>ML780016.1:106319-129089 GCA_009831015.1 Picea engelmannii
TCATCTTGTACTTGAACATTTAAGTGGGGTAAAAGGAGGTTTCCCCCTCGAAGAGGCTTATTATCTGAAATTATCTCTTTTTCAAGGCGTTGAGTACTTTTCTTGAGGTTTTTACATGCTATATTGATGTTTGGTTCTTAACAGTCATGTATCAGAGATGGTTCTTGCTCCATGAGGTAATGAGTCTGGGTATCATGGTATGTGACACTCTGATCCTCAAAAAGTTTGAACATGTGCATCTAGTTCATTTTGTTTCTAACGGATGCTTGGATCCTATACTTATCCACTTGACCATGTTTGGGGGGAATGACAGGATTCCCTATCAAGCTTGTGCCCATAGGTTTTTGAGTTTCCACTGGGGGGATTTCTGAAAAGTCATCTTCCACTCTCACCATACTTACCACTTTCCATCTTACTTCTCACTCATCTATCCTATTTACATTGGTCTGGGCATTGGATTGGCCAATCATTTAAGGGTTGCACGTTGACTTGTGGGAAGAAGGGGATAAAGGCCCAAAAGGTAAAAGCAAGTTGGAAAGAGATAAAATCCTAAAATAAAACTTCGAGATGCTTCACCCAAGGATCCCCAAGAAAGCAGTAAAAATATTCTCAGCAAGAAACAAGAGGGACCCATAAAAATAATAAAACAAGACCTAGTTAGAGGATAGGGGGTCTCATCATGAGCCAACCTATTAGGTCCATGGGTACCTAGTGGTATGACACTACTAGTAGTTGGTTCCCATGCCAGGGTAGTGGCTCTTGGTTTCATGGCCAAGAGAAAGGGGGTCTCATCATGAGCCAACCTTCTCATTTCCGTGAAAGTGCTTGTGGGTAGCATTGCCACCACTGGTCACCATGCTAGGGCAGTGTCCCCTGATTAGCTTCTTGAAAGAAAAATCAATAAATAAATAAGACTAAAAGGCATGAATGGGCTTGGAAACATTTTCATCCAGAATAGGTGCAACTTGCCTTCTACAAAGGCACCCACAGGTGAGCCTTTCATTTCCCTGCTATCACTGCACCCCTTATCAGGACATCCTGTAACGTCCCCGACCATCAACCCCACGGTCGGGCAATTCTACTATGTAGAAACAACCTCATACTTATATATAACATGCATATTAAATATAATTAACATATTTAATGAAATTTAACCAAAAATACAAAGTAATCAAGGTATTACTCCTAGTATACAGAAATAATGGAATTAACAGTAAATATCATTGCAACGGAATACATGATAATATTGCAAGCATCACATACATGCATTTTATTGAAATTGAAAACATGCATATACTTATATTTGAAACTGTAGTATCTCGACCAACCATGTACAGACCTTCCATGAACCTCCCAGCCTTAGACCACACTACTCATCATGCTCAGCAATGGATCACCCTCGAGCTGGGACCAAGCTCCACCCAAGGCAAGGAAATCCTAGACTAGGATAAGGTTATAGGAAAACTGCACAAAGCATCCAGAAGGATTCTCTCCAAGATCCTTCTTACGCCCACTACTCACGGACTCTCATTCCCCACATTCCTATTCCACCTGGGAGTATAAACCTTCACAAGAACCACCCATCAGTGCTTCACCTTCCTCTTTGTGTCTCGGCAATGGGCTGAATCAGGAATTCTAAGAGCTCCATAGCTGGTGATGGACTCACTCTGGGAGAAAACCACTTCCCAGTAAACTCTCTCACCTGGAGAGAGCTTCTCACAGGCTTGACAACCTACCTCTTCTACCATGGGCCTGACAACTCGGTTCTTCAACCAATTTCCAACTCAATTCCCGCAAGTTCAGGATAACAACAATAACTACTGGTCAATTCCACTTAGGAAACATGGAAGGTAGAAACCCAAATATAGTTCAGGTATGGACTCAAATCTGCAAGAGAAGATAGGATGGGCTCATAGGATACACAAGTGACACGGCTCAATCTATGCAGAGGTTGAACACAGATTCAAGCGGTTCAGATGGTAGAAAATGACAACAGGCCACTGAGACACAACACGGTTTAGGTAACGTCGGTTTTAGAGCTGTGTGACAAGGAATCAACACAGAGATCAAACGCATAGCAACATGGTTCATAAAGATGGGGGAAAGAATGGAGGACCAACCCCTAACTCAGCTGACACTTCATCTTTTAACCGCATGCACCTAGGTAGATACTCGTCTTCCTGGAGCTGCATGTGTTCCCTTTTTTACACATTGGAGATACATGCGTTGCCTCTCCCAGGACTTAGGATAAAAACATGTTTTGTCACACAACTTTAGAATAATAATAAAATATTATTCTCAAGGACTTAAGCCCCTAAGATTAGCCCCTCTTTACAACCTTTCATCCCCCTTTCCCTTACACACCTTGTGGAAGATTAGCTCCCCATCACTATTTCTTCATGGTCGGTCTGCACACAACGATGTTTAATCTTTATTAATGTTCTACATAATTACATATACAAAAATAGGCTCATGGCCTTAACACTTAGGCTCTCCGACCTAATAAACACATAATCCCACCATCTTATCAATACTCGGCTCACCAACCTACAAAATGTGATTAAAATTCATAAACATGATTACAATTCATAATATAACTAGGGCACTACCGGGGAATATTACAATCCCCTCCCCTTATTTTTGCATTGTCCTCAGTGAAACTTTTACACGGCATCAACAAGATTTCCAAAATATTCAAAAATATGTGGGTATTCTACCCGCATAACATCTTCATGTTCCCAAGTCACGTCCTCAGGACCGTACTAGGTCCACTGGACCTTTACCAGACCTATGGCTCGATTCTAGAGTTGTTTATTTTCTGGTCCAATATGCGCACAAGATGCACTTGCAGGACACCTTCTTGTTCCACCTGAAGCACTTTCCAATCAATTACATGATTAGCATCAGGTATATATTTCTTAACAAATGAAACATGAAACACATTATGTATAGTCATGGATGCAAGTAATGCAAGCATATATGCAACTGGCCCAATCCTTTCTAGGATTTCAAATGGCCCACAAAATGTGGTTGCCAACTTGACGCAGTTTCCCAGCTTCAGGGACTTTTATTGGCTTTTACTTTCAGGAAAACATGGTCACCCACTTTGAACTCTCTGTGGGTTCTATTTTTATCAACATAACTTTTCTGCCTATCTTGGGCAACTTTTAGATTCTGCTTAATTTTTAGCATTTGATCTTCCATTTCCTTGAGCAATTCTGGCCCAACTACTACCATGTCAACTGGATTATTCCATCTTACTGGAGTATTTCACTTTATTCCATAAAGTACTTCAAATAGGCTCATCTTCAATGATGCTTGATACCCATTATTGTAGGCGAATTCTACCAAGTGTAGGTAGTCTTCCCATTTCGATGGTTTGTCCATCACATACATTCTTAGAGTGTCTTCTATTACTCTGTTCACCCTCTTTGTCTATACATCATAATCAGGATGATAAGTTGTGCTAAAGTTCAGATTCATTCTGAATCCTTTGAATAACCCTTTTCGGAAATTTGAGGTAAATTTCGGGTCTCTGTCAGACACAATTGTCTTGGGAATTCTGTGCAATCGTGCCACTTCCTTCATAAAAATATCAGCAACATACGCTACCTTGTGAGTAGTCTTTAGTGGAATGAAATGGGATCTTTCGTAATATTTTCCACCACCACCATAATTGAAATCATGTTGCTTGCCTGTTCTGGGCAATCTTGTGATGAAGTCCATTGTCACTACTTCCCACTTCCACTCGGGAATGGGTAAGGGTTGCAACAACCCTGCAAGGTGCCTATTCTCAAATTTAACCTTCTGGCATTCCATACATCTGGCGATGTATTCAACAATCTCTTTCTTCATACCTAGCCAAAAGTAATGGTTGTTGACTGCTGCCATGGTTTTTTGATATCCAGGGTGCCCTGCATAAGGCACATTATACATTTCATGCAAAATCATACGTTTCAAGTACTGGACATTAGGTACATAAATTATTTTCTTGTATAGAAGTGTTCCGTCAGTTTCCAATTTATAATTCTCCACTTTCTGTGGCATCTTACATTGTTGTAGCTTTGCTACAAAATCCCTGTACTGCAAATCTGTATTTTCAACCTCTGAAATTATGCTTTTAATATCAGTTCGGTGCATGATAATGGTTGTAGCATGTAATTCATGTACTCTTCTGTTGAGTGCATCGGCCACTTCTTGCCTTTGATATGCTTGATATCAAAATCGTACTCACACAGAAACTCTAGCCACCTACTCTTCCTATCATTCAAGGTTGGTTGATCAAACTGATATTTCAGACCATTGTGATATGTTCTCAGTTCGAACCTCCTTCCCATGAGGTAATGTCTCCATTTCTTTAGAGCATTTACTATGGCTGCCAACTCCAAATCATGAGTTGCATAGTGCTCTTTCAACTTTATGGATTCATACCAAATTAGGAATCCATCCTGACTGGGGATTCCTCCCAGCCCTTCTTTGCATGCATCTGTACACACTACAAAGTCTTCATTTGGATTTGCAATCCTTAGGATTGGAGCACTGGTTAACCGTTTCTTCAATCACTGAAATCTTTTCTCACAATCCTCTGTCCATTAGAACTTCTTCTCCTTCCTTTGCAAGGAAGAGATAGGGTGAGCTATCCTCGAGAACCCTGCGATAGACCTTTTGTAATAACGAGCTAATCCCATGAAGGATATAACTAATGTCACGCTCTTTGGCATTGACCATTCTTTTATGGCCTCAATATTCTCAAGATATACAACTATCCCATCCTTCAAAATAATATGCCCCAATTAATGGATCTGCTCTTGATAAAACAAGAATTTTCTCAACTTGGCATACAGTTGGTTCTCTATTAGCACCTGCAACACCATCCTCATATGTTTCTCATGCTCTTACTCTAACTTGGAATACACCAGGATTTCATCCAGGAAGACTATGATAAACCTGTCTAGATAGTCCCTGAATACACCATTCATCAGTCACATAAAAACAATGGGTGTGTTCGACAAACCAAATGGCACCACTGTGAATTCGTAATGACCGTACCTTGTTCTAAATGTGGTCTTGCTGATGTCTTCATCCTTTATCCTTACCTAGTGATATCCCAATCTAAGATCTATCTTCAAAAATATCTTCGCATCCTTTAACTGATCGAAGAGTTCATCAATCCTCGACAAAGGATATTTGTTCTTTACGGTTACTTTGTTCAATTGTCTGAAATTGATAAACAATCTCAACGTCCCATCCTTTTTCTTCATGAATAGGACCGGGGCTCCCCAAGGTGACACACTTGGGCATATATACCCCTTCTTTAGAATCTCTTCAAGCTACAATTGCAACTCTTTTAGCTCTGGTGTACTCATTCTGTAAGGAGCTTTTGACACTGGAGTTGCTCCAGGCATCAAGTTTACAGAGAAATCAATATCTCTCTTCAGGGGTAATCTGGGTACCTCTTGAAATACATATTTAAACTCCTTTAGCACCACATGATATCCAATACATGACACCTTATCCTTAGGTGTTTCCTCCACATGGGCTGCAAATAATTGACAGCCTTTTCTGTAGCACTTCTTCAGCTGCATTGCTAATATTTCTTTGATAGCAACATCTCTGGGAATTATTTGCACTGTTTTATGATTCCCTTCCTCATCCAGGCAAGTGAATGCCTTGTTACGACAGTCCAAGATAACATGGTGCTAGTCCAACGAGTCCATCCTAATTAGACAGTCATAAGAACCTAAAGGAAAAATGTTCAATTTATCCTTTGTGCTCAGTCCATTCATGTCCACAGGGCAGGACTTAACCAACACAGTGACTTTCCTCTTGGTTCATGTAGCCAACTGCACTAACCAAGATGTTTCATATTTTCTTCTTGACAAATGAAAAATTTCCACCAGTCTAGGATATATATAACTATGGCTAGCCCTTGAATCAATTAAAATAGTAAATGGTTAGTTGTTAATCATACCTTCCACTTCAATCATGTGTGACCGATATTCAGCTTGCTTGTTTTCCAGGGCTACGTAGATCTTGGCATTCTACTGCCCATGTCCTCCACTATTTCATCTTGTTGAAGATTATGGACAACTCTCACTTTGCCATTTTTATGGGGACAATCATTTTACTTGTGGTTCTCCTGACAACCCCAACACCGAATGGGCGTCTGTATTGGCCTTTGTTCCCCTACGTCAACCATTATCGATTCTCTAAATGATGGTTGTCCTTGAGGACTATTTCTAAAAAAGGGAAGTTTAGTTCCCTTCTTCCTCTGATCCATCTGGAATTTCTTCTTGTCTTCCCAAGCCTTCCGGAAAGTAGGCTTCTCTCTTTGCTTCTCAAATAAACATTTCTCTCTTCTTATCATTTCTTCCATGGTCTTAGGGTCATCATACTGAATCTTGTCACCAATGGAAGGTGGAAATCCACTTAGATACCTCTATATCTTGATAGTCTAATCTTTGATGAACGGGACATACTTTAGCAATTCTAGAAACCTTCGTTCATACTCATCAATGGTCATGCTGCCTAGCTTGAGTTCAAATAACTCTTTCATTTTTCTGTCATAATATCTCTTAGTCAAATACTTTTTCTCGAAATACCTCTTGAATTCTTTCCAAGTGATATTTTTCTCTCTAATGTTTTGCACCTTCATAAGTTGATCCCACCACATGGATGCTTTTCCTTTCAGTTGATACATTGCAATTCTTCCTTCCACATGAGAGGAATAATTATGTAGTTGGAATTGTTTCCTCGTACCAAGCAACCATGTTTCGGCATATTCCTCCTTCTGATGTTCTCCATCAAACGTAGGAGGCTTAATCTTGTTCATCTCTCCCTTCAATTCATTCACCCCAGATCTCCTGTGTTTTCTGGTGGGGGATGGAATTAAACTACTGTGTTTCCTTCTCTTGGAGCAACCTTGGGAGTGATGATGGTGTCTACCCACACTCCTTGACCTTCTTCCCTCAGAAGTCTGGTGACTCCCAGTTCTGCTCGAGTCACTCTCCTTACCCAACTTCTTTTCTATTCTCTCCAAACTCTTTAACAACTTTACGTTGAATTCACCTTGTTTTTCCAGAGCTTTCCTGAGCTTTATTCTATCTTCCCGGCGATTTTGGGCATATTTTTGCAATCCTTCAATGATATTCATCATATTCCCTTCCTTACCTATCTCTTCTCCATGCCCACTGGAGTTCGACCCTTCAACTCCCAAATCAACATCCATCCCTTTAGATTCGTTCTCTGAACTGGAAGCATTTTGTGCTTCCCCCATTTCTTTTCCCTCAGTGGAAACTTTAATCAGTGCTAACACTCGTTAAACTTCTGAAAACAAAATGTGCAGACAACCAAAATTGTCAGGTCATTATTCCTTAACAAGTCTCACAACATTCATAAACAACTTGATTCAAGAAAATGTTTAGTTTCCCAACCCACGCGACCATGGTTCATGACAAAGTGCTAGATCTCAAGGTTCTCTAATCGAGACTTCGGGGTTTCAAGATTTCAGTCCTGGAGGCTCTCACACTCGCTTCCCTCTCCAACTCCTGACTTCCAAAATTCTGACCTTTCTAGCCTCCGGCTCACATCACAGCTGTCACCATCCCCTGTGGTGACACGTGGTGTACTTAAGAAGGTCCATGTTACCTCAAGTGATTCCCTCTGGCCCCACTGCATCTACTTTTCCTCCAGGGCTCACTAGCATGTGTCACACATCCCATGGGTCCACATCCATCCAAGTGACATCAACCTGAGCCACTACTTTGTCTCTTTGGGATTTCATGATTTCAGGCTTCAGGAGTTCGTGCCTCAACACATCACACTTCTCCCGACAGCCCAAATCTCGAAATTACCCTCTTCTCTTTTTCTCAATACAACGATCGAGATATTTTTCCCAAATCTACTGTATAGATCTTCTCGGGGTTTCAGAGTTTCGGGTTATGGAAGTTCGTGCCTCAGCACACCCGCTTCTCCCGATAGTCGAACTCTGAAAGGCTTCCATGATAACCTTCTTGTACCTTCTCCAGATCTGACGGTCGTAAAGGAATCTCTTTTTTCCAAACAGATCTTATGGCTCCAACACCCCAAGTGTTGAGTTGTGTCTCTCTCTGTGGTCAAATGCCATGCCGAATATGGTTTTATTTCACAGCTACTCCTCCTAAGCTTCATACATGACCAAGTAACCCCTTAGCACTCAGAAATAGTCTAAGGTTCAAAATTAATCCTCCAGACACAATTTCCTCTCGAAACCTTGGGTCCAAAGACCACTTATTCGGCCCATCCAGGCTCAACGTTGAAACTATGGGCTCTGATACCATATTGTAATGTCCCCAGCCATCAAACCCACGGCCAAGAAACGCTACTATGCAGAAATAATCTCATACTTATATATAACATGCATATTAAATCTAATAAATAGATTTAATGAAATTTAACCAACAATACAGAGTAATCACAATATTACTTCTAGTATACATAAATAATGGAATTAACAGTAAATATCATTGCAATGGAATACATGATAATATTGAAAGCATCACAGACATGCATTTTAATTGAAATTAAACACATGCATATACTTATATTTGAAACTATAGTAGCTCCACCAACCACGTGTAGACCTTCCACGAACCTCCCATCCTTAGACCATGCTGCTCATCATGCTCAGCAGTGGGTCACCCCCGAGCTGGGACCAAGTTCCACCCAGGGTAAGGGAATCCTAGACTAGGCTGAGGTTACAGGAAAAATGCACAGAGCATCCAGAAGGATTCTCTTCAAGAGCCTTCTTATGCCCACTGCTCATAGACTCTCATTCCCCACATGCCTTTTACACCTGGGAGTATACACCTTCACAAGAACAATCCATTGGTGCTTCACCTCCCTCTCTGGGTCTCAGTAACAGGCCGGATCAGGAATTCTCAGAGCTCCGTAGCTAGTATTGTTCTCACTCTGGGAGAAAACCACTTCCCAGCAAAATATCTCACTTGGAGAGAGCTTCTCACAGGCCTGACAACCTTCCTCTTCTACCATGAGCCTGACAACTCGGTTCTCCAACCAATTTCCAACTCAATTCCCACAAGTTTAGGATAACAACAATAACTACTGGTCAATTCCACTCAGGAAACACAAAAGGCAACAACCCAAAGACAGTTTGGGTATGGACTCGACCCTGCAAGAGCAGATAGGTAGGGCTCACAGGATACATAGGTTACATGGCTCAATCCATGGGTTTGTGACATGGATCAATCAACACAGAGGTCGAACACAGACTCAAGCAGTTCAAACGATAGAAAACGATAACAGGCCACTAAGACACAACACGGTTCAGGTAACACTAGTTTTAGAGTTGTGTGAGAAGGAGTCAACGTAGAGATCAGACACATAGAAAAACGGTTCAGACAGACGAGGGTAAGAATGGAGGACCAACCCCCAACCCAGCTGACGCTTCAACTTTTAACCGCATGCACCCAGGTCGACACTTGTCTTCCTGGAGCTGCATCTGTTCCCTTTTTCACACGTTGGAGCTGCATGCCTGCCTCTCCCATGACTTAGGATAAAAACATGTTTTGTCACACAACTTTAGAATAATAATAAAATATTATTCTCAAGGACTTAATCCCCTAAGCTTAGCCCCTCTTTCCAACCCTTCATCCCCCTTTCCCTTACCCACCTTGTGGAAGCTTAGTCCCCCATCACTCTCTCTTCATGGTCGGTCTGCACACAACGATGTTTAATCTTTATTAATGTTCTACATAATTACATATACAAAAATAGGCTCCTAGCCTTAACACTTAGGCTCTCCAGCCTAATAAACACATAATCCCACCAGCTTACCAATACTCAACTCACCAGCCACAAAACGTGATTTCAATTCATAAACATGGTTACAATTCATAATATAATTGGGGCACTACCGAGTAATTTTACACATCCCTTATCCACCTCACCCATTAACCTGACTTAGATTTGATCTCTTCCAGAAACATCCCTTTTCCAGTTGACACTAGCCCAATAGGATGCCTTGTCACTTCCTCCAAACTTGCCTTGCAGATTTGTATAATGTCTTTGAGCACTTGACTGGGTAAAAGTGGTTTTATGCACATGTTTAATAAAATATATGATTGGATGTGATTGACATTTCTATGATCCCTGCAACTTATGAGCCCATGGAGGGTGTATCTATTGATGTGGAGGATCATACCTGACGGATAGGTACCATATTGGACAGGTACACATGGGGAGATGATTAGCTCATACCTCCATGGGGTTAAAGAGCCCACTAAATGGATGTTGAGACCTCAGCAGGGGGCATAGACATGACAAATGGGTTTTCACTGGAGAAAAGGTGGATGTTCCACAGAGGCACCCTGGCAGAGCCTTACCCAAGGGGGTTGTTCCCTCTCCATTGGAATGTTGGCCTTGGAAGGCCCATGACATCACCAGGATGCCCATGACATCATCCAACATTGTGGATGTTTTTGGTAGGCATTCATGGTAGTTATGGCACGTGTGGCAGCTTGGAGAAGCCCAAGGAGGGCTAAGGTTTTTCTCCAAGAGGCCTATGCTGCCCTAAAAAGGGCTAATGCCACCCTAGAAAGGGCAGGACGTATTTATTTTTCTTGATTAGGGTTTAATTTATGACATTTAATGTAAAACACTATTATTTGGTATTTGGGACTTGTCGACCTTTTGATGACCTAAAATTTAATTAAGGTCATTTGTATTGTATAAGGAAGAGATCAAAACTCTCATTTGGATCATCATCTTTCACTCACACATAGTAAGGTCTGAAATTTGCACCCTACTTTAGGGTTTTTGGCTGAAATTTGATGCGCACTTGTTGAAGGAGTCTGTTTCTTGGCTATTTTGGAAATTTCTTGGTGGAAGGTTTACAACTAGGGTTTGGCTACATGAATGCTTAGTGGATTTAAGTGAATTTCTGAAAAACACTTCTTTATTGAATGGTTATGGTATTTTTTACTTGCATTTTGTTGTTATAATTTGTTGGATAAAACCCTTGGGGACAAGAACATGTTGGTGTCCTTGTTTCATGTCCCTACTAAGATAAGCCAAGATCCATTTTGATTTGCTAAAGTTAGACAGAACCTTGACATAGCAACACTCTACTTCTATTCTTCTAGCCTAGCCATTTTTTATATTGTCTTTGAGCCAAGGAAGGAGAAAACACACTAAGGCCTAGGGTTTCTACACCTTAGTGAGTCATTTTCCCTAGGGTTTTATTGATGAAGCCTTGCCTTAGCAACACTTCATCATTAAACTCTCTTGTCCTTGGCCATAGCATTTATCATTCAATCTAGTTGTTTTCATCTGGTTAATGAGCTAAAGAAGGAGGAGAAAGCACTAAGGCCTAGGGTTTCTACACCTTAGTGAGCCTTTCTCCCCTTAGAGGGTTTCATTTTTGAGGAATTGCTTTAGCAACACCTCAACATTTAAACCTCTTGTCTTTATCCATATTACTATCATCACGACCCTTCAACATTTACAGTTGTTTTGACTTCATTTTCCCTAATAACACACTGATCTAAGACTTCTTGTGTTGAGTCCCTTGATCTTACACACATTCAAATAGTTTGAACAACTAATAATCCTTCTAACCCTAGCTTAGACTAACAAATACTAACCCTATTGTTGCAGTCATCTATTCATGCTATAAACATATCTATGCATCATTTATTTATCTTTAAAGCAATGTAATGATTGGCTAAATTGTTGCTTCTAGTATTGTTATATTGATTGTTATTCATCATTGCAAAGTTTCTTTAGAATTTATTGTGAAGTGACATCATGTAATCATTGCTATTGTATAACATTGATTTACTTCATCAATATTATTGGTCAATTTCTTATCATCAGAAAGTCTTTTATATGAAGTACTAACCAACAAGTAATATTTCACATCTATAGTTTCCTTGTTGCTTTGTCTCAGGCATGTACACTTCTTAGTTGTTACTTATATTTATTGGCTGATTAGCCGAGACTTTCTGATCGGTGGTGACTTGTGAGGGGGAATATTATACTTAGCCTTTCAAACCTTTGCCTTCTCAAAACACCAGGTCATCAAGGACGTCTCCCCTGGGCCTACCACCATAAACAAAAAGAGTTATCCTATTGAGGTGACAATAGTAGGATAGTCTCAAGTTTCTCCAGTTTGCCTTTCTTCTATCCATCTTTTACCATAACTACAAACTGTGTGATAACAGGGACATTCCATTGAGGAATGTAGAAATTCGACATTATTCTTCCAATATGAAAAACACAATGAGATATTACCATAGTAAACCAAGGTTAAAAATAACCACAAGGTTAAAGATAACCAACATGGTGAGCCATCGTTAACCATTAATCACTATAATCAACATGGTTTTCCATAGTTAACCATTACTCACCATAGTCAACATGGTCAACCATAGTTAACTCACTGTGATGCTTATGAATGGTTGACTATCAATGAACTTTAATTTGGAACCCATATAGGACATAATTCATAAGCATCACACTCAAACATAACCCATAACCCTAAAGGGATGTCACAAGGTGACATAAACTTAATGAATATCACAATGTGACCTAACATTTTAAAGGGCAATTTATGTCAAATAACTTCATTCATCAATGGTTGTGTCACATTGCGACGTACATCTTCAATGTATTATGTTGAATTGAACGTCACAATGTGATGTTCATTTAAGGCTATGACACATTGCGACATTCCATTGAGGAATGTAGCAATTCAACATTATTCAACCAAGATGAACGCTTCAATGAGATAATACCATAGAAAAAAAAAATTAAACATAACCAACATGGTCAACCATAGTCAACCATTAATCACTATAATCAACATGGTTTTCCATAGTTAATCATTACTCACCATAATCAACATGGTAAACTATAGTTATCTCACTGTGATGATTATGAATGGTTGACTACGGATGAACTTTAATTTGGCACCCATATAGGACACAATTCATAAACATCACACTCAAACATAACCAAAAAGGAATGTTGCAAAGTGACATAACCCTAATCAACGTCGCAATGTTACGTAACAATTTTGAGGCTAACTTATGTCAAATAACTTCATTCCTCAATGGTTGTGTGGCATTGCGATGCACATCTTCAATGTGTTATGTTGAATTGCATCGTTCCTAAATGGTTATGTCACAATGTGTTCATTTAAGGTTATGACACATTATGACATTGCATTGAGGAATGTAGCAATTCAACATTATTCAACCAAGATGAATGACATAATGAGATATTACCATATTAAACCAAGGTGTTACACATTATTTTTGTCATACCTATGATCGTTAATGATGTAAATCTATATGTTGCCTTCAGAGGGGCCAGTGGCTTGAGTTTCTGAAGAAAGAAGGGAAAAGAACTTTTCCTAAGAAAAGAAGTTGCATTCTCCTTTGTAAAAACCCTATTAAAGAGGATGTTCACATGTTGCTATATAGCCAGGGTGAGAAAATGCATGATTTTCGTAGGTTGCACCATAGCTAGGTCACAAAGTGTTCGCACGTTGCTATATAGGCAGGGTGCGAAAATGCTCATATGTGGGAAAAATGAGCATCTTCTCGATGATTCTAGAAGGAGAAACTTCCAAGGTGAGGTGGCATCCGAATGGTTTGGATATTACTTGCTTTCATGATTTAGTGGGATCATTCTAACCTCCTGAACTTATCCTCAACTTATAAAAGGAGAGGATCTCTCATGGAGAAAGTTAGCTTTTTATTTTGGAACTTGGATTGGATTGAGTTTTGGAGATTGTTAGCTTGGCTAGATGAGCCATTTTGTCAAGATAGATTGTGAATATTATCAGATCTATGCTCTGAGAATTATTGGAGTGGAAGTGTGTGGGGAACAAAGGACAGTTGGAAGGGACCTTATGACATCAAGGCCATGGTTGCAATCTCTCGTTTCACATTTAATATGATACAGTAATATGATTCTTTCCTATAAATCTTGTTGTGTTTTATTGTATGATTCCTTGATCACATGCATAGGTTTATATTGAGTTTATGCTATTACTATCACTTTGGTTGGAGACGTTCTTTTGAAGGTTCATCATTGTATGAGTGTTGGAATGGAGCTAGGATGGCAATGGCGAGAGGAAGCGACGTTTAAACGGTATGTAACCTATCCCTCTTTAGTTAGTAAATTCAATATCTAAAACTTAAGGAAAACATCGTGTTCTAGTATGTTTTGTTCTAGATATAGGTGGATCTAGGGAGATCAGTTAGTGTCCGCACCTATCAATTTATCCAATAAAAAAATTGATGACTCCACTGGGGAATAGATTGTTTCCTAGTTATTCTAGTTTCCCTTGATTTGATTGCTTGTTTTCTGGTCTCTAAGTCTGTGGGAGATCCATCCAGATTCTCTAGCTCTGAAAATTCACTTAGACTCTTTGTCCTTTTTCCAAATTCCTTTTGATTACAAACATTTCCACACTTCACCTGTATACAACCTACGAAAACCCTTGATTTTCGCACCCTATTGTTCAGTCCAGTGCGACCTTCTTGCACCCTACCTATGTCTAGACTGCGAAAATGCCTATTTTTCACACTGCACATCACTACTAGGCTACAAACTTGTTTTTAAATTTTTTTGGATTGGGTCTTGTTATCTTTTGATGCCCAATTTTTCTTTGATCAACTAGATTGAACTTTTGGAGACTATATTGATCTGCTTACAATCTGCTTGACATTCTTTGAGTTGATTTTAGCCATCTTTGCTTTGTTTGGTTTTGAATGATTAGTCTCTTGCTTTAAGTGTCTTTCAATTACAAAGCCTGTGTTTTCTTTAGGATTGTTTAGGGAAAGATCAGATTTCTTCTGAATAGTTCGCTTTATAAGAAAACTTTTAGTTTGGGTTTCTTTGTTTTAAGAAAGTTCACTATTTATTTTAGTGAAATTTTTGAAACAAAAAGATTTAATTTCTTGCTTTATATTAGATTGGGGGCATCCTTGCATTTGAAGTAGCGAAATTGCATGATTCATGTATTGGTGTACAGTCTATTTTGCTCATTTCTTAAAGATATTGATATTGATGAGTTTTTTTAAAATGTTGGGACATGGTGCATCTGGGAATGATAAATGTTTTCTCCTTCTTGTAGCATAGATCTCATTGAAATGAAAAGATTGCATCTTCATCTCTTTGAATAACTTTCGAGTTGGTCAAAACACCATATTGTCCACACCATCTTCCTTCTGAGTAACAACAACCTTAAAAACAAAGAACTTATAAAAATTGATTAGACATTTTTATATTTTCTGGTAGCCAACCTACATTAGATTAGTTGTAGGTCTTTGGAATAGGTGTGAAAGATAACTTTCCAAAGCTGCAAACAAACATAGTATCTTGTGATATGGAGAGTTAAATCCACTTACTACATTTTGTCCTGGGAAGCCCTTCTCACACAAGGGTCAATCACGAGGTTGCATTAAGACTGACGGAGTTACTTACCCTACTTTGTTGGTCTTGGTGTAGATATTGTGCGTATTATGGGGGTCACTTGAAGGTATACCCACAATTATGAGTGGAAGCCTTTCAAGTTGATTTTGGGCTAGATACCCTGCCTTTTCACGTGGATCGAACTATCGACTATTTCCCCAAGAATCACTGTTGTAATTGGTAACCTTAGTGGCCTATCTCTCTAGGTTCTTTACATGAGGTGACTGTGGAGGGGAAAGTCTTCATGTTACCTAGAATCGACGTTGGCCAAAATCACTCGGCCTCCTTAGAGAGTATACCCACGATTATGTGTGGGAGCTTTCACCAAGGCATAAGTTCATTAAGAAAGTCGTCAATGTAACTTTTCCACCCACTCTATATCATCCCCTTCTTACTTTGTTCCCGCGATGTTGGATTTCACCACCAACTAGTGTGCTCATTGTGAGAAGATTTTGTTTACTTGTTTGCTTACTAGTTTTTTAACGTGTGCTGTTTGTTTTCCCTAGTGGACTCTAGATTGAATCTTTATTTTTATGGTGTTAGTTCCCGGAATGACCAATGAAGGAACTCCTTTTCCAGGGAAAACTTTTGTTTTTCCTTCTTACAGAAACATTGGTCCTCCTCATATTGCTACTTTGAGCCTTCTAGGTCTCACAGTTGGGTTATCGGTATGGTTGTTTTCCACTCAGGTAATCCTGAATGCAGTTAGTGATTCATTCACAAGAACTTCCCCCCAAGAGCATCAACCTCATGTTGATCCTTCATATTCTTCACCAGTAAGGTCTTCTTCGCCTTCTTTTCTTGCAAGGTCTCCTTCTGTTTCATCTTCTTCATCGAGTGAAATTTTTGAAGCTAGTAACCTGGTGAATAAGAAGAAGAAGAAAAGAAATATTAAGAAGAAGAAAGATAAACAAGGGTCAAAACCTCCAACCACTATCAAACATGTTGGAAAACAACTAGTTACTGTTAATCGTGATGGAAGTGTTGATGATGTCAAGATCACCCAAACAACTCGTAAGCCCAAGTACCCTTGCAGGATTTGTAAGGGTAGCCATCTTCTTAAGGATTTCCCTGGTCTATCCAAAGTTTTAGAGGTATGGTATACACACCTTGACCAACCCATGTCTTCATCCTCTGAACAACATGTTGATGATCTCATGTCAACTAGTCACGATACCATGGGAAGAAGAAAAGTAGAGTCAAATTCCTATGTATGTTATGCAAAGGGAGTTAACTAAATCACCTTTTCCCTCATATGGGAGAAGCCTTGAAATTCCTGGAAGACGTGCCTATTTCATAGCCTCAACTTCTAGCCGCTTATTGCAAGCTTACTCTTGACCCCCCTATAGTTAATGGAATGATCACTCTGGTCCCTTCACCAGTCAATCTGGTTGATCATGTCGTCAATCTGGTCACGTCCTTAGTTTAACTAGTTGAAAAAGTGGTTGATCTGATACCATCCTTGGTTGATCCCGCTCTCCCCTCAGAGGGTGAAACTAAAGTGGTTGATCCCATCCCATCCTCGGTCAATCCCACTCTCCCCTCAGAAAGTGAAACTAAAGAGTTTGATCTGATCCCATCCTCGGTCGATTCCACTCTCCTGTTAGAGAGTGTCACCCAAGTGGTTGATCTGTTTCCACCTGTTGACCTCATTCTCCCCTTGGAGAATGAAACCCACGTTGTCGATCCGATCTCGTCATCGGTCGATCCTACTCTCCCGCTAGAGAGTAAACCCGATACTACCCACATTTTTCTCATTGATACAGACTCTGCCATGTCGAGGGGTATTCCTCCTTCCCCCGTGAAACCCCCTCCAAGTAATGAGGCCATCCTTTTTAATTGGGGTGTCTTAACTGGACCTCGTCTTCGCTCTCACATTCCTTTCCAGATTATAGTGCAAGTTTGTGGTCGAGATGTTCCTTAGATGTTGATAGATGAAGGTGCGTCTGTTAGCATTTTGTCCTCTTTTGCTTGGTAAGATTTGGGTTGTCCTCAGGTTTTCCCGGTTATGCAAAATTTGTTAGCTTTTAACAGAAGAACCAATCAACCTTTAGGGACCCTTCCTTAGTTTCCTGTAACTTTGGGAGGGAAAACTGTCTTTATTGATGTCATGGTCGTCCAAGACCCCTTAGATTTTTCTTTACTCCTTGGGCGAGATTATGTCTATGCCATGAAAGCTATTGTGTCCACTCTTTTTTCACGTGATATCTTTCCCACACGATGGAAGAATGGTGACTATTGATCAACTTTCATTCATCGGTCCTGACTGGATTACCTCCCTAAATGGTTCTTATATGAAGACAGTATCACCCCTACCACATGTCAATTATGTGGCATTGTCACCCATGGCTTCAACTTCTGATGACTTAGATCCAGTAGTTGACATGGTGATATCTTCGATAGGGTTGTTAGAGCCTAGTCTCTTTACTCCTGTCGCGACCCTCAACATGGTGTCCTTCCAGAGTGTGTTTCTTCCTTCCAGTGAAGACCTCTTGGAAGCCATGACCAAGTTTTGTCCCTTGACATGGTGTCATTCTAGAGCATTGTCCTCTTGGAATCCATGATCAAGAAGAGAGAATTAGAGGATAGTTTTTGCATCTCTGAGGAAACCTCGTTAAAAAATGAAACCAGACTTGAGCATAGTTTTCTAATTTCAAGCTTGTTAAAAAATGAAACCACTTACGAGGATAGTTTTTCGTCTCTGTGGTAACCTTGTTAAAAAATGAAACATAGGTTACAAGCATAGTTCTTGTTTCTGTGTCAAGCTCATTAAAATATTTGAAGAAAACATATGTTGAGAAATATTTTATCTCTTTTTTAGTCTCATCAGACTACTTTACAAAAAAGGAACTGAGAGAGTTCTCTTTAAGTGTTTTTTAGACTCTATAAACATGATAAACCCATGAGTTTTCTTTCTTTGGACTCATAAAACAAACATTGAAAGGTCCATGTGGGACCAAACCACTCCTTCCTAGGGTTCATTAAACATACTCCGAGGGACTCATCTGAAGGATGAGCTTACATTTCAAGCATATGTTATCCTCCTCAAGCTTGTGTAAAAATAAAGAGGTACTCGCCAAAAATGGTGGGGGAAAATTTGGGAAAGAAATGTGTCTAAACCTATATTCCATGGAAGAGTCACTTTTGAACATGACACCCTTTCATTCGCCTTGTGTCTAGGTTGGAAAATCTTCTTGTCTCTTGATCATACTTCTTTATAAGATTACGAATTGGTTTGTGATCTCTGTTGTTGAGTTAGTATTTCCAAGACAATTGGCGTGTCGTCAATATGTTCAAAGAGAAGTTACCCGGAAAGACTTCTATTGTGTCGGCCATTTATGCAGTCCTTAAGACTTCTATTATGTCGGCCATCCCTGAGTCAGTCCTGATTTACTGGTTACTCTGATCTACATCAAATCTTTTTACCCATTTCGCATCATTGATGGGGGACACATTAATTCCCTCCTGTGATGAGTCTTTTCCTGTCGACTTCAACTCATTATCTAGGAATCAGAATTAGAAACTAATTGGTACCTTGGAACTTGCATGCCTCAATGCCAAGTTTCCTCGCTTTTAACAGTGGGTTTTCATTATTGACCCCTGATCAGGAGATTCCGCCGAGTGTTCAACTTCAGCTCATTAATTCACATTCGTTGGATTGTACTAGTATAACTTGTGAGTCATTAATGGTGATTTCCCTCGCACTTGTTAACGGTATACACTAATGACTGGTAATCAAGTGGTTTCTACCATGTTTGACTTCAACACATGTATTCACATGGTTAGATTCGTACTATAGAGTGGTGGAGATGAAGACCTTGAATCTTTTCTAACAGATTCAGGTTGCGTTAGAGTATATTCAGTTTATACTATTGCATAGATCCACATTGTATGTCTCGTGGCTATGTTAAAATTTGAGTCTTTAACACATAGATCCACGATGTATTTTTGGTGGCTATGTTCATATTTGAGTCATAATGGCATGGATCCATAGTGTATGTTTGGTGGCCATGACCTGTCTTACTTGACATGGATCTTCGCATGTCGACATTTATGCTCTGAGTCATTTGTATTATGAGTATGGGAATGCCTACGTTAGTGATGATATATTATTGTATTGTATTTCCTTGTTTGTTGGCAGGTTTTCGACCGACTATTCCTTATTCCCTACACACACTCGACAAAGTATTTCAGCTATCACTCTATTCTAACTTCATACTTTGGGGGGCTCTCTATTACACATTATTTTCGTCATACCTATGATCGTTAATGATGTAAACCTATATGTTTCCTTCAGAGGGGTCAATGGCCTGAGTTCCTAAAGAAAGAAGGGAGAAGAACTTTTCTTGAGAAAATAAGTTGCATTCTCCTTTGTAAAAACCCTATTAAAGAGGATGTTTGAAGGTTGCTATATAGCCAGGGTGAGAAAATTCCTAATTTTCATAGGTTGCACCATAGCTAGGTCGAAAAGTGTTCGTAGGTTGCTATATAGGCAGGGTGCGAAAATGCTCATACGTGGGAAAAACTAGCATCTTCTCGATGATTCTAGAAGGAGAAAATTCCATGGTGAGGTGGCATCCAAATGGTTTGGATCTTACTCGCTTTCATGGTTTAGTGGGATCATCCTAACCTCCTCACCTTATCCTCAACTTATAAAAGGAGAGGAGATCTCATGGAGAAAGTTGGCTTTTGATTTTGGCGCTTGGATTGGATTGAGCTTTGGAGATTGTTAGCTTGGCTAGATGAGCCATTTTGTCAAGATAGATTGTGAATATTATCAGATCTATGCTCTGAGAATTCTTGGAGTGGAACTATGTTGGGAATGAAGGACAGTTGGAAGGGACCTTACGACATCAAGACCATGGTTGTAATCTCTCTTTCACATTTAATATGATACAGTAATATGATTCTTTCCTATAAAACTTGTTTTGTTTTATTGTATGATTCCTTGATCACATACATAGGTTTATATTGAGTTTATGCTATTACTATCACTTTGGTTGGTTGTGTTCTTTTGCATGTTCATCATTGTATGAGCGTTGGAACGGAGCTAGGATGGAAATGGAGAGAGGAAGCGACGTTTAAACGGTATGTCACCTATCTCTCTTTAGTTAGTAAATTAAATATCTAAAACTTAAGGAAAGCGTCATGTTCTGGTATGTTTTGTTCTAGATCATGTTCTGGTATGTTTTTTTCTAGATCTAGGTGGATCTAGGGAGATCAGTTAGTGTCCGCACCTACTGATTTATCCAATAACACAAGGTTAAACATAACCAACATGCTCATTTAGGTTTTTGTGGTGAGAGATTTGTTTAGAATTAATCGTAAGAACCACAGTGTTATTGACAGTTTGTCGTCGACGTTTCGGATCCACAACAAGATCCATCTTCAGGACAAAAAAGCCTGAGGAAAAATAAGAGAGGAGCCCTTAATAAATAATGATGAGGCGGGTGGAAAACTAAGGTCAGCTAAGTGAAACCCTAGTTTTGAGGAGAATTCTTCCAAAATAGGTAATAAATAGTGATTTAATTAATGAATTAAGTGGTTTAAATATTAAGTTTTTATGTTAAAAAAAGGCTAAATTTAGGGTTAACCATAAGGTGTTAGTATTATAAATATTAATTTTGTTAATTAAAGGTTAAATTAAGGTTAATTTAATGAGGTAAACCCTAGGTTTGAGGAAGTTAATATTATTAATATTAATCTTAGGTTAATTTGACTAAGCATCACTAGCAGTCTAGGGTTAAATATAGGCTAAATTTAGGTTCATATTATTAATATTAAATTTTATGTTCAATATAGGCTAAATTTAGGTTAACTATATGGTGTTAATATTATTAATAATAATTTAATGTTAATTATGGGTAAATTAAGGTTAATAAAAAGAGGTAGCATTAATATTATTATTGTTATGTTAGTGGTCGGCTAAGTGAAACCCTAGGTTTGAGGATGTTAATATTATTAATATTAATTTTATGTTAATTATAGGTTAAATTTTTGGTTTAATGAGGTAGCATTAATATCATATTAGTGGTAGAAGATTATAAGTTGGAATCACTTAGGTTGGTCTTTGAATTGGTTAAATTTTAATTGGTATTATGTTGGTTAAGGTCAAGTTAGGCTTTTTTGTCCTGAAGATGGATCCTGTTGTGGATCTGAAACGTCGACGACAAGCTGTCAATAACACTGTGGTTCTTCCAACTAATTCTAAACAAATCTCTCACCACAGAAACCTAAATGAGCATATTACGTCACTGTACGGAAGAGAGATTTTGGATGAAGTTCGTGAACTTGAAAAGCTCTGGGTAAAAATAAAGAGAAGAGTAGTAGACTTAGATTTCCTGAAACAATGCAGAGATAACAGTGTCCTACCAAAATTCGTGCGCATTCAGCATAAGATAAGAAACAAATAAAACAGATCGACATTCCACGCCTTGGAAAAAATCCATAGTGAGAGGCGAAATTAGAAAAAAAAGGTACACGCTCGACCTGCTGTCCAAAACCGCGCTGAAACTCCACTTAAAGCTGGCTCACGTCTTAGATCGGGAAGTGTGGAGAAAAGTGGACGCGTTGGCAGCCCTAAAAGATGATAACGCGAACAGAACGGCTCGCTCCAGGCAAGAATCAAAACTTAAACAACTACTCAGCCAAAAGGAAAACGCTAGCAACGAAACTGACACGAAGAAGGTCGTGAACATCTCCTCACACGAGATGAACCACTCTGAGCTGAGCGTGCTGAATAAAGGTTTGAATTTCGCCATCTCTCCCTCCTCCATTCTGTTTGATAACCTTATTTGTTGCATTGAGGATAGTATTAAAACCCTAGTAGACGAAGATAAGGACCAAGTTAGACAAGATTGTATCGTTATCCTCCACAATTCCAAACATCCTAAAAGCAACATTAGGAAAGAAGAACGAATAGCAATTAATAACCTCCGAAATAACACAAACTTAATTATTCTCAGAGAAGATAAGGGTGGGGCCACGGTCATCATGAATAAAGAAGACTACATCACCAAAATGAATGAACACCTATCATGTGGTAGTTACATTAAGTTTTCAAAGAACCCCATTAAAAAGATAATAAAAGAAGTAAAGAAAGCCATCAATAACTCCAACTTAGATGAGAAGACAAAAAAGAGATTGCTTCCCACCAATGAGATCACCCCGAGAATTTATGGCCTACCAAAAATCCATAAGGAAGGAATCCCTCTCAGACCGATAGTCAATACGATAGGATCACCCACCTATGAGCTTGCCAAATATGTTGCTAAAATTCTAGGCCCC
>ML780016.1:131121-157379 GCA_009831015.1 Picea engelmannii
AAACCACTTAATTCATTAATTAAATCACTATTTATTACCTATTTTGGAAGAATTCTCCTCAAAACTAGGGTTTCACTTAGCTGACCTTAGTTTTCCACCCGCCTCATCATTATTTATTAAGGGCTCCTCTCTTATTTTTCCTCGGGCTTTTTTTTCTTGAAGATGGATCATGTTGTGGATCCGAAACGTCGATGACAAGCTGTCAATAACACTGTGGTTCTTCTGACTAATTCTAAACATAACCAACATGGTCAACCATAGTCAACCATTAAGAACTATAATAAACATGGTTTTCCATAGGTAACAATTACTCACCTTAATTAACATGCTCAAAGATAGTCAAATTAGTGTGAAGTGTATGAATGGTTGACTATCAATAACCTTTAATTTTCCACCCATATTCCAATACAAGGAACACAATTCATAAAAATGACAATCGAATATAACCCTAAAGGAATGTTACAAGGTGACAAAACCCTAAATGAACGTCGCAATGTGATGTGACATTTTCAAGGTTAACTTATTTCAAATACCTACATTCCTCAATGGTTGTGCCACATTGCAAATTACATATTCAATGTATAATGTTGAATAGCATCGTTCCTAAATGGTTATGTCACATTGTCGTGTTCATTTAGGGTTATGTCAACTTGTGACATTCCTTTAGTGTTATGTTTGGATGTGATGTTCATGAATTACATCCCTATAGTTGCAATATGGGTTCCATATTAAACATCATCCATAGTCAATCATGCTCAACCATAGAGAAAATTCTCATAAAATCAATCATGTTAAACCATAGTTAACATGGTCATAAACTCAATCATGTTCAACCATAGTTAACATGTTCATGCTCATGCTCATAAGGGTTCCATTAGTTTATGACATTCACTAATATTTATGTCATATAACGGCATTCATTTTCAAGGCTAACTGATGTCAAATTTCTAGATTACCATAGTAAACCATGGTTAAACACAATCAGCATGGTCAGCCATAGTTAACCATTAATCATTATAAATCAAAATGGTTTTCCATAGTGAACCATTACTCACCATAATCAAAATCCTCAACCATAGTCAACTCACTATGATGCTTATGAATAGTTGACTATGGATGAAATTTTATTTGGCACCGATATAGGACACAATTCATAAACATAAAACTCAAACAAAACTCTAAAGGAATGTCCCAAGGTGACATAACCCTAATGAACATGGAAATGTGATGTAACATTTTCATGACTAACTTATGTCAATTAACTTCATTCATCAATGGTTGGGTTGCATTGCAATGCACATATTCAAAGTATTATGTTGAATTGCATCGTTCCTGAATGGTTACATCACAATGTATTGTTCATTTAAGGTTATCACACATTGCGACATTCCATTGAGGAATGTAGCAATTCGACATTATTCAACCAAGATGAATGAAACCATGAGATATTACCATAGTAAACCAAGGATAATGATAATAAACATGGTTAGTCGTAGTCAACCATTAATCACTATAATCAGAATGGTTTTCCATAGTTAACCATTACTGACCATAATCAACATGGTCAACCATAGTTAACTAAATTATGATGCTTGTGAATGTTTGACTATGGATGAACTTTAATTTGGCACCCATACAGGACACAATTTATAAACATCACACTCAAACATAACCCAAAAGGAATTTCTTAAGGTGACATAACCCTAATGAACGTTGCAATGTGATGTAACATTTTCAAGGCTAACTTATGCCAAATAACTTCATTCCTCAATTGTTTTGTTGCATTGCGATGTACATATTCAAAGTATTATGTTGAATTAAATCATTACTAAACGGTTAGGTCACAATGTGATGTTCATTTAAGGTTATGACACATTGCAATAATCCACTGAGGAATGTAGGAATTTGACATTATTCAACCAAGATGAACGACACAATGAGATATTACCATAGAAAACCAAGGTTAAAAATAACCAACATGGTTATCCATATTCAACCATTAATAACTATAATCAACATCATTTTCCATAGTTAACCATTACTCACCATAATCAACATGGTCAATAATAGTCAACTTAGTGTGATGCTTATGAATAGTTGACTAGGGATAACATTTAATTTGGCACCCATATTCCAATATAAGGAACAAAATTCATAAACATGACACTCAAGAATAACCCTAAAGGAATGTCAGAAGGTGACATAATGCTAAATGAACGTTGCAATGTGACATAACATTTTCAAGGATAACTTATTGTTGACCAAAATTTGGTCACCTATATATTCTCGCTCCTAGAATAATAATAAAAACACGATATTGGAAGCTAGATATTTTTGAATTATTATATTTTCATTGCATAGCCCTAGGTATCAACTTCAACATGCATTTCGCAAAATCAAAATCGGAGTCTCCATGACCAAGATACACATACTTTTGTCCAGAAGTCTAATGGAGGTGTTGCAAGAAGAAATATGAAAAATGTTCTAAGTCACATGTTCTCTCCTCTCCTTTCCCTTCACCCCTATTTATTCTCTCATTCTATACTTAGTATTTTTTCCCATTGTCTCATTACTTTCATATTCTCCTTACGATTTCTCACACTTAACCATTTTCCTTTATTCCTTTTCTCGTTCACATTCATTTCCCTTTTCCTTTGTTTTCCCATTTCCTTTTATTTTCCTTTCCATATTTCTTTATCCCATTTTTCCATTTCTTTCCTTTTCCCTTTTTCCTTTCCCAAATTTCATGTAATTCATTTATTTCCCATATATTTCTTTTCATTTCTCATATTTTCCATATTTCACATGACCCATTATATACTTTCCAGACTTAGTTTTATTTACTATGGCTTACCGTGGGTTCACGGGTTGGTGATATTTCATAAGAGTATGTGTGATCTCATCTACCCTCACAGTGCACTTTGACTTCTGCCACCTTCATAACGCACCCATCTCTTTTTACTACTCTTTACTATGTAACTTTTCCAACACTTACCCAAATATATGAGTTACCATGGGTTCACAGGTTGATGATGTTTATTTCATGTTATATGAGTATGTCCGATCGATTCTCAAGAATTATAATATTTTACAACTTATTTTTACTACTATTTACCTCTCCTCTCCACTTCACCTACACTTAGAATGTTTCACACTCATTTCTTACTATGTATTATCGCGGGTGACTTCCTCACCTACCTCTGCATTCACGTAAATCCATGAACCCGCCATATTATTTTAATAATATTTTTCCTATCCTAAGTTCTATGAGGAATATATCCAAGAGACACATGGAACTTTATTAACCAATGAGATACATCCACATGAAATTTAATGGATGGTGCCACATGGCAACTAATTAATGAAGACACGTGGTAGCATACAAAAAGTGACACATGGCATGATTTTATTGGATGACATATGGTAGATTCTTATGGGAATATTGTTGGCCTACCAAGTGATGACATGTGGAAACACTTGGTTGGGTGACTCATCATTTCATACTGGGCATATTGGTGGTTGATTGAGCATACAAATTATTATTATATTCAACAATTTTCCAAGGGTCGAAATCCTCCAAGCTCCATAGTTCCTTCTCTTTTGCTTATTGCAAAGTATATCAAACACTTAGTTATATATATATTAAATAATATAATATCCAAATGCATGTGGGATATACTTTCAAACCAAAAATTTGAATTTTATGAAGGGAAGCACGAAATTCACCACATTTTCCCATCAATTTTGATCGATGGTGGCTGAGCGTTGATCTTACAGAGGCCACAACTTGAGCTCTGGGTGTCGGAATCGTGATAAATTTATACCATTGAAAATTTATTTGGATGTAGAATATGTTGGTATAGGTTTTAAGTTCTTAAAATTGATACATATTTCTCAGAAATTAAAATATCATTCAGATGCATTTATAATGGGCATGTGTGATAACTCAACATCACAAGCTCATATCTTGAGATCCGGGAAATGGATTTGGGAAACATTTATATCGTTGGAGCGTTGAGAATACAAGGAGAACATAAGAAGTGGTTTTCATGGTTTAAAATTTGGTTTTCACTTTCATAAAATTAAATTACAGTCGTCCTCTTTTAGTGGAGAATTAATTAAATTTTAAAAATAAAAGTTTAGTTAAATTTTTTTATTAAAATGGGAGAGGGACCCACTTTAAATGTACTTGTATTAATGATGTGAATTAACTCATGATGAATTAATGAGGAATTATATAAAGGGAATGTTTCAAGAAGAAACTCGTACGAGAATTTCAAGAGAGGAAGAAAACCCTAACTGCTTAGGTAGTTAAAAAATCTCTTCTTAAAAATAGAAGAGAGGTTTCATAAAGAGGTCCAATAATCAGTACTGTCAAAGGGGTAGCGAAGAATATCAGAGGAAGAAGAATATACAACCATGGATACACAATCAAGCTTCTAATCAAATAAAGAAATCTCCATTTTCTCATTTTTTTATATATATTTTCTTCTACACCACTTCTCATAGTTTTATGCTTGAACCTTAGAGTTGGGCACAAGGCTGAGTTGTTGAGTGTTCTTCTTGTATTCTTCTAAGATATTTTCTTATATGATAATGGAGTATTTCTATCCACCTATATGGATGTCAAATATTTTGTAACGAAGAACATCCTTCATAAATACAACTATACAAAGAATTGCTTCAGGGTTGATCTTGACTCTGATTTGTAACCATGTTTTCAGAATATAAAATATTTAAGGTTGTCCTATCAAATTCTCTTTTGATATTGATTGCAGTGCTCTGTTAAAATTATTTGAGATGATCATATAATTCTCTCCTATGAAGAAGATATCAATGTATTTATATATTGTTAAGAAGATTGTGTGTGATGCTGATCACAATTTTATTATGATGTTGAAGCCCTCCTTCACTCTTTTCTTTTGTTGCACATAAATATTGTACTAAGGTTATTGAAGAACTATTTTATTTCATAATCTCAAGCAATAAATATTTAGGGTTTGCTTCCTAGCACTCTCCTAATCCAAGATATCACAGATATATCTTTTAGTCCAAGAGGAGTACCACCTCTCTAAAAACGAAGGGGGACTAATGTCCTCGTGAGGTTTATGTTTCGGTCCTGACAGATTCAAGCATCAACACTTATGTCAAATACCTACATTCATCAATGGTTGTGTCACATTGCAACTTACATATTCAATGTATTATGTTGAATTGCATCGTTCCTAAATGGTTATGTCACATTTTGATGTTCATTTAGGGTTATGACACATTGGGACATTCCATCGATGAATGTAGAAATTCGACATTATTCTTCCAATATGAACAATGCAATGAGATATTACCATAGTAAACCAAGGTTAAACATAACCACAAGGTTAAACATAAGAAACGTGGTCAACCATAGTTAACCATTAATCACTATAATCAACATGGTTTTCCATAGTTAATCATTATTCACCATAATCAACATGGTCAACCATATTTAAGTCACTTTGATACTTATGAATGGTTGACTATAGATGAAATTTAATTTGGCACCCATATAGGACAAAATTCATAAACATCACACTCAAACATAATCCTAAAGGAATGTCACAAACTGACATAACCCTAATGAATGTCACAATGTGACATAACGTTTTCAAGGCTAACTTGTGTCAACTAACTTCATTCCTCAATGGTTGTGTCACATTGCAACATGCATATTCAATGTATTATGTTGAATTGCATTGTTCCTAAATGGTTACGTCACAATGTGATGTTCATTTAAGGTTATGACACGTTGCGACATTCCATTTAGGAATGTAGCAATTCGGCATTATTCAACCAAGATTAATGGCGCAATGAGATTCTATCATAGAAAAATTAGGTTAAACATAACCAACATGGTCATCCATAGTAAATTATTAATCACTATAATCAACATGATTTTCCATAGTTAATCATTACTCACCATAATCAATATGGTCAAGCATAGTTAACGCACTGTGATGCTTATGAATAGTTGACTATGGATGAACCTTAGTTTGGCACCCATATATGACACAATTCATAAACATCACACGGATACATAACCCTAAAGGTATGTCACACGGATACATAACCCTAATGAACATCGCAATGCAACGTAACATTTTCAAGGCTAATTTATTTCAAATAACTTCACTCATCAATGGTTATGTCGCATTGTGAAGTACATATTAAATGTATTATGTTGAATTTCATCATGCCTAAATGGTTACATCATAATGTGATGTTCATTTAAGGTTATGACACATTACGACATTCCATTGATGATTCAAAAAGATCTTTTAAATGACAATGGTTGAGTTATTAAGCAAGTGTTAATTTACCATTCAAAAACTTAAATGAGGAAGGAGATTTTAATGAAAGAATGTTGCAGCCATCTTAAACAATACAAAACAAAAAATAGACATAAGGAACAACAAACCATAACACCAAGCTTAATAACGGAGTTCGGCAAAGTTGTCTACGTCTCTGTCCTTTGTCTCAGTGGGGGAGGATTTCTTATTGATTTTTTCAAATGCTTAAAATGTACTTAAAATTGCATCAAATGGATTTCATATTGATCTCACTGTGTTCTACTCGACCTCAAAAAATCCAATGCAACTGATAACACTCAGAAAAACCGAATATAACTCCCAAAAATAACCTCCAAAGTTTGTTTGACTCACTAGTTTTTCTTGTATGTATAAACTAAACTGTTATGAAATATTTTACATAAATTCGATTTGTAGTACAGTATTATGCCTTTGAATTAAATAATATAAGGTCGTGGGATCAAATCCCAACAAAAATAATATAAGGTCGTGGGATCAAATCCCAACAACCCACGATTTTTTGGCTTGAAATCTACAAAATATACTTTAAAGTATGGTTCGATCCACTTTTAACATATAAAGTAATGCGCACCTTTCCACATGGCTTAACAAACCATATAATATGGTTTTAATAACCACATTAGGATTTGTTATAAAAAAACGTGGCATAACCTTTTATGGGATTTACGCACTTTTTATGGGATTTAGATACCATATTATAATTTATAATTTGTTGGCACATTACATTTAATTCGTGGCATCCAACCATATAGTACGTAGCATATAGTTTCGATAAGGTTTGAATATGGTATATCCCATATGCTTTGAACATGGCATACTATATGGTAAATAAACCATATGATATAATATGGTGGCTTATCTCATGGCATTAATCTCTTAGAATAAAGTTGTTTTGATTTATTTATTTTTAATTCATATAATATGCCCTTTAATATAATGTGACATGACACTTTGAGTTATCACATTTGCATGCCACAAAATATTAAATTGTTAATAAATATAATATTGCAACTTTACATTAACACAATCACCTATCCAGTAACCATTCATTCACTGCCACAGTCACCATTCACTGTCATATTTATTTTAATATTGTTATGTTATTCTTTGATCAGTTTTGATATTTTTTTATTTGTTTATGCAAAACTTCTGAATGTGATAATTCTCGCATATAGTGTATGTTTGAGGTAGTAAATATATGGTCGGAATCAACGTGACGAGTCGGTCACAATGGAATTGGTTTCATCCGATTCCGAGAACTTTCATATTTGAGCATTTTCTAGACCTAGGGAGCTGCCTGGATCCGATTTTGGATCACACCTCCCCACTAAGAACCTTTTGGTCACCAAAAGGTTACTGACTAGTCATCAAGCTCGGGATAGGCCACCCGACTTGTTCCCTATCTCTAAAATATTTTCTATGCACCTGCCTTATCAAGATCAACTATAACACAATCATGACAGCTGACAACATATTGTTAGCCATTTGAACCCTGTTACATCTTACTAAAGCTACTATCATCCATGTAGACAAAATTACTAATGATAACATCAAAATACGACTTCAAATGAGTTGATATGTTTGTAATATTTGCACGACATAAGCTTATTCTGAAGCAAACTGTGATTGATTCTCCATTCCACAATCATCTCTTGTTCTTTCTTAAGATCTATTACTTGATTTGAAACAATTATAGGTTTGTTTCTTGCTTGAGATGCCTTCTTTAATTGTTCCATAGTTTGAAGAGTTTTATTTGCCTTTACATGGTGAGCATGAAACACACAATCTTGACCTGCTTTGGTTAATTGATATTGATTCTTTGTTCTGTAGAAGATTGATTTATGATCATACAAGTATGGATTACCTAAGACCATTCCACATTCACTTAGTGGCATTACATCACATGTTACTTCGTCCACATACTTAGATGAAATAATAAATTTTATTGTGCACTGCTTGGTTATGTGCATTTGATGATTGTTGCTTATCCATTTAAGTGTGTATGGCTTATGATGCTTTTGTGTTTTTAACACCAATTGCTTAACCAATTCCTCTGAAATTAGGTTAGATTGAGATCCACTATCGATTAATGTGTCAACCTTAGTGTGTCGCATGATTACCCTTATATGAAAAAAGTTACTTCTACAATCAATTCCTTCACCAATTTTACCTGTCATACCAACCAATGAGACCTTTGATTCATCACCTGAATCCGATCCCAAGTCTGTCGGTCATGTTGTTGTCGCAATTGTTTTCCTCCCTTTCTTTTCCTTGAACCATTTTGGCCTCTTCTTGGGATGCAATTGCCAACATCGGTCCTCATCATGCCCCTCTTTATTGCAATGCTTGTAGGAGGGCCTCTCTTCCTTTCTCATCATTGCATTTGACTTCTTTCCATGCCACTTCCTTTTGTCCTCTTTCCTTGAAGACGATTCCCCTGATACTCCAACACCTATTTTCCCTGCTTCAATGTATGTCTCTTGAACAAAAACCTCATCAAGATTAGTTGGTCCAAACATGAATACAATGTTTCTAATATGTGTAGGTAAACCTATTATATACTTCATAAGAGTTTCTTGGGTATGTAAAGGGATATCTAACATCAATGCCATTTTTTGAAAGCTATCTATATACTCTTGCATTGTTTGTCATTTTCTTAGTTTTAAAGCTTGTCATTTAGTTAAAACTTTTTCTTTATAACCCAAAGGATAAAATTGCTTCCTAAGTGCAGAAATGAAACTTTGCCATGATGGAAATACATTACCCACTCATTGTGTTATGTTTTGCAACTTGCTTTGCCACTAGATGAGTGTTGTGTCTGCAAGTCTAAATGATGGCAACTTGATTTGTGTGGCCTCATCCTTGATCTGTTGCACACTGCAATAGACCTCCATCTGTCTGATCCAATTGTCAAATCTATTTGCATTAACTTCACCATCATATATGGGTAATTCGAATTTAACATCAAGTTTTAATAAAGGCATTTCATTCTTATGTTTATTTGCATTGGATTTAGAACTTGAACTTGAAGAAGAAGGAGAAAAAGGAGGTGATGATGGAGGTGAAGGAGGAATTTAAGGAGGATCCTCTCCTTTTTCACTTTTTTCCTTTGAAGATTCACTAAGAATTGGTCTCTTTCGTTCCAAGTAATCATCATACAAAACCTTCATCATCTCTAACATAGAAAAGAAAAAAATTTGAAACTCTTTCTCATCCTGAGAAAGTCCCTCTTCCAATGCCATCCTCTCGCTTTGAGAAGTTCTCTTTTTCAATTCAATCAATGGATTCTCTCCAACAAGCTCGCCTTCACCATGAAGTAGCTTTTCCCTAGTTAACATGCAAACTCAAATCCAAACGTCAACTAGCTCTGACACCACTTGATCTGAAAAGATCTTTTAAATGACAATGGTTGAATTATTAAGCATGTGTTAATTTACCATTCAAAAACTTAAATGAGGAAGGAGATTTTAATGAAAGAATGTTGCAGCCATCTTAAACAATACATAACAGAAAATAGACATAAGGAACAACAAACCATAACACCAAGCTTGATAACGGAGTTCGGCAAAGTTATCTACGTCTCCGGGCCTTTGTCTCAGTGGGGAGGTTTTCTTATTGATTTCTTCAAATGCTCAAGATGTACATAAAAATTACATCAAATAGATTTCACACTGATCTCACTGTGTTGTGCTCGACCTCATAAATCCAATACAATTTACAGCAATATAATATAACTCCTAAAAATGGCCTCCAAAATTTGTTTGGATCACTGATTTTTCTTACATAAATAAAACTATTCTGCTATACTTTACATAAATTCAACCCATAGTACAGTGTTATACCTTTTGGTTAAATATGGTTAAATAATATGAAGTTGTGGGATCAAATCCCTACAACCCACGATTTATTGGCTTGAAATCTGCAAAATATACCTTAAAGTATGATTCGATCCACTTTTGGCATATAAAGTAATCTGCACCTTTCCACATGGCTTAACAAACCATATAATATGGTTTTAATAACCATATTGGGAGTTGTTATAAAAAAATGTGGCATAACCTTTTATGGGATTTACGCACCTTTTATGGGATTTAGATACCATATTATAATTTGTTGGCACATTACATTTAATTCGTGGCATCCAACCATATAGTACGTAGCATATAGTTTGGATAAGGTTTAAATATGGTATATCCCATATGCTTTGAACATGGCATAATATATGGTAATTAAACCATATGATATAATATCGTGGATTATTTCATAGCATTAATTTCTTAGAAAATAAAGTTGTTTTGAATTTTTTTTTTCAATCTATGGTTTAAAAAACCCTTTAATATAATGTGACATGAGACTTTGAGTTAGCACATTTTTATGCCACAAAATATTAAATTGATAATAAATATAATATTGCCACCTCAAATTAATACAATCATTTGTTTAGTTACCATCCATGGTTACATGTACTTTAATATTTTCATGTTATTTTTTATTTTATTATTTTTATTTTTTTAAAAGTAATTTTGACTTTTTTTTTGTTTGTCTATGCAAAATTTTTGAATGTGATAATTCTCATATATGACGTTTATTTGAGGAAGTAAATATATGGTCAGAATCAGCGCGACGAGTCGGTCGCAATGAAATTGGTTTCATTCGATTCCGAGAAATTTCATTTTTGAACATTTTCTAGATCTGGAGAGCCTCCTAGATCCGATTCTGGATCAATTGAGGAATGTAGCAATTCCACATTATTGAACTAAGATGAATGACACAATGCGATATTAACATAGAAAACCAACATTAAACATAACCAACATGGTCACCATAGTCAACCATTGATCACTATAATCAATATGGTTTTCCATAGTTAACCATTACTCACCATAATCAACATGGTTAACAATAGTCAACTTAGTGTGATGCTTATGAATGGTTGACTATGAGTAAACTTTAATATTCCACCCATATTCCAATATAAAGAACACAATTCATAAACATGACACTCAAACATAACCCTACAACAATGTAAGAAGGTGGCATAACCCTAAATGAACATCGCAATGTGACATAACTTTTTCAAGGATAACTTACGTAAAATACCTACATTTCTCAATGGTTGTGTCACATTTCAACTTACATCTTGAATGTCTTATGTTGAATTGCATTGTTCCTTAATGGTTACGTCACATTGTGATGTTCATTTAGGGTTATGACACATTGGGACATTCCATTGAGGAATGTAGAAATTCAACATTATTATTCCAATTTGAACGATGCAATGAGATATTACCATAGTAAACCAAAGGGTTAAACATAATCAACATGGTCAGACATAGTTAACCATTAATCACTATAATCACTATGGTTTTCCATAGTTAACCATCACTCACCATAATCAACATGGTCAACCATAGTTAAGTCATTATGATGCTTATGAATGGTGGACTATGGATGAACACTAATTTGGAACCCATATAGGACACAATTCATGAACATGACAACATAAGCCAAAAGGAATGTCACAAGGTGACATAACCATAATGAACGTCCCAATGTGACGTAATATTTTCAAGGCTAACTTATATCAAATAACTTCATTCATCAATGATTGTGTCACATTGTGACATACATATTCAATGTATTATGTTGAATTACATCATTCCTAAATTGTTAGGTCACAATGTGATGTTCATTTAAGGTTATGACATATTGAGACAATCAATTGGGGAATGTAGCAATTAGACATAATTCAACCAAGATGAACGACGCAATGAGAAATTACCATAGAAAACCAAGGTTAAACATAACTAACATGGTTATCAATAGTCAACCATTAATCACTATTTTCAAATTGATTTTCAATAATTAACCATTACTCACCATAATCAACATGGTCAACAATAATCAACTTAGTGTGATTCTTATGAATGATTCACTATGCATAAAATTTAATCTGGCACCCATATTCCAATATAAGGAACACAATTCATAAACATGACACTCAAACATAACCCTAAAAGAATATGAGAAGGTGACATAACCCTAAATGAATGTCACAATGTGACGTAACATTTTCAAGCCTAACTTGTCCAATACCTACATTCCTCAATGGTTGTGTCACATTGCAACTTACATCTTCAATGTGTTATGTTGAATTGCATCATTCCTAAATGGTTACATCACATTGTGATTTTCATTTAGGGTTATGGCACATTGGTACATTCCATTCAAGAATGTAGAAATTTGACATTATTCTTCCAATATGAATGACACAATGAGATATTAATATAGTAAACCAAGGTTAAACATAACCAATATGGTCAACCATAGTTAACCATTAATCACTATAATCAACATGGTTTTCCATAGTTAACCATTATTCACCATAATCAACATGGTCAACCATAGATAACTCACTATGATGCTTATGAGTGGTTGACTATGGATGGAATTTAATTTGCAACCCATATAGGACAGGATTCATAAATATCACACTCAATCATAACCCTAAAGGAATGTCACAAAGTGACATAATCCTAATGAACATCGCAATGTAACGTAATATTTTCAAGGACTTATGTCAAATAACTTCATTCCTCAATGGTTGTGTTGCATTATGACGCACATCTTCAATGTATTGTGTTGAATTGCATCATTCCTAAATGGTTACATTACAATGTGATGTTTATTTAAGGTTATGACACATTGCGACATCCATTGAGGAATGTAGCAATTCGAAATTATCCAACCAAGATGAATGACACAATGAGATACTACCATAACAAAACCAATTTAAACATAACCAACATGGTCAACCATAGTAAACCATTAATCACTATGATGAACATGGTTTTCCATAGTTAATCATTACTCACCATAATCAACATGGTTAATCATAGTTAACTCAATGTGATGCTTATGAATGGTTGACTATGGATGAACTTTAATTTGGTAGCCATATAGGACACAATTCATAAACATCACACTCAAGCATAACCCTAAAGGAATGTAACAAGATGGCTTAACCCTAATGAACGTCGCAATGTGACGTAACATTTTCAAGGCTAGCATATGTCAAATATTCATTCCTCAATGGTTTTCTCGCATTGTGACATACATATTCAATGTATTATATTGAATTGCATCATTCCTAAATGGTTACATCACAACGTGATGTTCATTTAAGGTTATGACACATTGCGACATTCCATTAAAGAATGTAGCAATTCGACATTATTCAACCAAGATGAATGACACAATGAGATATTACCATAGTAAACCAACCTTAAACATAACCAACATGGTCAGCCATAGTCAATCATTAAGCACTATAATCAACATGGTTTTTCATAGTTAACAATTACTCACCATAATCAACATGGTCAACAATAGTCAACTTAGTGTGATTCTTATGAATGGTTGACTATCAATAACCTTTAATTTGGAACCCATATTCCAATATAAGGAACACAATTCATAAACATGATTATCAACATAACCCAAAGGGACCGTCAAAAGGCGACATAACCCTAAATGAATGTCAGAATGTGACGTAACATTTTCAAGGTTAACTTAGGTCAAATACCTACATTCCTCAACAGTTAAACATAACCAACATACCATAGAAAAAAAAGGTTAAACATAACAAACATGGTCAACCATAGTCAACCATTAATCACTATAATCAACATGGTTTTCAATAGTTAATCATTACTCACCATAATCAACATGCTCAACTGTAGTTAACTCGCTGTGATGATTATAAATGGTTGACTATGGATGAACTTTAATTTGGCACCCATATAGGACACAATTCATAAACTTCACACTCAAACATAACCAAAAAGGAATGTCACTTGGTGACATAACCCTAATGAATGTTGCAATGTGATGTAACAATTTTGAGGCTAACTTATGTCAAATAACTTCATTCCTCAATGGTTGTGTCACATTGCAATGCACATCTTCAATGTGTTATGTTGAATTGCATCTTTCCTAAATGGTTACATTACAATATGATGTTCATTTAAGGTTATGACACATTATGCCATTCCATTGAGGAATGTAGCAATTCGACATTATTCAACCAAGATGAATGAGACAATGAGATATTATCATAGTAAACCAAGGTTAAACATAACCAACATGGTAAACTATAGTCGACCATTAAACACTATATTCAACATGGTTTTCCATAGTTAACAATTACTCACCTCAATTAACATGGTCAACGATAGTCAACTTAGTGTGAAGCATATGAATGGTTGTCTATTGATAACCTTTAATTTTCCACCCATATTCTAATACAAGGAACAAAATTCACAAACGCAAAAATCAAATATAACCCTAAAAGGATGTTAGAAGGTGGAAAAACTCTAAATGAAAGTCGCAATGTGACGTAACATTTTCAGGGTTAACTTTGGTCAAATAACTACATTCCTCAAACTTGCGTCTTAAACGTATTATGTTGAATAACATCGTTCCTAAATGGTTATGTCACATTATGATGTTCTTAGGGTTAGGTCAGCTTGTGACATTGCTTTAGAGTTATGTTTCGATGCGATGTTCATGAATTGCATCCCTCTTATTGCAATATGGGTTCCATATTAAATTTCATCCATGGTCAATCATGCTCAACCATACCGAACATGCTCATAAACCCAATCATGTTCAACCATAGTTAACCTGCTCATCAACTCAATTATATCCAACCATAGTTAACATGTTCATGCTCATGCTCATAAAAGATCCATTAGTTTATAACATTCATTAATATTTGTGTCACATAACGACATTCATTTTCAAGGCTAACTTATGTGAAGTTTCTACATTTTTCAATGGTTGTGTTGCATTGCAACCTACATCTTCATTGTATCATGTTGAATTGCATCTTTCATAAATGGTAATTTGTCACATTGCCACATTCATCTAGGGTTATGTCACCTTTTGACGTTCATTTAGTGTTATGTTTAGATGTGATGTTTATGAATAGTTGACTATGGATGATCTTTAATCTGGCATCCATATTCCAATATGAGAGACATAATTGATAAACATCACATTGAAACATAATCTAAAGGAATGTCAGAAAGTGACATAATCCTAAATGAAAATCGCAATGTGACGTAACCATTTAAGAATCATGAAATTTGATAAACCCTTCAATATAAGATAACTATTAATAATATTATTAAACCATTAATAATATAATATTAATAATATTAAAATTGTGTTTCTAATATTATATATTATTAATATAATATATCAATATTAAAAATATTTTGTTTTTAATATTATTATTATAAAATATTTATATTATAATAATACTATAATATAATGTTATTTTAAAATTTTAATATTATAATTTTTTTTTCATATGAAAATGCATACATGTCGAAACATTATACTACAATATTTATATTAATTAATAATTAATAATAAAATTTTCTATAAATTTTGTTCATATAAGTTAAAAAATATATTATATTAATATAAGTTAATATAATATAATATAATAATATCACATTTATATTAATATTAATGTAATTTTATTGAACTAAACTTTATTAATAATAAAGTTTTATATTAATTTTATTCATATAATTATTCATTTATATTATATGATTTAATTATTCATATAAATATATAATTTAATTATTTTAAAACTATTCATATAACAATTTTATAAATGTTCAAATATTATATTACAATAATTATATTAATATTAATATATCTTTATTAATAATATAGTTCTCTAAGAACTTTTTCATATAAGTTAAAACATTAATACAAATATTAATATTATATAAATTAATATACTATAATATTTGTGTTAATATTAATATGATTTTATTAATTTAAGTTTTATTAATAATAAAATTTTATGTTAATTTTATTCATATAAATATATGATTTAATTCTTTAAAGATATCTTTATATATACCTATATACTTATACAAATACATTAATATTATTAATGTAATTGTTATTACTTATAAATATAAATAAAAAAGAAAAATACTATTTACAAAAACAAACTTTAAAAACTTTAAATTTAAAGGTAAAGGTAAAATCATTTATTATATAACATAACTTTATATACTGCAACATAAGGTAATGTTATCACAAGCTATACATCTTTACTCGTTACAAAGAGAGCTGAAAAGAAATAACACTACTTACAATCAAGAATTAGAATCATCTAAAAAGATAATTTATAGTGCACCATAATGTAATGTTATCCTAAGCTATGCATTTTTATCGAAATTGCTAATTCAGTGATGACAATTTAATCTTGAAAACAAAGCTGAAAAGACATAAAGAGAGTATTTTACTAACCATAGGTGGTATTTTGTTCAAAGTTTTTAGCAATCATAAATACAAACCATAATTAAATGAAATTCTCGTTTTGATGTGATGTGATGGGTGGAAAAGCTGAAAAGAAGTGTTCATTTATTGAAAATGTTGATTTGATAAGTTTTGGCATTTTTCATTTATATATATATATATATATATATATATATATATATATATTTTTATAAATTATATTTTTAATAAATAAATAAATTTAGGGTTTTAAAAAATTTTGGAAATTTAAATTATATAAATTTAATCATTGAAATTTGAAAATTCAACAATTTTTTATCAAATTTCAGAAAAAATTAACCCGACAATTTCAGATATTTCAGTTGGCTAGTTAACATCTATCTATACTTTTAATGCCTCTGCCTATCCAATTTCAGGATACGAGAATGAAGAATCTGACAATGAAAACGATGTAGAATATGTAGCCTGGATGGAAACAGGTTTTCTCAACTAATATGAATAAAAGGAATATTAAGTTCCAATTCATATGATAAATTATTTGATTTTGAGTGTGGAGATAATGCTAAGCGTTGGAAGTGTAAAAAATCAGAATAAAAAAAAAAAAGAATATTAAGTTTTTTTTAATTAATATGAATAAAAAGAATATTAAATTTCAATTTATATGATAAATTATTTGACTTTGAGTGTGGAGGATAATGCTAAATGTTGAACCTGCAAAAAAAACAGAATTAAAATAAAATAAAATATTAGGTTTTATTTCAGATGAAAACATGATTTAATTTTGAGTGTCATTGTTTTTAAGGTAAAACAAATTTGGATAGTTTTGATTTCAATCTCTTTTGGGTTCGATTCACATATTTTCTAAACCTTTTGGAACATAGTGAAATCACTAGTCAAATATCATAAATCTGCCCAGTATAGAAATAAAGTTGGGGTTTAATTTTTGTCTTGGTACAGAATCCTAACTTGAATTAATAGAAATTTACCTTTACAATTTGTTTAACATTCAAATTTAAAAAATAAAAACTTATCTTGCCTTGGAAAAAGAGATGTGAGGATATTTATAAAACTTTTAAGGATATTTATAAAACTCTTAATAAAATAAAAATAAATTTGCATAGTTCATTCTTTATCTTTTATCTTTTGGACATTTAAAAAATTATGTAAATATTTATTGAATCCAAGATTAAAATGAATTTATTATGATATGCAATATTTTAAAAAATTGCATTCTGATTATAAAAGTGTTATAAAATTTTGTGCATAAATATGTTATATAGTTTGGTACAGGTAGAAGAAATATTTTGCCTAACAACATGATAACAAAACCGGATTTGACCTAACAAAACTGGGTTTGGCCTGTAGTAGATCTCTAAACAGTGCTGTCAGTTTCTATAAAATTGTCAGAGTAATGGATGAGTTAAAAAACAAAAAAATATACCACTTTTCATGCCTACCTCATTGACATTGTCAATGTAGATTCTCTGCAACGAAAAAAAAAAAGAGATGGTGATCATACATAGGTAACATACAGCATATGCTCACATTGATACTATGAAAAGAAAATCCGATCCCAATGAAAATAATGTAGCCTTTGAACAGACTGGTCTTGGAACTTATACAACATTGGGTACAAACTTTTTGACTTTCCTCTGCAAGCTACAAGGATATATAGCACAGATGGTTATGTTATGACGAAGGTAATGGTACAAGATTTGTATTGGGCAACCCTTCTACAAAGTCTTTCTTGTTTTTTTTTTTTTTTTTTTGGGATTTTGCATTTACATATTTTTTCATGGATTACACTTGGGCACTACTGTTGAATTAGGTATCATCATTATTTTTGTACGTAGTCTAAACGGTTTTGACCATTTCTAGTTATATTTTCCGATCAATTCTGTGTCTGGAGATTTTTAAAGTAATTGTGAGTCAGTAAAACACGTCTTATGGAGATTCTCACTTCACAAAATATGTTGTATATATTACAGAATTGACACTTTTAACACAGTATTTGTACGTAAAATTCATAACGTTCAAGCAATAAATTAACTGTATATACCGCCAATTTCGGATCTACAGGTGAATATTGAGGTGTTCTTCCACCGGGAACCAACTCCATCATGTCATACTTGCCAGTTTTATATGGTAACATAGATATGTTTGACAATATAATGCTTAGATGATGTGTGGGGTAATAATGATGCAGCAAAGTTTTACATATATAATCAAAGAATTTTAATAGTTTTACATATTCATATCTTCATAAGTATTACTAACAAAAAAATTATAAGAATACTTATAATTATTTGTTAGTAATACTTATAATTACATTATAACAATATTTTTATGTAAATATTATATTTATAGTGTTTTTATTTTTGTGTATTTTTATTTATTTCTATTTTTATTATACAATTTGTATATTATAAATACATATTAAATAATAATAGTATCATATGTTAATTTCCCCCAAATAAAAAGAGAGATATACAAATAGACATGAAAATACACATAAATAGAAATAGGATGTATATCATAATTACACAAAAATATTGTTACAATGCAAATATAATATTTATTTACCCCCAAAAAATCACCATTTTATTTAAAAATTGAATGGAAATTACACTTCTCCTCTACACTTACAAATTTACAAGAGTAATGTTATATAAATAATCTATATACCATTTGAAAATTTATCTTTTATGGAACCATTTTTTCCTTTCTTATTTTTAACCTCACTCCTCTCCCTTGAAGAAGGGTCCATAGTGACATGTAATGTTAGAAGTTGTGAGGCTAGGATTCAGAGGGTGTGATGTCCCTTTTCAAATGATTTCTCCACGTGGATGATGTAGTAGCCCCTTATAGACTCTCCTAGGCTATATACATTATATAAAATGAGGTCAAGGTGGTTATTTGATGTCACTTAGGCCTAAAATGTTATATTTCTAAAGTGACATTAAGAAAAAGGGAAAAAGAGTTATAAAGTGACATTGTGATTGATAGTCAATTAAACATTAGAATGTCACTTTAATCTTTTAAGTTAAAAGGGTCACAAAAAGGTAAAAGGGTCAGAAAAGGTCAACGATGACATAAAAGAGGAATTATGACGTCATTTCTCATTAGGTATTTTGTTATTTTCTAAAAATGAAATTGAGAGAGCTCTCGTAGCTTTGGTTGCTGGGACAAAAATCCTAGAGGGAAGAGATTGGTTTCGGTGGTGAGACCATCCACCCTAGCTGGTCGTGGAGAGAAGATCATTCAAATATTTTCACTGTGCTTCATTTGTGATGAAGTTTATCCTGGTTGTTGAGTTTTTTGTATGTAGCTAAGTTTTATCATCTATGGTTGAGTTTTACTAGTGTGAGGGTCAAGATCTTTTGAATAGGTTAATTTTTTGAATGAGGAGGCCAAGTTTCTTATTGTGGAGTGATTTTTTGGTTGGGGAAATGATTTCTTCACTACTGGGTGAGTCTTTGGTTGATTAGAATATGAGCTTCACTTGCTGGTTGAGTTGATTGTCTTCTAGGGAAAATTTTCTCTTGTTGGGAGAAATCTATATCTTGAGAGATGCCAAGTCTTATGGAGGAAGGGTCGAACTAATTGGTGGTTGTGTTTCTTGTTTTTCGAAGGGTCGATTTTACTGATGTGGGATGAGTTACTCATTGCTGGAACAAACCCTTACTTGTTGGGTTGAGTTTTACCATATTGGACCAATTCTTTGTTGTTGGAGGAATTATGTTGGTTGGGGCCGAGTCTTTGCATGATTGGATTGAGATTATTGAGAAAAGAGTCCATTCTTCCTTGTTGGGGCAACCAATCTCGTCAGAAGGATTTGTTTCTTAGTAGTGGGAGTTGATTTTTTTTGTTGAGCAGAGTTGTATCTTCTGTGTGACCAATTTGGCCTTTGTGGAAGTTATTTTCATTCAGGAGAGGTCGATCTCAGACCCAAAATAATTGCCATCTTGTAACAGATTTTAGAAATGATAAAATCCAGATCAATTTAATGATATTCATCTATAGTTATAGATGTTTTTGTGAGTTATTTCTATTAGCCATTTGTTGTTATAGTATTATATGCACTGTGAAAACGTTTCTCGAAATTATATTCTCATTGTCCATTTGAAAACACTTTAAGATAATCCACCAACAAACATCATAAACTAAATTGTGCAAGTCAAGGATATTTTGTAGTGAAACTGGGCATGAAGACAAAACTATTTGGCGAAAAGCCTAAGCCAGGAAACCCTTACAATACTACAACAATAGAAGAAATGCACTTAAATAGTTACAACGGTGAAGTGGGAGTTAGTCATTAAAGTGTTTGACAAATGTCTACACCATAAAAATAAGAAAAATACAAAAACAATTAGTGGAGATTTTACAGTGGTATCACAACTTGTGATCCTCCTAGCCTATGAGGGTATACAAGCTTGGCTATGGAAAACAATCAAAGAAATGCAGGGAACAATGGAGATAGTGGTTCAAAGGGGAAACAAATAGGATAAAAAGGACAAGATGAGTAGTTTGTTGAATGTTTGAGGGAGTATCAAGAGCTTGGTGCGGAATTTCACACAACCATGTCATTCAAGGATTTTTGCACCATCAAACATTTTGAGGGGTATGAACCCCAAGTATTAGTGGACAAGAAGTTGAAGGTGCCAAGGAAAAATGTACTAGTTTTTGAAGATTATGGCACTTCTAAAATTGAGGAAAATGTTGACTCTTCATATGTTTCTTCTCCCTCAAATGAGCACATGGATGCTCATGAGGCCTTAGAACCTAAGACCAAAAAGGAGATTTGGAAAGACAAGGAAAAACATATCACTGATGCAATTTTATTCCAACAGAATGACACTGTGATTTGAGATGAAGAAGAACTAATTAATGGCACTATGATTTGGGATGAAGAAGAAGCAATTGGTGTTGATAGTATGGGGGACACAAGTCTCTTTGATGTTAACTTAGAGACCATATTGTATAGGCCTTGTGGAGTGAAAAAATTCCTTGATGAAGCGGTGCTTGATCATGGTGTTATCCCACCTTTTGGGGGTTGCATGGTATCATCTAGTGAGCCAATTGATTTTGATGAGGCTAGTGTTATTACAGTGGAAAACAAAACATAAAATCAATGGTGAGATATCCCATGCCATTATGATGAATATGAAGAAAGGTCTTCAACAATGCAGGACTTGAAGGACCAATTATTGGTCACAGAGGAGCAAATTGTACAAGTGTTGAAAAGGGAAGATGGTGCTCATAAGTTCATTGAAGATTATTTGGAAAACCTAGATGGAGGAGAGACAAAAAGGAGTTGTAGGTGGAGTCATTAGTGTTCAATTGCACATAATCAAATAAGCACTAGAGTAGATGAAATAAAATTATTTTTCAGTTGTTCGTGGATAGGGATCTTGCTCTCAAGTTCGTTGAAGACAAGGAAAGGGAGGTTGAAGATCTTTGTTATGAATTGCGTTTGACATGTTTTTCATCACTTACAAAAAAGAATCCATAATATTTGGCATTTTTGATACATGAGGGCATGAGTGGCACTCATGATTTGAGGGAGGAGCCTCTTGTGACTATGCTCTTGTTTTGCATTGTGGGGATCATGAGTCGTTTATTTTGGATAGCCCACTAAATGCTCAAGGATTTTCTACAAAGGAGATATTTGAGTACATTCCTTGTGGACTAGATCGCAAGGAAGTATATGCATCCATGGATTAGGTGGAAAGGTATATGACAGACATGGGCATGTCTTGGGATACATGTTCATGTGACATCAATAGAGTGATGGATATAGTAGTGCCTACATGATACAAAATGGTACATGAGGATTCAATGATAAGCATTAGTATGCAGGGGTATTCATTGGCACACAATAGTGTATAGTGGAGTTTTGGAACGTTTCCTCTAGGGAGACCTCCTAACAGAGTCCTAGAGCATACCATTGAGTTGAGCATACCTAGCATTAGTGAGTGGATGGGTGAGCCTAAAGGAGCACAATATCCCTTGATGATTGATCTTCATATGGGATATCATTAGATGAGGGTAATGGAGAAGGATAGTCACAGGTATGCTTCCAGACTTCCTTAATGGAGAAGGAGGGTAATGGGATTTCTTGGTCATGCCCTTGGGGTTGACCAATGCACTAGTCACTTTCCAGTCTTGTAGGCAGTGGTAGAGGCATCCATTGTTGTTATTTGATGCCATCATTATATGCAACACATGGGAGGTTCACCAGAGTCAGTTGGATGAGACAGGTGGGATTATGGCCATGAAAAAGGTCTTTTATTTGGGCCATGGGATTAGTGTGTAGAGAGCATAGAAGGAGATCCAGACTCTATTAGATCGATTCATAGAGATTTTAGTAGGAATTGGGAGTGGTGGAATTCTAATTTGGTGGTGGGATCCTGGAATTCATCGGAGTGCTAGACTACTTCAGATGATGAGGATGATCGACAGGGTCGTGTTTGTGATTGGTCTGTTTTATTATGGGAATGTTGTGAGAGGTTTTGTTGAGCTTTTTTCTATATGAAGAGGTATATTTTCCCTCACAATACCCAGGATTGAGTCTATCTACAGGTTAGTATACTTTTCCTTCACTGAGATGCCTTGGCGATAAATGATCCAGGATAGTGAGTTTAGTCCTTTCAAGGATTTCATCTTGAGGTTCCACGAGAGGAGAGCTTAGAGCATGGTGATCAGACAGTTATGCTCAAATGGGTGCAGTGACAACATGATGGTTCCTCGTGTATATTACCTTGGGATCCTAAGACTACATTGTTTGACAGCTTGGCAACCGATACAGATGAGATGGGTATTTTTTCCTTTCCATAGTTTACTATTGGGATTCTTAGGATTGGTTGCTTGGAGGAATGGTCTTTTGAGGAGTTGACTGAGTTCATGTAACTTATGATTTCCTGGCTTATCAGGGGTAGTCAAGTGGATTCTTGTGTTAGCACCTTATATGTAAATGCTATGAGTAGAGGGTGCTTCACATCATATAGGCTAGTTTGGGACCTTGGTGACTTTACCACTTAAAGGAAATTCTGAGAGAGGTTCGCATGGAGGGACTTTGTGGATGATGTGCTGGGAGATATGGGGGAGTGTACGAATTTTCAACAGAGTGGGAAGAGGAACACTCATCTAGCAAGGCTGATGCAATATTTTCCCATTTCTGAGTGAGAGCATGAGAGAATGTTTATAGATTGCATCACACGTTTACTGAGGGTGTAGGGAGTAGATACTATGTGTGCAATGATTGAGAAATTATCAGATTTCACGCACTTCTCAGTGATTTATTTAGAGTATGGGGTGACATGGGTGATAAAGCTATCTCTTAGGGACATGTTTAGAGTTCATGAGAAGCCCAAATTCATTATCATTGATTGAGACAACAAGTTTCTTAGTGCATGTTGGCAGGAGCTTTTTAGATTCACAAGCACATGTTTTCCTTCTGGTACTAGTTTCTACCCTCAGATGGATGGTCAAGAAGAGATGGTGAACCAACAGGTTGATAGATATTTACATGACTATGTGAGGCCATGGATAGAGTGGTTACATTTAGGTGAGCATTGTTGCGACACCACTCATGATAGTTTACAAACCACCCAGATTCAATAGAGGATGTATGCAGATAGGCACAGGGTGGAGAATAGCTTTGAGATTGAGGATGTGGTTTTCTTGAGTGTGGAGCCACATAGACCGTTTCCATTGAGGAGAGGTGGTGCTGAGAGGATGAGGTTGCACCTCTATTGTCCCTACAAGGTGATTCTGAGAGTTGGAGATATAGCTTATGAGATTGAATTTTCAGAGGGTATCCATATTCATAGTATTCTATATGTATCATGCCTCAAGAAGTAGTTGGGACCACGGGTTACCACTTCCACAGAGTGACGCAACCCTGCCCTCGACGGCACAGTCGCTCCACCAGGACCTTCTTTCCCCTGCGGCCCGAAGAGTCGACGCTCTTCCAACTCCCTCGGGAGGTCTTTACCCACAGTTACCTCCGAGGATCCTTGCTTCTTTAATCTAACGAAGGATCGGTTCTCGCAGCTTCGCGAATTCCGCGACCGGGAATTTGACTCTCGGGTTCCGAGACCCGATACTCCCAGTCAGCGTTGACCCTATCTCTATTGGTCGGGACCTCGCACTATCGCAACTCGCGACTCTATGCCGCTGAACACTCAACCTTCGAGACCCGAAGTGCCGAGGTGCCGACGACTCGGAATCTCGCGACCTCGCCCACTCGTCACTTCGAGGGCCAGACTTTAAGGTCTCCGAACCCCGAGATCCGATACCCCAAGATTACTTGTCACATCATCAAATCCCGACGTACCTCATGCAAAACGTTTCGGGACGTCGCGTTTCGCCTCCTTGTGACCTTACCCTATAAGAACCAAGAATCTTCCGTCGCGAACTCCCGATGCATCTGACCTACGAGTCAGGTCACGATCTCAGTGATTCTCCACGACGATTCAAGTCGTCGATTCTCTTCCTCTTGAAGAGTTTCTCCATTCCCCACCTTTATCAATGTAAGTGGAAACTAAGGTGCTATCTCTCCAGGGATTTTACCACCTTAGACCTTTCAGAGTTTTCTCGAACACACTCCCCGTGCTCGAACTCCAACGCTTTCCAGGGTTGAAGTCCTTCCGGACCCTGCACTGTCCCCGTCACCGAACTCCGACCTCTCCGTTCTCAGACTTGCTTCTGAGGCTCCTATCCGACCTGCACTCACCTGCACGGCTCGAATAACTCAAAACGACTCTGAGTTAAAGAGAACCAAAGTTCAACTGCTTAGCCTCCTCGACGCACTCTATGCGGAGGTATTCAACTGCATTCGATGCAGAAGTCCCCTGGCTTAAGCAGAGAAACAATTGAACTCATTTTCTCAGGCACTCAACTTCTAATTCTTCCACATAATTATGTACACAGCATACGAAAGAAGGATATAACCAGAAACAAAGATGAAAAGGCATAATCCCAACAGTATCCAAAGGATAATCACGTCCATGGGACGGGATTCAACTTAGTCACTCCTAGCGGATGAGAGTAAGAGTTCTCCTATTGAGCCTCCCCTACACCCTCTAGGCGAAGGAATTCAACTGCACTCTATGCAAGAATCTCCTGGTTCCATCAGTGGAATAAGCGAGACTCATTCTCTCCTTTCCCCCAGGTTTCTAATCTGCCATGAGATCACATATGAAGCATATATAATGAAAGCATAACAAGAAGAAAGCATACAACAACATAAGGTTAACAGTATACAAAGAATAATCACAGCCATGAAATTGAATCAAATTACTCTATTAACTCAATATCTGTACATGGGGATTTTCTACCAGCTCTCTGTCTATTCTCCTTCCTTCTCCTTAATGCTAATGCTGATACTGACTCTACTGCTAATTCAATAATACAAAGGAGGGTGTCTTTATTCCGTTTTCCCTCTCAAAAGCTAAATTGTCAAATCTAAACTTAATGGTCTTATCTACCTGCACTAAATCTACTCTTTCTGCATTAAATCTAATAAGTGCCTCTGCTGTACAAGGACGAGAGCTTATCTGCTCA
>ML780016.1:164659-205111 GCA_009831015.1 Picea engelmannii
TGATGACCTCTCTCATTAGGCATTTTGTTGTTTTCTAAAAACAAAATTGAGAGAGATCTGGTAGCTTTGGCTCTTGGGAAAAGAAACCCTAGAGGGAAAAGATTGGTTTCGATGGTGAGACCATCCACCCTAAATGGTCGTGGAGAGAAGATCATTCAGATATTTTCATTGTGCTTCATTTGTGATGGAGTTTATCTTGGAAAGAGATTTCTTCATTGTTGGGCAAGATGCCTTAGTTATTGCTAGAGATGACATTGAATTATTCTCATCATCCAAAACTTGAACCCATAAAAAGAAATGTTCTCATAATCCAAAAATTGAAGCCATAAAATTTTTTCCCATGTACTTATGTCAATCTCAACACATTCTAACATATGTAAAAAGGTTTAGTTTAATCATCTTTAAAACTATTTTGATGTAACTTCCCAACTCATTGTCAATATCTTTAAGAAGTGATAAATGTCAAAAATGTAGGGACATATTTGGGAGATGAACCCAAACTTGCATTTTTGTTATAGATATAATGGAAGGATTAGAAAACCCATAGGTAACAAAAATACCTACTCTACCCTAAACCCAAGGGTCCTCAAAGAAAAATCTTTAATAATCAACAAGGTTTTCAAAGTGAGTAATAAAGAAACCCAAGTGATAAACCTTACAATGTTATGTCCATGTCAAATAAATCCATTAACACAAATGTGAAGTAGAAGGATATAAACCATTTAATCTACATATTTCTAAAGAGGATTAGTAAAATGAAACAAAGTTTATAACATTTGGTCCTTCCACAATATATGCATTAGGCATAGGAGGGTTTGAAGTAGTTGAATTAAATGGTTTATTCTAAACCACAATTCTTAAATGAAAAAGGGTTTAATGATGAATATCCCCCATTGTCCACAACTTCACCATGCAAGCAGAAAGCAAAGTAAGAGTGGAAGCTTTGTCAATTTCATAGTGAGACAACAAATAAGAATCAAAAAGTTGTTTACTTTCATAAAGAAGTCATTAATCATCCACTAAATCTCTTGCTTCAATGCTAATTTGTGTGTGAACCAACAAAGTTAAAGTTTTTTTAAGTGACTTACCATGATTTTTTGAAAATTGTTTGAGACAAAAACTGTCTCCATATAAGTCCATCTCTCAACACAACAGAATGAATGACAACTCACATTACATAAGACACTTATATTGTAGAGATTTTGTATAACACCATTACATAAGACACTTATATTGAAGAGATTTTATATAACACTTAACTTGTATGCATTTAACAAAAATCATTTTATCAAACACTTAGTATGCAACAATTAACATATTGAATGTCCAGTCAAACAATCGACATGCATCCTTATCTTGATGTTTGAATGTCAAACACGGAAACAACTCATTCCACCCAATAATATTAGTGGGATTGTGTAGATAACCGATCAAGGCACAATGTAGCCAACCTGTTTCTTGAGATACTTAGGAGGAGATGTATGTTTCTTGAGATACTTAGGAGGAGATATAAGAGACTTAATTTCAATATGACCTAAGTGTACATCAGAGCCAAGCATAAAATGTAAAGCGTCTCTCAGACATGTGTCTCCTTCTCCTATGTCATCAAACCCATTCAGTTTTTAACGTGTCCAGAAACAATTAAGCTCGCCATATCTAATAATATGGCAAATTTAACCTAAAGACTAATTTAACAATCTAATACAAAGCAAACAAAGATAGGTCATGCAAATATAAATATATAAAAACCATCCAAATTATGTTTTACATATTTATATTTCAATATTTGTGTTTTACATATTTATGAATTTTAAGTAATAATTGTGTTTTACATATTTATATTTCATAAGAATATTTCATAAGGTGTGAATTTTATGTTTTATAGAGTTTAGAAAGATTATAACTAACCTAAATTTATATCCATTTTAAATGGTTAAAAAATTTACATTTCATTAAATTTGATTAATCTTGGTTTTTAATGGATTTAAAATTAAGACGGATTTATCTTATTCATAATTTCACTTTAAGGGAATGACTTGCTAAACATCTAATTCATATATGAGATTTCCTTGTTTGTGGGACAAGAGAGCCTCTCCATCAAACCATTTGACTACTTAAGTTTATAGAGATGTACATACCCTACACCCTCCAAATTTAAACCAATATCCTTCAAATAAAAGCACATATAAACATATCATTATATTTTCAAATAATAAAAATCATACATAATAAAATAATGTAAAATTTTGAATTATCACACACTATAAAGTATTACAACATTATGCTAATGATATAAAGAAATACCTTGAAAAATTATCATTTATTTCACTAAATTATTACTCTCTCTTTCAAATAAAGGCATTATTGCAAACTTTATCTTTCTATGCACACCAAGAAGTATCACATGAACCGTAATTCTTGATTATAACATTTAATTTAGCAATGACAATGAGTCAGATAGTCAACTCAGAAAATCAATCCAAACACCTTTTGCATGAAGCTCAAAGAACTCAAATACTCTAGCTAACCCACTTGAATAAAAAGTAATGTAATTATTGTTGAATGTTCACATATATTTGTCCACTCATGAATATCCCTGTTATAAATGTTGTTTGATAAAACCCCACTTGTTATTATTTTTACACATTAGTTATGACAACAAAAAAATTTAAATAAAAAATAAATAACTATTTAAGTGACAACATTAACAAGTGATAATTTCTTAAATCTATCTTAAGAACTCTTTATAAAGTAATACAAAGCTGAAAAAACATCAAGAGGCTACCCAAAAAATTATAACTCTTTACAAAGTAATACAAAGCTGAAAAAACATCAAGAGGCTACCCAAAAAATTATAGAGCAGAACCTTGGTATTTTGTGCATTATAATATTTTATTAAGTTGCAACCATAAATACAAACCATAACTAAATGAAATTCTCTTCTTGGATGCGTGGAAAAGCTCGAAAAGACGTGTTCATATATTGGAAATGTTGAAAATTAAAGGCTGTGGGAAACATATGTTAAGACTGGTTGGCTTTCAAAAGTGTTATATCTAACTATTTGTCCAAATGCTGTGAAGAAATCAACTAAGTGTTATCTCTAACTATTTGTCCAAATGCTGTGAAGAAATCAACTTAGAATTATTTCTGTCCAAATGCTCTGAAGAAATCAACTGAGATTCCTTTCAGATTTATGGTTTTCCCTTTATCATATCTAACTATTTGTACAAATGTCATGATGAAATCTATTGAGAATCCTTTCAGATCTCTGTTTTTTCCCTTTGCCAAGTTTGTAATTGTTTGAAATGTTTATTCTTTGTACAAATGTCATGATGAAATCTATTTAGAATCCTTTGAGATCTCTGGTTTTTCCCTTTGCCAAGTTTGTAATTGTTTGAAATGTTTGTTCTTTGTTATACATATTGGTATGGTCTTGTGTTTTTTTTTGGTTTTTTAAACAATGTGGGGGATGTGTGACCATAATTGTTTTATTACTTCAAATCAGTCAAATCCAATTTGAAATATCTTAGTTCATGTATTTGAAATATCTTAGTTCATGTAGATTTTTTTGTTTTTGTTTGGATGTGTGATTATATTTGTTTTATAGATTCCATTTCAAGTTATGAACTTAGGAGACAATTATAGCAATTAAGAAGTCCAATTTATATATATATTTTGGAATTTAGTATGTCTTCAGGGTGGTTTTATCCAATTTGAAATATATTTGAAATATCTTATTTTATGTAACTTTTTTGTTTTTTGGGGGATGTGTTACTATATTTGTTTTATAGATTCCATTTAAAGTTATGACCATAGGAGCCGATTATAGGAATTAAGAAGTCCAATTTCTATTTCCTTCTGGGAATTTAGTATGTTTTCATGGTGTTTTTGCATTCCATACTCGAGTCTATGACACAAGATGATTGTAGTAATTTACAAGATTAACTTTTATTTCTTTTTGAATTTAATGTTTTTTATTTGTTTTACACGTTATGAATTTTGCATTGTGGTTTCTTATTATGGTTTAATGGAAGAATTTAACATTTATATATTTTTTAATTATTTGATTTTTTGTTTTTATTTTTAAAATATTTTTAGATAACTTTTTAGTTTTTGTTTGTTTCATGAGAAACGTGTAAGGTACTAGATATATTATAATAGATGAAAAGAGAAATATTGCAGAGAATAAAAGTGGAACAACACAATAAATGAAATCACAACACCAAAATAATTTATTTATTGATAGGAAATAATGTTCATTTTCCTCTTCAAGGGGGAAACCTCCACCAGAGCAACATTCTATTACAATAAATCTCAAGAAAAAAAACGTCCCATTCCCTCGACTCCTATTTATACTAAATCTATCTATCAAATGAACAATCTAGAGGAAGATCTTCTAGAAACAAAAGCTTCTATTAAGTCTTCTTACATTTAACTTTTTCTTCCTTATTTATAGGCCTTATTAATATTAGTCTTTATTACATGGAAAATATATTATTCTACCTACGTGAGGGGTTAGGTAGGTTAGGTCCCTAACATGCCCTTCCCTTTAAAAAACAACCTTGTCTTCAAGGCTTGCTATGAGAAAATTGTTGCAGAATGGTAGTTGGCTCCTAGGTGGCATCTTCTAGAGTTGTATATTTCCACTGTACTAACACTTCCTTGATGGTGCACTAATGGAGACGACGCTCACGCTGGTCCAAGACTGCTTGTGGCTGCAACTAGATGGATCCTTCTTCATCTAACTTGGGAAGACTGGCTTGAGTTTGGCACTTAGTTCCAATGACCTTCTTTAAGCAGGAGACATGAAAAATAAGATGGAGCTTAGAATGACTGGGTAAAGCTAACTGATAGGCCACCTATCCCACACGCTTGAGAAATATATAAGGACCATAACATTTGGGCACCAATTTCTGACAATGATCAGACTTGAGTGAAGTCTACTTATAAGGTTGCAGTCGAAGAAACACCTGGTCCCCTTCAACAAATTAACGTTATGAGCAACCTTGATCTGCTTGTTGCTTCATGTGATTCTGGGCCATGAACAAATTCTCTTTGAGGGTACGGAGAATAGCCTCTTGAACTGTAGGAGTTTGATCAACCGCCTGGACCTTTGAGATGTCAGGCATGTATGAGAGAAATTAAGGTGGCTTTTGCCATATACTGCTTTAAAAGGAGTCATGCGAGTAGTTGTATGGTAAAAAGTGTTGTACCACCATTCAACTAAGGGTAGCCATTGAGCCCACTAATTTTTCCTTTCAGATGCAAAACACCTCAAATATGTTTCCCAACACTTGTTGACAACTTCAGTTTGACCATCAATATGGGGATGATAGGTGGTGCTGAGATGCAATTGAGTGCCCTGTATCCTGAAGAGTTCTTGCCAAAAATTACTGGTGAAAGTGGGATCTATGTCATAAACAATAGAATGAGGCATGTCATGAAGCTTGAAGATATGATCCATGAAATGTTGAGCCATAGTGGAGGTGGTAAATGGGTGTTGAAGAGAAAATAAATGAGCATACTTGGAAAGATGATGAACTACCACAATGATGACTGACTTATTTCTTGATTTAGGTAAGCCAATAATGAAATCCATAGAGATATCCCTCCAAATAGCAGGTGGAATCGGAAGCGGATGTATTGTACCCATGGATTTGAGTATTTCTCCATTGTTGCATTGATAGACATCACATTCTGCCACAAAAGTGTGAACGTCCTATTTCATACCATCCTAGAAAAGGAATGTTTGGCCCTATCACAGGTTTTGGTAAACCCTGAGTGCCTAGTTGTGGGTGTAGCATGAAGCTCAGAAAGAACTGTGGATTTAAGTTGTGATTGTTTACTTAAATACAGATGACCTTTGTAGCAAAGCTCATAATGTGCCAAGAGTACCCTGGGGAAACTGGATAATTGTATTGTAATTGTTGGATCAAATGCGAAATTTTGGGATCTTGCTGCCATTCCTGGCGAACAACTTGGAGCCAATCATGTAAAATGAAGGATAGGGGAAAAAAGGACCCTTCATCGTCATATTTTCTTGAAAGAGCGTAAGCAACCATATTGTCTTTTCCTTTCTTGTAAATGATCTCATAATCATATCCAAATAGCTTAGTCACCCATTTGTGTTGCTTCAGGGATGAAAGACGTTTCTCTAGAAAATACTTAAGGCTCTGATGATCTGTCTTAATTTGGAAGTGTTTCCCCAAAGATAAGAGCGTCAGAGATCCATTACATGCAAAATAGCCAACATTTCATTTTCGTAGATTGGTTGGCCTAAATGTCACTCTGACAGTTGTTTGTTGGTAAAGGCCAAGGGTCAACCATCTTGCATAAGGACTGCTCCAATTCCTCTCCTGGAAGCATCACATTCCAGAACAAAGGTCTTTGTGAAGTCAGGAAGGGCCAAGACAGGAGTGGTGCACATACCCACCTTCAAGGCTTGAAAGGAATGATCAATTGATAGAGTCCAAGCGAAATAATTCTTTTTAAGGAGAGCAGTGAGAGGCACTGCAATATTTCCATATTCTTAAAAAACTTGCGACAATAACCTGTTAAACCCATAAAACCACACAATATTTTGAGATTCTTAGGGAAAGGCCAATCCTGCATAGCTTCAATCTTCTTAGGATCCACCTCGACACCCACCTTTCCAACAATATGACCCAAGTACTTGACTTTCGAGGCTCCAAAAGCACATTTAGATTGTTTGAGGAAAAGTTGGTGCTGAGAAATGAGATGAAGAACTCAATCCACATGAGCAAGATGGGTTGTCCAAGTTTTACTATAGATGATAATATCATCAAAGAAAACTAAGACAAAATGACGGAGAAAAGGACAAAAGACATGATTCAAGAGGCTTTGGAAAGTGGAGGGAGCATTACACAAGCCAAAGGGCATGGCCAAGTAATCATAGTGGCCCTCACAAGTTTGAAATGCAGTGTTAGGAATGTCTGCCTCTTTCATACGTATTTGGTGGTATCCAGAATGAAGATCAATTTTAGTAAAGAATTGGGAACCACTTAATTCATCCAAGAGATCATCAATGACAGGAATGGGAAATTTTTCTTTGGTGGTGAGTTTGTTGAGGGCACGAAATTGAAGACACATGCTCCAAGAGCCTTCTTTCTTAAGTACCATGACCACATGAGAAGAATAGGGGCTAGTACTAGGATGGATAACGCCTGTGGAGAGAAATTCTTGAACAAATTTCTTAATTTCATTTTTTTGGGCAAAGGGATGATGATAGGGACGAACATTGGAAGGAAGGATATCGAGGATGAGGGGAATGGAATGATTATGAACACCATGGGAAGGAGGAATTCCCTTGCAACTGGAAAAAAACTTGATGTTTGGAGAGGATGGATTCGAGGTCAGGAGGCACGGAGAGTGTCTCAGTGGCGTGAATGGAATGGAGTTGTGCAATAACGTCAGAATGACCTTTTTTGAGAAGCTTTTCCATGTGATGGGAACTGATGAGCTCAAGGGAATCTATTGTGATTCCTTGGAACTTATATTGTTGGCCCTTGTGGTTGAATTGCATGGTTAATTCCTGAAAATCCATGAGAATGTGGCCCAAAGTCCTTAACCATTTGGTACCCAACACAATGTCACAACCACCCATGTCGATAACAAACATATGAGATTTCATGTGGTACTGACCAATTTGGAGACAGACATTCTTCACAACACCCCCCACATTTCATGGACCCGCCATTGACAATCATGATTTGAAAGTTGTTGACTGCTCGGATATAGAAATTAGTTTCTTGGGAAATGCGATGATGAATAAAATTATTGGTGATAACACTATCAATGAGGATTATGACCGTTGATTCTTAATGTAACCAATTAGCTTGAGGGTTTGGGGAGTAAAGAAGCCAGTGAGATAATTCAGGGAAATGAACGGTTCAACTTCTAGGGGATCTGAGGGTGGAGTTAGGTCAATGGGTTGATCAAGTAACTTGACCACAGGTAGAACCTTGACCTCTTCTTCAGAAACATCCTCAGAGATAGCCATAAAAATATTTTGTTCCTTACACTTGTGCCAAGGAAAACATTTGTCATCACAATTATAAAAAAGGCCCTTGATTGACATTCAACCATTTCTTCCCGAGTCAATTTTTGGATCTTTAGTGGAGTGGAAGGAGGAGTGGGAGTGACTAGTTTAGGGAGATGAATAAAGGAGGGTTTTTTGGTTTGAGAAGAGACAACCTATTGTGCTTCCTTAGCTCTTTTAGTAGCTTCCACCAAACTCTGGGGGCGAGCCATGAGGACATGGGCACATATATCATCCCTGAGGCCACCGATAAAGCATTCTTGGAAAAAAGCATCAGACATACCCTCTGTGCGGAAATCTAATCGCTCAAAAGAAGCTATAAAGTATTCCACTGTGCCATATTTTTTCAACTTTTTCAAATGTCATAAATGGCGGGTGTCAGTGTTAAAACATTCATAAATCTCTGCAACAAATTGTGTCCAAGCCACATACCCTTGGCGGAAATTTTTTCTCCATTTCCACCATTTTTAACATTATTGATCTATATGGAGAGCACCATACCATAGTTTTTCCAACTTATCTGTAATGTCCTACAAAGACAAATAGTGTTCCATTTGAGTTACTCAGTCGGTGGGATCTGAGCCATCAAATTTGTTCACATCCACTCATAGAAGGCGTAGGTCACGCTGAAAGTGATGGGGCTGAAAAGTATAGGAATTGGAGGAAGTTTCGCCTCCGGGGTGCAAAAGTGGGTCAGATGAAGTAAGGTCTATAGTGATATTTAGTTTGGCACGAATCTAGCTAGCGAAGGATTCAATATGGGTAGAGAGGTCATGTTTCAGGGCTTCTATTTTTGTGTCTATGGTGGAATGCATTTTTTTATTGATGGTGGTAATATTGGCATTGATCTACCACACTTCCTACTAGGCCTTTATGAAATCAGAGGACAGGGTATTGAGGCGGGCTTCAAGGTCTTGGCTATGGGTGTGGGCTATGATGAAGGGGGGAACCGGAAAGGGGCTGGTGGGACCACAAAAAAAATGGGTTATAGGTGAAGGGTATCATGACAATTAGGGTGACGAGGGGAATCTATTGGGGTAAGTCTCAAATAAGAGGGCTGAAAGGGGGTTGGGTCCATGAAAATAAAATGATGAAAAATGATAGGTATGGTTGCGATCAGGGCAAAGAGAGGAATCCAATGGGATAGGGCTCAAATAATGGTGCAAGCAAGATCCAATTTTTTTTTTTTACTCCTGTGGAGTTATACTCCAATCTGAAGAATATTGTAGAGTTGAAAGGGCCAAATTCTTAATAGAAAAAATGTGTAGTAATTTTGCAACCATAATGTAGGAGATAAAGTTGCACGACAATAGATCTTTTCTATTTTCTTTCTGTTCCCATCCCAAGGGTTAGAGTATTTAGGCTTTCTACAGAAACGGGTTTTCCTTGTGTTATAGCTCTCTGATATACGTATGTGGTCCAACAGTAGTACTCGACCCAATATCTCAGGGAACCAACTAAGGAGGCTAAATCGTTCCCTTAGTCGCACTACTCAACTACCGAGGTACTGGAGAGTATCTTCCCCAATGTTGTTCTCAATCGCACTATAACAGTCAGGCGACCGATTGGTTTATCTACGAAGGGCTTCAGGATATCTAGGTCGATCTATATACAGGTGGTGTTTGATGCGCTACCACTCGAAGGGGTACCAACATGGGTTATAACGGTGGCCAACAATGTGTGCTTGAGTACCACTTGTAGTTCCTGCGTGTATGCTTCCCTAACCACTTATTTATGCATTGAATGACATATCTATGTAGCTTCAAGATGCCAGAATACGTCTCTACCTTGAAAAAAAATAACCCACAATTTTCTACCAAGGGAAGTTCTCTGATACCACTTGTAAGGTGCCAAATCTATTATAATAGCTGAAAACGAAAATATTGCATAGAATAACAGTGGAACAACAGAATAGATGAAACCACAACACCAAAATAATATATTTATTGATAGGAAACAATTTTCACTTGCCTCTTCGAGGGGGCAACCTCCAGTAGAGCAACACTCTATTACAATAATTCTCAAGACGAGAACTTTGCATGCCCTCCTCCTATTTATACTAAATCTATCTACCAAAAAAACAATCTAGAGGAAGATCTTCTAGAAGCAGAAGCTTGTATTAGGTCTTCTTAGATTTGACTTATTATTCCTTATTATTAGGTCTTATTAATATTAATCTTTATTACATGGAAAATATATTATTCTACTTATGAGAGATTAGGGAAGTTAGGTCCCTAAATTTAGAAGTTTACCTTTTATTTCCTTTTGAATTTATTTATTTTTATTTGTTTTACATGTTATCAATTTAAAAATTATTGTGATTTTTTATTATGAATTTTGAAAAATTAAGAATTTAACATTTATATTTTCTTTAATTATTTGATTTTTTATTTTTATTTTCGAAATATTTTTTGATAATTTTTTAATTTTTTTGTTTCATAAGGAAAGATCCTTCAATTGAAAATTTATGTTAATCATAATTTAATTTTTTATTTTTTATTTTTAAATATTTTGATAATTTTTTAATCTCAACCATGGTATGTATTGAATCGATCAAACATAATTAAAACATTTATTATCATAAATTCATCTTAATTTTAATTATAATATATGGAGTGTCAATAAAAATAAAATGCTCTAAATAATCAAGAATCAAATGTATTGAATAAACAAATCTATTAAAGTGCAAACCATATATAGAGGGGGTTTTATCCTTTAACATTTAAATATTAATATAATATTTTGTTTAAGATAAAATTGAAATTTTATTATTTTTTTTTCACTTTGAACAAATAATCCACCATATCTCCAACCTATAAATTAGTATGTATGTGTAAAAATCCACCACATCTCATATCTAAACGAAGTTCTATATGGAATCCTATTTGTGTGAATGTTTTGAAGAATTGATCAATAATCATACCTTGCTCTTTCCTGGATTATATCAATGTAAAGTCTTCAAACAATACTTCACTACCGAAAAAAACCTTTCTAACCTTTTCACTATTAAGTGATTTTCTCTTCTTATTTTATGTAAAAAATTCATTCTTAAATTAAATATAAAATTTACTAACTTATCAAATTAACTCATCCAATAAATTTACAGAACGTTTTCTTCTATTCTTCTTTCTTTTTTCCACACATTTCTTTCCACAAAATTCCATCATTCCAATTGTTATGGTGCCTCTGGAAAAGTGCATTTATTGAAGGTGTTTATTTGAGGATATATTTCCACATAATTCCAACATTCCAATCTGAAAACTTGAAATGAATATATTAACGTTGTTTCTTGGCCCACTCTTGGCCTTTGAAGGAAAAGCTGAATCTGTAGTTTCTAGGACCACTCTTGATTTATAAACGGATACATACTGTACCTGCTCACAGATACATATGAGCCCCAGTCAACATATTATTATACTTTGCTACCTGATTCCTCTCTGACTGAGCTTTTGTTTATCTCAGACACAAACTGCATGTGACTACCACTCTCAAAGTAGCAATGAAATAATGAAAAGAGATTCTCTGTAACATTTGATTTCTATTATATATCCAAACAAACTGCATGCGTAATAAAAAGGAAAATGAATCAGAGGCTTGCAAAACTCTTTAAAACGAACTGTCTGAAAAAATAAGTGGCTAACTCAATCACATGGAGATTCAAGAATATAGTATTTTGGGCTTCTGAGCTCTGTTTTTGCATTGACTTCTTGTGATACAAAACTGTCATTTATATTATAATGGGCATCTGAGCTCTGTTTTTGCATTTACTTCTTGTGATTATTGGAGTGCCAGGTAGAAGCTTCTGGATCTGTATGAAAGAAATATTACTTTTGCCATGGACTGCCAGCTCAGTTGTGACAGTTCCTTTCATGGAATTTTCTCATGGGGCAACTCCACCTGACTTTAATGCTGCCAAAGACATGACAGAGAGGACGTAAGGGATTCCCTCCTCTAAGTAGTTTGATTTTATGATATGTAGTTTGATTTTATGATATGATTCTCATATGCTGCTAAAGGCATGGCAGACAGGACGTAAGTGATTCCCCTCTAACTAGTTCTAGTTATAGTTACATTTTATGACATGATTGTTATCAAATCAATGGTTCATTCAAGAAATTGGTATGAAATTTTTTTTTAGTTGGTTTTTTTAGTTTTTTTTAGAATTTTTATGTGTTAAATATTTTTATAGGTTGAATATTTGTAATGATGTTGATATACTTATGGTTAAGAATATTTGTTTCTTCCTAAGAGGTTACAAGTTCAAATTAGGGAGGGTAAAGTAAGGTATGGATAACTCAATAGATTTATCAATAACATTTAATGATGTTGTGTGACGGTGGGTATGCATATTCAATGTTGCTTAGCAAGATGGATATTAGTGACTTCTCTCCCATATAAATAAACATTGTACACTGTTTAATTTGCAAACTTTTATTCAACCTAATTGGAATTAAGATGATTTTTTGTTGAATTATTTGTTTAAAAAATATCATTATTTTTTATCAAATTAAAGCTAGGTGGTTATGTGAAATATTGATGTATTTATTCTTTGTAGAATTAATATTTAAGATTTTATATAATATTTAATTAAATTTGATCCATTAAGAGAAGAAATACTCTTTATACTTTAGTATGGATGATAGGTTTAAAAAAACATAAGGGTGATATGATATAATTTATTTTAAAAATTTAATTAAATTAAATAATTATATTTACTATTTATAAAAAAAGATATTTCTTTTTTTTTAATAAAGAAAATAAAATGGAGACTTGAATAGATATAGAGTTAAAATGGATTTATCATATGGTTTATTTAAAGTTATTTTTAGAGAGTATTGGTTGTATTAATGTGTATAAAATATAATTTATCTCTTCAATGATGAAATATAGATATGTAGGTTTTGTTAAGTGGATAAAGTTGTTTTGGGATTAGGTTTCACATTAGAATTGTGAAAAAAAAAATTGTTTATTGAAGACATTGCTCACACCAAAAGATTTACCAATTTGAAATTTGGCTATGAAGTGAAGTTCTTAAGTTGATATGTTGGCTTTGGGACCTTAAAAAAAAATTGTTTATTGAAGACATTACTCACACCAAAAGATTTGCCAATTTGAAATTTGGCTATGGAGTAAAGTCCTTAAGTTAAATTGATATGTTGGATTTGGGACCCTCTTATTTGATCATGTGATAACTCATTTTGTTTAAACCTTCTATGTGGATGTTACAAAAAGCACCTATTCCATGAGGGTTGATGATAGGGGTGAGGGCCATGATGTGATAACAATGCACCCATCCCATGAGAGCTATTATGTGATTGTAAGGATAAAAGGTATGAAGGATATGATGTGATGATAAGGGTAAAAGGTGTGAGGGCTATGATGTAACAATAGAAGCACACATAATGTGATGACGAGGGTGAGGAGGCTAAGGGCTATGATACTACTATGATGTGATGAAAGGGTCAATGAAAGGGGTGAGGCTTGTGATATGAACTTGTTCTATGATGTGACAAGAGGGGATGAGGGTTGTGATGTGACTTTGGCATATGATGTGATGAGAGGGGATCGGGGCTATGATGTGACAATAGGTGAAGGGGGTGAAAAAGGGAGCTATAATGTGATAAGAGGTGAAGCAAGGGTAGGGAGGAGCTTATGAATAGGTGGTGAAAAGAGGGTCTATGTGAAGGGGGGGTGGGGTGGAGTGAAGAGTGTGGGAAGGGGAGATATGATGTGATGAGAGATGAATGAGGTGAAAGGAAATATATGATATGACAAGAGGTGAAGTAGGTGAAAAAGGGGTGTTATGTGTGTTGATATTTTGATGTAACTACAGAAGATATTATTTTGTATTTGTATTGGTCAAACCTCGAGAAGTTTATTGTAATTTTATCGTATAAATTGACTCAAAAGAAATTATTATTTTATTGTTATCCTTATTGTAAAAGTCAAAACCACCACTCTTAGGGTTGCGTCTTTTTGGGAGTCAAGTTATGTGTATAAATAGAAGTCAAATTCCTCCCATTTGTATACACACACAACTCGCCTTATCTTGTGTATTTGGAGCATAGAAAAAGAGGTCTAGCGCAGGAGGTCTTGGTTTCTTGGTCTTTGGTATTTTGGTCTTGGTCTATTTGTGGAGAGCTATAACGTGGCATTGTATTGGTTGAAGGAATCTATACTAAAGAATTGGTTGTTGGGTTTTCTCCCCCACTAGGGTTTCCCATGATATATCTTGTGTTCTTTGATTGTTTATCTTTCAGTGATCCTATTACATGCAATTGCTGATGAATGTTAAAGAAGATAACTGTAACTTCTAAAATTATAACATGGTATTAGAGAAAGCCTAAATAGAAGACAGTTCATAGATCTAGAAGACAAAAGGAACCATTTTTCTTGATAGGAGTGGTCGTTGTACAAGAAAATACCACCAACAAGTGCGCCCTAGTGGAGTGCATCTTTTCCCTAGATCAGATATTCAGAATCTAGAATTTGTGATTTAGGGGCAGGATGACTACTGGAACCAAGAATGATGAGAAGTTGGAGGGAGATGAAAACTTAAGATCATGTAGGTGTAGAGTTTCCCTCCTCCTAGAAGAACATGATCTAGAGAATTTCACTAAAGAAGAGGTTTCAGAACCAGAGGGAAATGAGGCTAAAGAAAAGCACAAGAAGGATATGGTCAAAGCAAAGAGGATTATTGCAGACTCCATTAAGGACCATCTTATTCATCACATATCTTCATTATCCACTCCAAAATAAATGATGGATTCTTTAACCGGGATGTTTGAGGGAAAAAACATCAACCGAAGAGAATGACCTTGAGAACTCAGTTAAAGATTGTGAGAATGCAGAATTCAAAAACCTTCCACTCTTACTTCTCAAGAGTGAACCAGATCAAGGAGAAGATAGAAGCCATTGGTGATACAATGAATGGAGAAGAAACAGTGATGAACACCTTGAATGGCCTCCCAAGGTCATGGGATGCATTTATTCAAGGGATATGCTCAGGAAGGAAGCTACCCAAGTTTAGTAGGCTATGGGAAGATTGCAATCAAGAAGAAGAAAGGACGACATCAAGAAAATAGAAGATGACAGATGATGATCAATCCCTAGGCACCCACACCAAGAAAGGAAAGAGAAAGAAAGAACCCTCCTCGCCCAAGAAGTTTCATAAGGGCCAAGAAATAACCCAAATATCAGATGTTTCTATTGTCACAAAATGGGGCACATTGCTAGGAATTGTTCCCTCATTTAGAGACCAAGGGAAAATAAAGGAGGTAAAAGGAATCATTTTCATACAACTGAAGATGATGTGCCACCCAAGAAGGTTTCAAAGGAATATGAATCAAGTGATGAGGAGTATTTTCTTATCTCAACCCTTACAAGAATTGTCACTCATGGAAGTGACATTAGCCTAGTGAATAGTGGTGCTTCCAAGCACATGAAAGGTTATAAAGACTCCTTGTCTAACCTTACTCATAAGGATTCACTGCACAAGGTGAAATTGGGAGATGACTATCAATATACGATCAAAGGAGTAGAAGAAGTATCCTACAAGTTAGACTCAAGAAAGCCAATTAAGATGAAGGAAGTTCTCTATGTTCCTAGATTGAAGAAGAACCTTCTCTCGATTTCAGCATGGGATGAGAAGGGTTACTGAGTTGCATTTGTTGATGGAAAAGTTCTTATGTGGCCTAGAGGGAAGAATTTTGATGATGCTATGGTGATTGGAGTTCAAGAGAGAGGAATCTACAAATTGAAAGGGAAATCATATTCAACATTAATTCATGACACTATGAATCCCAATTAATTATGGTGAAGGGACTACCAGAGATCCAAAAAAAAATAGACAGTGTGTGCAAAGGTTGTGCACAAGGAAAGAATGTGAAGCACTCCTTTCCCAGCAGCGATAGCAGATCCAAAAGAATATTGGACATCATGCACTTAGATGTGTGTGGACTGATGTAAGCAACTTCAATAAGCGGGTATGTATATTATGTGTCTTTTATTGATGATTACTCAAGTAAAACTTGGATCTATTTGTTGAAGGAAAAGAATGAAGTGTTTGGAAAATTCAAAGAATTTAAGGCACTTGTAGAAAACCCGACAGAGCGAAAGATAAAGACCTTTCAATCAAATAATGGAGGAGAATTCACTTTAGAGGAATTTAAAGAATATTGCAAGGAAGATAGGATTAAGAGGGAGATTTATATTCCCTACAATCCTCAATAGAATGGAGTAGAAGAAGGGAAGAATTAGATGATCATGGAAGTAGTAAAAGCTATGATCCATGATCAAGATCTACCTATGCATTTGTGGGCAGAAGCAGCAAAGACTACAATGTACGTTCATAACAGAAGTCCCCACAAAGTACTTGAAAACAAGACACCAGAGGAGAGGTTTTTAGGAGAGAAGTTGGAAGTCATCCATCTAAGGATATTTGGTTGCCTCATATTTGTGCATGTCCCCAAGGAAAATAGGACAGAATTAGATCCATCCAGAAAGAATGGCATATTTTTTGGTTATAGTGACACATCGAAGACATACAGGATATATGTTCCTGGTCACCAGAAAGTTGATATTAGCCGAGATGTCACCTTCGATGAGAGTGTAGCTTTCAGCAAATAAAAATAGGATTGTGCAAAAGAGGTTCATGAGGAGGAGAATGAAGTTACTAGAGTTCCAAAGGCAGAAGCAGTTGAAATAGAGGAAGTCATTCATGAGGATAATGACATGGCATAACCCCAAACGTTAGCAGAGATGCCTTCTTGCAAGATAAGACCATATTGGGCATAGGCTCTCATCAAAGATGCAAAAAGATATGGTTCCCCAGAAAAAGATCTCAGGGAAAGTAAGAAACCAAAACCATATTCCATCTATGTGGCATGTTTGTGTGATATCATGGATGCAAAATCGTCCATTTATGAAGAGGCTGCAGAAAAGAGGGTACATAAGGATGCCATGGGGGAGGAATATCAATCCATAGTAAAGAATGATGTATGGAATGTGGTCCCTAGAATGAAGTAGAAATTGATAGTAAGTTCAAAATGGATCTACAAAAAAAAAAACATGCAGCTAATGGAAGTATTGAAAAGTATAAGGCTAGATTTTGGCTCGAGGATTCTCTCAGAAGGAGAGCATTGACTATCAAGAGAAATTTTCTCTCGTGGAGAGATATAACTCGATCAAGAGTATAGTTTCGTTGGTTGTAGTAATGAAATGGAAGCTACATCAAATGGATGTGAAGAAAACCTTCTTGAATGGTGAAATAAAAGAGGAAGTATATGTGGAGCAGCCACAAGGGTTCGAGGTACATGACAGGGAGACACATGTGTGCAGATTGAAGAAGGATTTATATGGATTAAAGTAGGCACCCAAAGCATGGTATGGAAGGATCGATAGTTTTATGACGAGCTTAGGATTTACAAAGAGCAGTGAAGATCCTAAACTTTACTTTAAGGTTATGGATGATGGTCTGGTAATACTATTGTTGTATGTGTGGAAAAACTCATCTCAAAGTGTAAGAGAAAACTAGTTGTTGAGTTTGAGATGAAATATCTCGAGATGATGCATTAATTTTTGGGTCTCGAGGTATGGAAAAGACAATATGAGATATTTCTAGATCAAGGGAAGTATGCAATGGAAATCTTGAATAGGTTCAGGATGTTGGATTGCAAGGAAATGACTAGACCTATGGTATCAAATCTAAATTTGTTGCAGGATATGACTTCATAGACTGTGGATGTTAATTTATATAGGAATATGGTGGGTTCATTGATGTACTTGAGAAAAACGAGACCAGATATATGTTTTATTTTGAACACCCTGAGTCAATATATGGAGTAGCACAGGCAGGTTCATTTGGTCGCAACAAAACATGCGATAAGGTATCTTAAGGGTACATTGGATTATGGCCTTAGGTATGTGATAGACCATGAGTTTGGGTTATATGGATATTCAGATTCATATTGGGTCAGAATTATTCCTGATTGGAAGAGTACTTTTGCATATTGATTCTTTCTAGGCTCTAGTATGGTTTCGCGGAGCAGGAGGAAGTAGTCATGTGTAGAAATCAGTACGGATGAGGCTGAATATGTGGAAACATGTGAAGCATGTAGAGAAGCAGTGTAGCTTCACAAGCTATTGTTTGGGTTATTTGGTATCAAACTGGAGCTGACCAACACATAGTGTGATAACCATAGTTGCATGAAGTTGTCAGAGAATCTGGTGTTCCATGATAGGTCGAAGCATATCGAGATCAAATATCACTATATCAGGGATATAGTGCATAGGGGGACCAGTGAGGCTCCAGTATGTGACTACCAAGGACTAGGTTTCCGACATGTTGACCAAGCCACTGTTGAGGACGAAGTTTGAGCACTTCAGGGACAATCTTGGTGTGGTCCCTCTTCATAGGGAGTGATGAGGTACACATGCATTGTGGGGTAGTGGATGTCCTGGGGACTTGTTTCATCTATTTGAGAGCTACCCACAGGCCTTGGATGCATTGGTTGCAAATTCATAAGGGTGCACATGATGAGGTACAAATGCATTGTGGGGTAGTGTATGTCATGGTGACATGTTGAAGCTATTTGAGAGATACCCACGGGCCTTGGATGCATTAGTTGTGAAGTCATGTTGTACTATGGATATCCGATGATGTATAGATTCATATGTTCAACAGTCAATGGTCATGAGCTCATTTGGAAACAAAGAATACCTTCCTAGTTAAGAGGGAGTGTTGATATTTTGATGTAACTATGGAAGATATTATTTTATATTTTTATTGGTCATACCTCAAGAAGGTTATTGTAATCTTATTGTATAAATAGACTCAAAATAAATTATTATTTTATTTTTATCCTTATTTTAAAAGTCAAAATGGCCCCTCTTAGGGTTGCGTCTTTTCGAGAGTCAAGTTATGTGTATAAATATAGGTCAAGTTCCTCTCATTTATATACACACACAACTCACTTTCTCTTGTGTATTTGGAGCATAGCAAAGGAGGTATAGCACATGAGGTCTTGGTTTCTTGGTATTTGGTATTTTGGTATTGGTCTATTTGTGGAGAGATATAACATGACATTGTATTGGTTGAAGGAATATATACTGAAGAATTGGTTGTTGGGTTTTGTCCCCCACGAGGGTTTCCCAGGATATATCTTGTGTTTAGTGATTTTTTTATCTTTAAGTGATCCTATTACATGCAATTGTTAATGAATGTTAAAGAAGATAACTATAACTTCTAAAATTATAACAATGTGAAGAAGCATGAAAGGGGCAGTTGTGATGTGATGAGAGGGGTGAAGGGGGTGAGGGTTACCATGTGATTCTAGTCTATGATTATAAAATAAATAACTTATGAGTTATATAATGTAAAGAGAGGGGTGAAGGGAGTGAGGGTTATGATGTGATAAGAGGGATGAAGGGGGTGTAGGCTAGAATGCGATTAGAAGGGTGAAGGGGGTAATGGTTAGGATGTGAATTTGGTATAATATGTAGCGAGAGGGGGTAGGGTATATAATATGATGAGAGGTGAAAGGGATGAAGGAGAGGTTTGTGAAGGGGGTTAAAATAGGGGCTATGTGAAGGGGGGATATGATGTAATGAGAGATTAAGCAAGGTGAAAGAGGGGGGGTATTTGATGTGACAAGAGGTGAAGTAGTTGAAAAGGAGGGTTGTGATGTAATGATAGCTAAAGTGAGGTGAAAGGGGGGCCTATGCAAGTGACAAGAGATGAAGAAGGTGAAAACGGGGGGTGTATTTGAGGGGGTGAAAGGGGAGACTGTGATATGATGAGAGGTGAAGTGGGTGAAAATTTGGGGTTGTGTGAAGGGGTTGAAAGAGGGGTCTTTGGTGTGACTAGAGGTGAAGTGGGTGAAACAAGGGGGCTATGTGAAAGGTAGTGAAAGGGGGGGATATGATGTGATAAGAGGTGCATAGGAGAAAATACAATGGGTTTCTATGATATGATGAGACAAGAGGTGGGGGGTAGGAGAGGGTGAAAGAGGGGGATATGATGTGGAAAGACATGAAGTGGCTAAAAAGAGAGCCTACAATGTGACAAGACAATATGTGAATGGGGTGAAAGGTGGAAATTTGTTTGTGTGCTTGCATGTCAACCATGTCCAATTCCTTCCTATAATTCGAAATGTGTTGAAAAGTGTAAAGTTTTTCATGTGCTTTCATGTTTATCATGTATAATTTATTCTTATATTATTGAAGGCACCAAATGGTGAAGGGGATGAAAGGGTGAAAGGGTGTGATGATATGTCAAAGGGGTGAAATGGGAGGATATGATGTGATGAGAGGTGAAGGGGGTAAAATTGAGGAACTTGATGTGATGATAAGTGGAGGGGGTGGATGGTGGAAGTGTGTCCATGCTCTTGCATGTCAATCATGTTTAACTTCTTAATATAATATAAAAGGTATCAAAAGTTGAAGTGGGTGAAAGGAGGAAAATTGTTTGTGTGCTTCCATTTTAACCATGTCTAGCTCCTTTCTATTAAATCTAAAAGGTGTCAAAAGGTGAAGGGGGTGAAGGAGAAAGAAATATGATATGATGAGAGTTGAAGGGATTGAAAGGGGAAATGGTATTCATGTTCTTTCATGTCAACCATATCTAACTCATTCCTTTAATATGAAATGTGACAAGTGGTGAAGGGGGAGAAAGGGGGGAATATTTATGATGTGAGGATAGGTGAAGGGCGGTGAGAAGAGGGTTATGAAGTGATGAGAGGTGAAGGGATAAAATGAGTGAAAGGTGGGGAAATGCATTGTCTAACTCCTTTTTATAATTCGAAGGTATAAGAGGTGAAGTGGGTGAAAAGGGGGAAGTTGTTCATGTGATTTCATGTGAATGGTAACTAAATATTTCTTATAATTTTAAAGCTGACGAGAGGTGAAAGAGATGAAATTGCAGGATATGATGTGATGAGAGTTGAATGGGGTGAAAATTGGGTATACGATGTGATGAGATGTAAATGTGTTAAAGGCAGAAAGTGGTTCATGTGATTTCTTGTTAACCATTTCTAACTCCTTCCTATAGTGTGAAAGGTGACAAGAGTTGAAGGGGGTCAGGGGGAAGTTATCCATGTGTTTTCATGTTAGCCATCTAAAACCTTATAATATAAAATGTGGCTTGAAAAACATAGATTATGGAGACTAATACTTGTAATACCACATCTCCCATGAAAGGCACGACAATATATTATTTTTTTGTAAATAAAATAATTCTCAATTATATTAAAATACAAAGAAAAGTACATCCATTTTATACAATAAAAGGGTTGTATCAATATCCTCCACAAGTATAAATTCAATCACTATATGTATTAATCATCTACTCAAAATGGACAGAGTGTAGAGACAAAAATAGAAAATTTAATCATTAAGGACCAAGGTAGTACAAGTTAATAAACCAAATATCTAAAATAAAATCACTAGGCCAATTGGATAGTACATAGAGCCATATCAAGAAATTGTGGGAATAGTGCCTACATAAATAGAAGGGAATTTTTATTTAGGGTTGGGACTATTAGAATATGAAGGCTATGTGCTCATTTTTCCATTGACAATACCCTTGTCACCCAAGCATAGGCCAAAGCCACCTTCCAAGCACCTTAACCTTGACAGAGAATCATTCCAGAAGAAAACCCTAAGCTAGATAGCCATACAAAGGGTAGCGCACCTTTCCCCAAGGATAACGCATCAAAAAAGGTTGATCAGATATCCAAACCCTAGCCAAGATATAGTCCAAGAAAAAATGTAACTGCTAGATGCAGCAACTGCACCAACAACTCTCCTCCAAACCTGTGCACAAGACTGCAACTGCACTGTGTAGAATTGGCTTTCTGCAATTGCTAAGATGTGTCAAATGAGAGACTGGAACCCTATATTTGTAGTGGTTATGGCAGACTTACTGGGGCCAACTTCTCCTTCTGGGTACCTGTTTGTTCAGTATATATTAATTCTTCTGGCCGACTTCTTCTCTTGGAGGCTAATAACCTAATACATATTATCTTCGTGAGCCGACAAGTCTTCTAGGGTTATTAGTCAACTCATTAAGGTTTCTCTTGCTTCCTAGAGTCTTCTATTCTCGTCAGGTTCACACGTGGAGGTAAATACCTCCTGCAGCTACCATAATATCAACACTCCCTCCTAGCTAGGAAGGTATTTATAGGTAATGGTATTGAGCAAAAAAACATACCATTCACCCAGTAGCATCAACATAGTTGTATAGACGCCTCGGATGGGGTGACATGCGGTAATGCCTCGCCACCTGGCTCTGCATTGAGCCACAACATAAATGCTGATGGCCGCCACCCATCCTCTCTGCATTTACGATGGTAGTCGGACATTACAACCGCTATACGGAGGATGGACTCCTCCCTCGCGCGAAAACTCTCGCTCATACCGCACTTAGCATGACAAGGTCTATGGATAGCCAGGCGAATCTGGTTTTTGTAAATTTGTATTTTCGAGCGCCTGGACAGAGCTAGTTTTCTCTCGTTTTGGGCCTCCCCGTCGGTTGGGAGCTCTGGTGCAGCTCTGGTTCCTTGTCGTCTTGGCTCATTTTCGGTTCGCTGCATCCTCTCTACATTGTTATATATCACTCGGCAACCATGACCAGGAAGCGAGGTAGGCCTCGCCGTGGCTTGGCCTGGTACACCCACAAAGAGCAGAGGCAAAGGAGGGAGAAAATGGAGCGCGCTCTATCGATGGCAACCTCCATTCTCTGGAAGAGGGCTCGTGCTGACCAATTGGCTCTGCATGCCATTATTGCTGAGACTGGGACAAAGCGTAGCAGTCAAACCATGTCAATTGAGCCTGGAAGCAGGCTGGAGGGTGGCGCCGTGGATGAGTTTCCTACCTTCTATGTTGAAGAAACGTCGTTCGTGGAAGAATTTGTGACCACCCTGGAACCCCAAGCCATGGCGTCGAACTCCCAGGTTGGTAGCGGTCCTAAAGACGAGACAGTAGAAGATTTCCCTGTGTGCATCATTGAGGAGATTCCATGGACGAGTGACTACAGCCCCACTAACCATGATATGTAGGCAATGATCGAGGATGAAGCTCGGGACAAGGCTTATGCCGAAGGGAGCACAGACGAGACCAGACCAAGGATGAAGGAGGAAGCGACTGGTGCAGAACTGTCTGAGATCGAAGCCAGAGCTGGGATGAATGTGGAAGTGGGGAACGTAATCTTCGACGACGCAGGTAATGACTTGCATGGTCCTTTCCTCCATGCAGAGCATCTGGCTCTGGCGTTCGAACTCTGAGGCCACATGGCAAACCAGGAGCATAGATCCCTTCTCATGGGACAACGTCTGGACTTGCTCCTTGATGCGTACTCCAACACTCCCGCAAAGAGGAAATGCCCATTCTATGTGCAGCCATTCGCCATCCCAGCCAGGTCCACGTGGCAGACAGGCAAGGGCGATAGGTCACCGGGTATCTAGGTTCTCCTATGCTAGTTTGTTTTATGTTTAATCATGATATTTCTATATGTACACTTGACCTATGGCCATCTGTCTTGGTTTCCTTCGGGCATGACAAAGGGAAAAACTGTTTTCCAAACTATGCTGGTTTCTGGTAAAATGATAGCATTTTTGGTGGCTCAGAACTATATCTCTATGTATTTGGTCAATGTTTCTCTGATAACTTAATATAGCAGGTTCTACTTTTTTACTTAAAAAAAAAAAACATAGTTGTATAGACTAGATCATGAGCACCATCATCATCATCAGTGTCATTAGCTACATCATCTCTCGAAACCATACTCTATCTGAGTAATCAAACATGATGCTCACTCCATAGAGTGATACAAGAGCCATTCTTCTAGTCTAGAAGAGTAAATGCTCTGAACCATTTTCCGTCTGGAAAATCTCTGTTCATTATTCATCTGGCTGATGATTGTCTCCAATAAACTGTTGATAGTCTTCAATTCAATCAGAATGAAAATAGAACACAACTGTGTCTATCCATAGTAGTACATAACTACAATCCAGTGGTACACTACCACACCAAGTAACACACAAGTACTTGATCAACAATGTATAGTTACGAACATTGGAACATATCCACCACAATAGTATACATCTACTGCCATACAGTCTTCATAACAAACATCTGATAGCAATCTGCATAGAAACAATGTTATGATACAAACTGAATCATCTGGGCCAATATTTCACTCACATCTGTGATATCTGAAAGAATATCTTCCCTCAATGTAGAACATCAACAATGGGCTATCTGCCCTATTCTTCTCAAATAAGGAAGAATGATTGTTTTTTATTTCTGAGCTTGGACCATTCCTCACCCTAGCCCATTCCTCCTACACTAATCAAAGTGCACCCTGGAGAGAATGTATGAACCCTAAGGAATGTATGTCCCTGATTGTTGAGCCTAGACCATTCCCCACCCTGGGCCATTCCTCCTACACTAATCAAAGTGCACCCTAGAGAGAATGTATAAACCCTAAGGAATGATTGTTCGGACCATTTCCTTTGTTAACCACAAGAGGAAAAGACTGTCCTGTATCAACCTCCAAAACAAACGATTCCTCATGTTAACCACAATGAGAAATCGTTGTCCGACGAGGCGGGCCAGTATTCTTGAGTAACCCTCAAGAAGAGAGACTACCCTAGACCACTCCCCATTTTAACCACAATGGGAAGTCATTGTCTATGACACATCAACAATCTGGACCATTTCCCATGTTAACCACAATGGGAAATTATTTTCCGTCAGAAATCTCAATCCACTTTCCGAACAGGAAAGAATCTGTCCAATCTGGGTTGTTTTTCAATCACAAAGATAAATGTTTCAATAATATTTTCAGTGCTCCCTCCCAACCTGGGATTCATTTCTTTCTTTTTCAATAAGGAAGTCGTCTCCATGAGCTCCAGATTGAGTATGCAAACTCTTTCATCTTGGATAGAAGATTTACCAAAATGTTTGCTTATCTTCTCATATGTGGAGATATGTATTGGAGAACCACTTTCTCCTTTCTGGACTTCATCATGGATAATGTAATCCTTTATTTCCAATGTACTTTAGTATGGAACACTGTGAAGGCTTAATGTAGCTCTGAACAATAGAGTATATTATTTTTGGAAAACTGCAACATATCCATGTGGCACTTCTTCTGTCATCATGAGATCTGATCTACTGAGTAATCATCTTGATGTTATAGGAAATCTTCACCACACTTATGTTGTGCACTCGAGGTTCTCCACCAAGTTATCTTCTTCTATCTGCATACAAGGGTCTCTTTATGGTATGCCTCAAAGTCTTGAGATTGATCTTCATATGCTCTTTATTCAATTTCTCTGAAGAACATTCTTTGTATTCATCTGATGTAGAACTCCAACTTATGGATGTTGCGGATGATATAATGACTCATGTAGAGATAAGTCCGGTTTACTGGAACAAGTAATTATCATAGTCTTCTCCCTCCATCTGGGAGAAACTCTAGTTTTTGATCTCACAATGCTTTCATTCATAAGTATTCCATACACTGTTCTTCATCATGACTTTCAGTTCCTCTGCTTGATTGCTTTTATTGAGTTTACATTAGGCTGACAATCTTGTGATTCTTGATATAATGACTAGTTGTTCTGGCTTCTCTTTCTTTCTTGGAATCTTCATGTGTTTCTTTAGTTCTCGGGTCCATGGAGTTTCTTATAGATTCCATGCCCTAAAGATTCCATCATAGGATCACGGATGTGGATGGACAACCAAGGATACTTTAAGGCTTCTCTTTTGAAGAATACATACTGTCTTTCATGACTTCTATCATGGATATATACTTCATCATCTTCAATGGATCATAGGATTAGCTCCCTCATAATCCTTGCTTCATGTATGAGTGTATATAATCAGCTCCCTCTGTCTAACAGAGTCCACGCTTCCATTTGCATCCTTATTGTCTTCTGCAACATATAATTGGCTCTCTTGTCCAACAGAGTCCACGCTTCCATCTTATTGTCTTCTACAAAACAACATAAGTCTTTTTCCAATTTTCTCTCCATTGCTGACTTCTTTTTGTCTTTGCTTCTTCTAAGTATCTTCATGATTGATTCGGCTTATCTTGCAATAGATTCCACATGATTTGTATTTCATCCTTTCATGTGTATTATCTAATGATATCCATTCTTATCTTGTTGTTCTTCCATAGGTATAGTTCTTCTTAGAACACATTATCTTCCAAGAGATAGATATTAAAGATACGTACAAAGACAATGCAAACAAGATATGTACAAGAAATAAGAAGAGTTTTGTTACCTTTAGAAGAAGAAGTCTCTTCCATCTTGCTTAGTCTTCCTTGTAGGTTCCTTTTCTTCGGAAATTGATGCTTCATGTTTCTCCTTCCTTTTCTTTAGCTCAGGACAATGATTTTTGTAGTGATCATACTTTCGACAGTTGAAGCATTGTAATTCTGAAATGTCTTTCTCTTGATTTGGCTTCCTTGAACCAAACTTCCTTATGTTCCTGAAGTTCTTGAATCTTGCTATGAAGGCTTGATCACCGTACTTCTTTTGGGGTTTCTCTTTTGCATTGATCCTTGATTCTTCTTGAGAACACCAAGTCCAAAGTTCTTTAAATGCCATATACTCATTTATTGTGTTCATGCTTGCGGAAAATGCATCCCATGTCTTGGGAAGACCATTGAGTACTATGTTTACCAACTCCTTCTCAGAGATGATCTCTTCAATAGCTTGTAGTTGATCTCTTAACTGAGAGATTCTCACAAAATATGATGTTATGCTATCCTCATCATTCATCTTCATGTCATGGAGTTCATTCTTTAGACTCATAACTTGTCCAATGTTTCTGACCGAGAAGAGATTTGTTAGGGCATCATACATATTCTTTGATGAGTCAAGATGGGAGATGTAGGGTGTTGGCGACGCAAGTCACTTCTGGATTGCTTGCAGGAGCAGAGCCCGACGCCCATCAGTTTTATGTCACAGTGGTTTTTAATAGGTGATCAAATGGGTAGAGACTCAGGAAGATATTACTCTAACTCAGAGACTGTGTCTAGCACGTGAGAAACAAAGGAGGTCTTGACCTAATTTCAGTCAGCGGGTTGATTAAAGGGTGAACATGTGGAAGACTTGACAAGAAGGGTGAACAAATTACTTTGGGCAACAGGCTTTCAGCAATTTGTAGAAGAAAAACCCCGAATGCGAGATCCTATGGTTCAGGGCTTCAAGATACTGAGAAAGGAACTTGACTGTGTAACACACCCTCTAACTAAATCAAATTTTTTCGGTCCTCTGTCGCATTCGAACCCCTAAATAACCAATTAGGCCCAGCGTAAGCTGGCTCTATCTCTCTCCTACTCCATTCCCATGTGATCGTGGGACATGTTCATGGCTCAATTCGATCGTAGCGTCTCTGGTATTTCACGCTTTGGCGCTTCAATACTATCTACGCGCCCGACCAATGGGGACGAGTCCCTACCAAGTCAGCAAATGGCCAATAGGAACAATCCTCCACAGGGGTAACGAACCACCAGTGAGAACAAGCCCCATCGCGCGTTTAGGTATAACACATGTGGCGAAGGGGNGGAATGGAACCTCAGTTGTAGATCTGGACGCGTGGACTCTGGCCGTCCATATCTGCTCGCCGCTTACCCTAAAGCATATTTACGTCTTGTCTTAAGTTGACGTCTTGTTTCCACATCTAACGGTCAGGACATACTCGGAGATCCTCCGAAAGAGTCTCTCCCGTCCATTGGGGTTTCGAATATCACAACATTGAAATACGTAAACATTTGGTCCTCGGAATCCCCGATATCCCGATATGACGTCAGCTTCCGCTAGTCCCCTGGACTAGACCTTTTGGTCCATACGACCTCCCTCTATATGACCGCAGCCATATCCTTTCATCGAGGTTTTTCCCAAGGGCGCTGATGATTGCCACGCGTCCTTCTTACTTGGGCAGTCCCGATTAACTCTCGGGGTTTCGGGACTTTCGATGTCCTGGTTCCTTCGACCTCAGGAATGTTGATTCCCTTTTTTCCGAATCTCGTCAGATCTTCGACACCTGTCCCTCTGAATGAAATCCTCGGATTATGTCGGGGTTTTCACCTGGGACTACCCCGTCCTCTTGCCTCTGGAAATGCTGACTTTCCGATGCGCCAAACACCGATGGCGCTGGATCTCCGCCACGTGTCCTTTGCCAACGGACGGTCCTGATCTTGTCGGGATATCGCGGATTGCAATTCCAACATGTAAGAGTTTCACGCCTTCGAGAACTCCGATTCTACGATCCCTAACTCCCCGGGATCTTCTGACACGTGTCCCTACTGATGGACGGTTCTGAGCTCATCGGGATTTCGTGGATCGCAAATCCTGATGCAACGATCTATTCACTCCTGGAATCCCCGATGGGTTAAATCCCGACTCCTGTCCTGATGTCTGACGCGTGTCCTACCGAGATCAATGGCTAGGATCCTTTCTCGGGATTTCGTGACCTACAAGGTCTCGATTCTCTTGATCTTCAAACCCCGATGACTCTGATATCTCGATGACTCTTCCGGGACTCCTCGTCTGCGTACTAGGACTTAAACCCTGCGCATATTTCTCGAGATCTAACGACTGAAGGGATCTTTGCTTAGATCTAACGGTTCTGATGCCACTTTGTGCACTCTTCCACAACTTTATGGACGGGGAAATCAGTGGTCTGGATGTTCTCAGGGATCATGGGGATCTACGGCCCCTAGGCTCTTCCCTACCCATGAAGACATAGGAAAAATGGGTGGTAAGGTCTTTAATGCCCTACCTTCTCCTTCTAATCTAACGGTCGTGGGGAAACTGTGGATTTCCCGACAAATTCTCATCCGTTGATTCGATATTCCTCCCTTAAGATGCCATCTCGGGTTTCTAAGAGGATCGTTCCTCCTCGTACAAGGTTATTAATACTTGCACCTTCAAGTTCCTATTCTAGGTTCTGGGTAAACCCTTCCAAGGAGGAAATCTGTACAGAGATTTATTCCGGGGCTTCCCGGGAGATGGGTGAAGGGAAACAACTTTCCGAGAACGGGATGGAAGCCTAACTTAATTCAACCTATAATTAGATTCATTTATCAACTTAAATCATGCATGGCTTCCTCTGTTATAATCATATGTCTATAAATTCTTACCAAAACACTGCACATACATTCTTACACTGAAATCGTTCACAATTTCACAGGTCTTTGAGCATATACATATATGTATCATTCTATGAATTTCAAGAGGCAATATGTAAACAAAACACTTATCAGAAGTGACTTCAGAAATGGGTGTAACTGCTAAGAGGGGTGCTCGTTTCCACCCAACCGTAGGCTCAACGACTCCCAAAGGATTTACCACTAGCCACCCCCGAGATGAGACCAAAATGTTCTGAGACTGCGTCTCTCTGTCTGCCAGTGACCAGGAGTGAAGGTTGCAATTATTCCTCTCTCCTATCACTCACTCTGCGTAATGCCAGAGTTCCCCTCGCATTTTCCCTCCTAATCGCTTCTGCCATATGCCTTATCCTCTCGCGAGGTTGCGTGTGGCACGATTTTCCTCGCACTGATCAGGCCTGACGGCTCTATGGATGGGCAATTCACCATCCCATCCCTCATCAAGCCATCCACCTACCAGTCTATGAGCCATTAATTTTCAGGGCCAGCGAGCCACTTTTGGTTCTCCGGGCCAGTGGAGTCCAAATACAGTATTAAATTCTTGGTGGAAGTTAACACCACCTTTTCAGGTGCCTTCCACCGCCATCATGGTCTCTTTTTTTGCACATCCCCTCATCAACAGTCCTGCAATAATTCATAATGTTATTCGCATTCATTGACCTCTTCCTCAAGGTCCATTTACATCACATATTCATATTTATGAGTTTTCCATAGTTCTTGGCCAGTTCAGTTATATTTACAAGTTGGGGGAAACAGGGTGTTACATGACTGGATTCTCCAATTCCAAGTCGTTCAGCATTAGGAAAATCACAAGGACTGATCAGAGACAATGCAACTGTCACAGTGATCAAATTCTACATCATCCTATGACAGCCACAACTCGACTGGATTCTCCAATTCCGAGCTGCTCCAACACAGTTTGAACAAAGACATGAAACAAACTGACATCCATAAGGCAAGAAGTCTCAAGAGTTCATACATAACCAAAGATAACAATGCTTCATTAAAGCTTTACAACCGGGAGCCTCGCTCAACCATCGATCATTACAAAATGGAAAAAATGCCTACATATACTCTTCCCTTCCTTTCGCCCAGCAGAGGCATCTCGGAACTTTCAATGGTTGTCGTCTCCTCAATCAAATCTGTCCTTTGCTCCCCTATCATACACCTCTTTAATTCAGTATGGCTCATGCCAGGGGGTAGCTGAGCCCTTTGAATGTTGAATTGGCGTGTGCAGGTTCCTCTGGCGAATTGAAAACTCGACGTGGCTTCCCTGAGGAGAAATGGTACAGGGGACCCTCCCGGGCTGACTTTCGGTCGGGACCTCCATACTCTGCAATAAATAAGCAAGATGATGCTTGAGACACCCTCCCTTTTCTTCATTAATCTCCAGCAGGTACTGGGATTTAGCCCATGTCGAATCGGTATCTGGAACATCACCGTGCCTTCCCTCTGTGATTTAGTTCGACGTTTCGGGGCCCAAGTGGCCAAATGACAAACATAAACGCCCCTTCCCCAAGCCTCCTTCTTGATGACCAGGCACCAAAACCATGGGCCCGATTCTGGGTGCCATCGGAAATTCGGGGTTCGGGATTTCAAAATGCAAGAAACGAGGGGCGCCCACTCCTCGAAACTCCGATACCCGATATGCTGACAGATGCCACCTGTCCCAGTTGGATCGGACAGTCCATATTTGTTTTGAACCATGGCGCTTCCCCTTGCTAAACCATGGGCAACTGGTCCTCCCCGAAAACCCGATGGCCATTGATCCACTTCTATGGATGGATCTCGGCCATTGATGGCGAAACTTTGCCCGCTCGCTTGACTTGCTGCTAAAAGACGGGATTCTCTCGTGTTATGCTCGGTTGCTTCTCGTGCAAACTGCAGACCTGGGTATGCCTAATCCCAAGACAAGAAATATCGCTAACATTAGGCTCCATGGGGGATAAAGTCGTCCCTGTGATGCTCTAAGAACTCCTTCCGCAGTTTCAGTGCCTTTCTATTGGGCTATGGGGTCACCTATTAAGCCGAAAACATGTAAAAGGAAAATACACAAAGGTAAAAAGGAGAATATTTACAAACAGAGGAGTCGTCTAAGGCTCAAATAAAACATTTTTTCAGAAAATGCCCATTCACTGGGCTATTGAAAACCTCTTCACCCTCTAGATCCTGCAACCCATATGTGTTGTTGGAGAAAATCTCAGAGATTTTGAAGGGGCCGATCCAGAGGGCATCGAACTTGCTGTGTTTGCCTTTATCCTGTCTGGGTGCATCCCACTTAAATACCAAATCCCCGATCTCAAACTCCTTTTTCTTGACTTTTCTGTCAAAAGCATGCTTGATCTTCTGTTGATGACTATAAGTTGCGTCCCTCACTTGTTCTCTGATCTGCTGCACTTCCACTATCTGATGAATTCTTCTGATTATATGATCTGGTTCTCCCTCGTAGTCTTGAAAGAACTTCACCACAGGTAAGGCGAGATGAGTAGGGAAAACCACCTCTGCTCCGTAGAATAGTTGAAACGGCGAAGTGCCCAGAGACTTCTTCGTTGTGACACGATCGGCCCACAGAGAAAATTTCAACTTTGAATCCCAGGCTCTTTTGTTATCCTCTAACAATCTTTTGATGATCTTTATCAGGCTTTTGTTTGAGGATTTCGCTAAACCATTTCCCTGGGGATAGTAGGGGGTGGAGTGGATTAGCGAGATCTAGAACTGCTCACATAACCTAATTAGAGGTTCATATTTGAAATAAGCTACATTATCGGTGATGATTCTACTAGGACAGCCAAATCGGGCTATGATATCCTCCAGGAAGATGATAATTACTTTGTGTGATGCGCTTCTAGTGGGGACAACTTCTATCCATTTGGTGAAATAATCTGTTGCAGTCAGGATCCATTTGTGCTGACCACTTGAGGGAGGATGAATTTCTCCGATGAAGTCCAACCCCCACTATTGAAAAGGTGTCGAAGCTACTATGGGTTTCAATGGCAGCGATTTGAGTTGTTGCTTTCCTGAGAACTTTTGACATTTGGTGCAAGCTCTGATCTCCCTGCAAACATTGGGGAACAAAGTGGGCCAATAATACCCAACTCGGAGTATCTCGTGGGCTGTGGTATTCCAGAAATGATGACCTCCACAAAGGCCGCTATGAAAATCAAACGTAACCTTCTGGGCCTCCTGCGGGTCCAGGCATCTCAGGAATACCCCTAGAGGGTCTTTCCAGTACAAGGTTTGGTCAATGAGGCAATACCTGACTGCCTTGAGCTTAAGATCCCTCGCTTTACTTTTTCCCATTCCATCGGGGGGCTTCAACTCCTACAGAAAATACAGAATGTCACGATACCAAGCACATTCTGCCAGCGATAAGCCATCTTGAGAGCCTTGGCTGGGCGATTCATCTCGCTGAGATCCTAGGTGAGTATTGATGAAACTAACTCCCAAGGCTTCGCAATTGGATTCAGCCAGTAGCTTGGCTAAACCTTGCCCCTTAACCAACTTGGTGGGCTTTATTTCTAAGTCAAATTCCAGAATTTTTGCAATCCATCGGCCTCTTTTCCCATCTACGTCGGGCTGCACAAGGATGTCCTTCACAGAAGCTGAAGGAATATATGTTGTTACTTTTGAATGCAAGACATAGACTCTGAAATCTTTAAGAGCTTTCACTAAGGCATAGGCCTACTTCTCCATGATTTCATATCTTCTCTCTGCGTCTCTTAACACCCTGCTGAACAAGGCGATCGGCTGCTCACACCCTTCCTCATTTTTCTGCAATAAGACCGCCGCCACTATATCAAAAGAAGCAAAGGAGAAAATTAGGAACTCTTTGGAATAGTCAGGACTGATAAGCACAGGTGCCTCAGTCAATGCCATTTTTATTTGGCCAAAGGAGGCCCTGGGCTCAGCGGTCCATTTCACTTCGTTTCCCTTCCTGAGCATGGCCGTGATGTGTTTTACTAGCTCGGCAAATTTCGAGACAAACCTCCTTAGAAAATTAACTTTCCCCAAAAAGGCCTGAACCTCTTTTTTAGACCTGGGAAGTGACAAGGCTCGAATTTCCTCCACCCTGCTGGGATCAATTCTCACTCCCTCTATTGATACTATATGTCCCAATAACTTCCCCTCTTTCATAGCAAACAAATATTTTTTGGGATTTAAGGATAGGACAAACCTCCGACATTTCAGAAAAACTTTCCTCAGATGACTGCAGTGTTCTCTGTCAGACCTGGAGAAGACCGTTATATCATCCAGGTAGATTACCACAAACTTATCTTTCTCCCCGATAAAGGCTATGTCCATGGCTCGCTGAAATGTTTCCCCTGCATTCATCAATCCAAAAGGCATTTTGGCATACATGAATGTGCCCCAAGGAGTGGTGAAAGCCGTTTTTTCCCTGTCCTCAGGTATGACTGATATTTGATTATAGCCAGAGAAACCGTCGATCATGGATATCCTAGCCATGCCAGTTACCTTCTGCAGTATGTGTTCCATATTGGGCAGGGGGTAATTATCCTTCCTTGAGCTCCTGTTCAAGTTCCTAAAATTGACACCGAGTCTGATTTCGCCGCTTTTCTTTCTTACTGGGACCATATTGGCCACCTAATCAGAATATCTCAAAGGGACGATAATTTGGGCATCTAGCAACTTCTTTACTTCTTTCTCCATGATAGGTAGCAGCATGGGATTTACTTGTCTCAGCTTTTTCCTGAATGGATTAGCCTCTTCTTTCAGTGGAATCTTGTGTTCAATGACAGACGTGTCATAAGTCTTGAGGTCTTCATATGTTAATGCAAACACATCAGTAAACTCTTTCAACAACTCCATATATTCCTCCCTCTGTTCTCTGGTCAAACTACCTGATAATTTGACGAACCTAGGCTCCTCCTGTGTGCCCATGTTGCATTCAGCCGTGTCATCATCTTCATTCGAAACACCACCCTTTACCGCCACATCATTCTTGTCAAACAACCTTTCTAAAGGGACTAGTCCCCTTGGAATGTGATTGCTAGGCAGCTGAATAATCTAGTGATTAGCGATTTTATTTGCAAACACCTTAGGGTGAGGGTCACCCTCTGGATCGGGATCCTGATCAATGTGCAACGCCGAAAAATCATCGACGGTCTCAAGAAAATTTTTGATTTCCAGGTCGTCCTCAAATACCTCCCAGTGCTTTACATTGTCTGGGATGGATGGTCTGTATCTTATTTCGACCTCACCATAGATCTTCGGCGGCAGAGGGACATTGAACAGACTTGCCGAGACAGATAAGAAGTCGGCCGAGGTATTTTCTTCCCTTGGGACAAAAGTAATGTTGAAAGCTGAGAAGAAATTATCAATCAGGTCCCATACCTCATTCCTGTAACTCCTGAGCCGAGGATGTTTAGCCTGATAAATATTCCTGACCTGTTGGATTATCAATTCTGCATCTCCGAACAAGGACACCTCTTCAATTCCCATTTCTTTTGTATCCCTCATACCCAGAACAAGAGCTTCGTATTCCACCACATTGTTGGTAGTTTCAAATTCTAGCTTGTATGACAGGGATATAGTCTCTTGGCAGGGCGATATGAAAATCACTCTAGTGCCAGCACCCATATTGGAGGAAGCTTCGTCAAAGAACATCTTCCAGACAGAGGTGATTGGAGGAGGTATCTGTTGATTAAGAATAGGCTGCTTTCTTATCTGTAAAGGGACCTCAGGAGTTCCATTGATCTGTAACAAACTAGACCCTAAGTCAGTGTCAAGTGAGAAAATGGGGTGGTTAGTGGGGTTTTCTTCATCACTGACAATATAGGCTAGCTGGGCCTCTCTGTATAACCTCCTGTGTTCCCCTCCAAAGACCGGAATAGTGGCATATGTAAGGTCCATCTGCAATGTTCCTCCAAGTCTTTTAATCCAAGATCTTGAAAACAACATGCCGAACTTGGGGGGAACATCAGCTACCACAATGTCCATGACCACACTCTTCATGGGCAGCTGAAACAGTGAAACCACCAGGTCCTTGATGACTCCCAGACATTGCACCCTCCTTGAATCAAAAGAGTATAAATCATGATAGGCCTTGGTCACTTCTAGTCCCAACTCTTCCATTACTATTTTAGGCATAAGGTTATGGGAAGCCCCTGAGTCCATGAGGCAGTTATGCAACACTTTATCATGTATATTCAATGATGTGTAGAAGGGAGGGGATGAATCATCTCTATCCTCTACCATGGGACCTAGGATGGTGGCAGGCTTTTCATCTTGAAGGTTTATTGAGTCAGAGGGAGGCCGGGGGGACTCAAATTGTAGCAACTTGGAGAGGGACCTTTTGAAGTCTTCATTTTTAACTAACTCAGAAAGGGGTACAGGAATTCTAATCTTCTGTATCTCATGCTCAAAACTGAAGGAGGGGATAGGTTTAGGAGCTTCTCTTACCTCAGTGACAGGCTCTTTAGCTGCTGGCAAAACACTCTGAGTCTTCTTTTCTTTAGTTGTGGCTGCTGCAGCTTTAATAGGCCTATCTGCTATGAGAGGCTGGTCTTGGCCGTCAAAGTATCCTTCTTTCTTTCTTGACCTGAGGTTATATCTGTTAGAAGTGTGACTGGCCCTTTATTCTTTCCCCAATTCATGAATTTGAGCGCTCATCAGGGATTCTTCATATGTGGACTGCGTCAAATGGGGAAAAGGGGGAGTTTCTTCAATACAGTGAATCTCAAGGCCAAACTCGTCTATCTCCTCTCTTTCCTCATGATCAACTAGGTTGTTTTGGAGGGGGGTTTGAACCCTTTGATCATCTCTATCTTTTCCCCTTTGTTCCCTCGGGAAAACCTGAGGCATATTGTTAGCGGGTCGTCTGAAACCTCTATTATCAGTGTTCTGGGGATTTTTTTACATGGGCTTCCCCTCTAATTCCCACCTTTCTATCTCGGCAACAAGCGATTTTATTGATCTAGCTGTTTCATCTGTCTGATGGGGCAGGGGAGAGGAACTGGATGAGGAAGTTTCAGGCCTGTTTTTAGACGTATTTCTATCACCTGCGTTCTTGAGTCAGTTGACAGCCAATATGTTAGATTCTACCTCCATGTCCGCATTCTGCATGTGTCCAGCGTAACAACTCTTATCTACCTTAGCAGTAGGCAGAAATCAGGATCGAAGGCGCTGGATTAAGTGATCTTTGCAGAGGCTTTGGAGGGTTTTATCTCAACAGGATTTTTGTTGTACATTTTATTAAATATCTTGGAGAAGTCAGAAACAGACTCCCCTTCCTTTCTCTTCAACGACCCAAACTCTGTCATGTAATACATGAAGTCTTTTTTATCTCCCCACTGTCTCAAAAAGGAATTATCTAAAGCTCTGATCCCATCAATAGATCCAGGAGGCAGGGCCTTGAACCATTTTCTAGCCTCTCCTTGGAGACTATGGACAAAAATTCTCCTCCATACGTCTATGTGCATGATAACATTATCATCCATGAAAGTGTAAAATGCGGCTAGGTGCTCTTCTACAACTATGTCCCCCTTGCCTGTAAACTTGGGCAGTTGTTTAAGGTACCCATCTGCTGGGAGGTAGCATGAGGGGAGTGTACCTAGTGGCTATGATGACCTCTATTTCGGTCATAGGGGGATTTGCTCCGGCCATAGGAATATTAGGTGGAGGAGAAATCAGAGGAGAAGGAGATCGAGAAGGGGCTATTGGGAATGAATCTTGGAGTGGGGTGGGAAATAAGAGGGGATTCAAGGAGAAGGATAATGGGCTTAAGTCAGCAGGTGCTCCTCCTTGTGCAGGAGTGGGGAAATATTTTGTGGTCGTGAGTCTACGCCAAGGTACAACTTCAGAGGAGAGGGGAGTGAGAAGGATTTCTCCCTCCAATCCCAGACCAGGAGGGGAAAACTCAGCAGGAACACTCCCAAAATTCAGGAAACGAGAAACTTGTGAAGGAGGTCTATCAAGAAACCGAGGGGGAGAAAACAAAGTTCTTACAGAAGGAGATGGCAGATTACCTGTTTAGGTGGTGGAAGCTTCTTCTTCAGGGGCCTTTCCTTTTCTGAGAACCACCTCTGGATCGGTTTCAAGTGTAGCTAGGGGAAACTGTGGATGAGACCGCGTGTGTCTGCCTCTGAAAGCCACAATTGATAGAGCAGGTTCTCCCCAGCTGAGTCGTCACCGATGGAGTCGCCAGGTGCACAACAACAATCTTGATAATTCTGATATCTGATGCACCTTCAGAATCAGTTAATCGTTGTCGTTCAATCCCGGGGAAAATATTCAACTTCGTCCCCGGCAGCAGTGCCAGAAATGTTGGCAACGGAAGTCACTCCTGGATTGCTTGCAGGAGAAGAGCCCGATGCCCATCAGTTTTATGTCACGGTGGTTTTTAATAGGTGATCAAATGGATAGAGACTCAGGAAGATATTACTCTAACTCAGAGACTGTGTCTGGCACGTGAGAAACAAAGGAAGTCTTGACCTAATTTCAGTCAGCGGGTTGATTAAAGGGTGAACAGGTGGAAGACTTGATAAGAAGGGTGAACAAATTACTTTGGGCAATAGAATTTCAGCAATCTATAGAAGAAAAACCCCGAATGCGAGATCCTCTGGTTCAGGGCTTCAAGATACTGAAAAAGGGACTTCACTGGATTCTCCAATTCCAAGTCGTTTAGCGTTAGGAAAATCACAAGGACTGATCAGAGACAATGCAACTGTCACAGTGATCAAATTCTACATCATCCTATGACAGCCACAACTCGACTGGATTCTCCAATTCCGAGCTGCTCCAACACAGTTTGAACAAAGACATGAAATAAACTGACATCCATAAGGCAAGAAGTCTCAAGAGTTCATACATAACCAGAGATAACAATGCTTCATTAAAGCTTTACAACCGGGAGCCTCGCTCAACCATCGATCATTACAAAATGGAAAAAATGCCTACATATACTCTTCCCTTCCTTTCGCCCAGCAGAGGCGTCTCAGAACTTTCAATGGGTGTCATCTCCTCAATCAAATCTATCCTTTTCTCCCCTGTCATACACCTCTTTAATTCAGTATGGCTCACGCCAGGGGGTAGCTGATCCCTTTGAATGTTGAATTGGCGTGTGCAGGTTCCTCTGGCGAATTGAAAACTCGACGTGGCTTCCCTGAGGAGAAATGGTACAGGGGACCCTCTCAGGCCGACTTTTGGTCAGGACCTCCATACTCTGCAATAAATAAGCAAGGTGAGGCTTGAGACACCCTCCCTTTTCTTCATTAATCTCCAGCAGGTACTGGGATTTAGCCCACGTTGAATCGGTATCTTGAACATCACCGTGCCTTTCCTCTGTGATTTAGTTCGACGTTTCGGGGCCCGAGTGGCCAAATGACAAACATAAACGCCCCTTCCCCAAGCCTCCTTCTTGATGACCAGGCACCAAAACCATGGGCCCGATTCTGGGCGCCATCGGAAATTTGGGGTTCGGGATTTCAAAATGCAAGAAACGAGGGGCGCCCGCTCCTCAAAACTTCAATACCTGATATGACGACCGGATGCCACCTATCCCAGTTGGATCGTACGGTCCATATTTTTTTTGAACCATGGTGCTTCCCCTTGCTAAACCATAGGCAACTGGTCGGCCCCAAAAACCCGATGGCCATCGATCCGCTTCTATGGATGGATCTCGACCGCTGATGGCGAAACTTTGCCCACTCGCTTGACTTGCTGCTAAAAGATAGGATTCTCTCGTGTTATGCTCGGTTGCTTCTCGTGCAAACTGCAGACCTGGGTACGCCTAATCCCGAGACAAGAAATATCGCTAACATAGGGTATCAAGTGGTCTTTTATAGATTCCACTATGATACTCATAGAATTGATATCACTGTCTTTAAACTTCTCCATAGCTGCAACATTATGTCGTTCCTTCTCTTTTCCTTCTTCAAACTCTGGCTACACGATCTTTCCTTTCACGATATCCAACACTTTTTTCTTGGCAAGGATGAGGTCAATCCTTGTCTTCCATTCTATGAAGTTAGAGTCTCCATTTAACTTGTTCTCTGACTTCATAGAATAAGTCATGGCTTCTTTGGCTTGGTCAAACCCTAGATTTGACCACAAACTCAAACTTCACGTCTTGGCTTGCTGAGAGTATCAGGAGATGCGCTAGGTTAGAGTGCACTGATCTATCCAGAGATTAGGTCAATTCATTCACTGAAGGTGCCTCAACAAGAGGATTAGTATTTCTGCAATTGCTTCTGCTAGTAACCCTAGTGGCAATGTCTTGGAAGCTGCTTCTGCTAGTAACCCTAGCAGTAGTTCCTTAGCGAGCTCAATATCCTAGCGGATATGTTTCCTTCCAATGTTTAGACTGAATGAAGGAGGTGTGGGCCCATAACCTATTAGAATATGAAGATGTGTGCTCATTTTACCATTGAAAATACCCTTGTCACCCAACCATAGGTCGAAGCCACCCTCCAAGCACCATAACCTTGACAGAAAATCATTCTGAAAGCAAACCCTAGGCTAGATATCCATACAAAGGGTAGTGCACCTTTCCCCAAGGATAGCGCATCAACAAAGGCTGATCAGATGTTCCAAACCCTAGCCAAGAGATAGTCCAAGCAAATACATAACTGCTAGCTCAGCAGCTGCACCAACAACTCTCCTCCAAACCTATGCACAAGATTGCAACTGCACTGTGCATAACTGGCTTTCTACAACTGATGAGATGTGTCAAATGAGAGATTGGCACCCTGTATTTATAGTGGTTCTGGCAGACTTACTGTGTTCAGAACCAAACATCAATATAACATATAAAAACCTCAGGAAAAGTACTCAACGCCTTGAAAAAGAGATAATTTCAGATAATAAGCCTCTTCGAGGGGGCAACCTCATTTTACCCCACTTAAATGTTCAAGTTCAAGATGATTCAAAATGAAAATGTCTCCTTGGTATATATAGGAGACTAGGAGGTATAATTACAAATAATGGCCTAAAGCCGACATAATTAAAATAACATTACTAATCTAAATTACAACTAATGGCCTAAATCCGACATAAATAAAATAGCATTACTAATCTAATATGCCCCAATTAAGGAGTAATGAGCCAATATTAGGGCTTAACATGCCCCTCCCCTTGAGACAAGTGTTTTCCACAACGCTTGAGTAACTCTGGATGCTTCTATATAAAAGACTCATCTTCCCAAGTGGAATATTCAGCCGGTAGTTTCCTCCATTTAATGAGATACTCTGAA
>ML780016.1:210023-223607 GCA_009831015.1 Picea engelmannii
TATAGGAGACTAGGAGGTATAATTACAAATAATGGCCTAAAGCCGACATAATTAAAATAACATTACTAATCTAAATTACAACTAATGGCCTAAAGCCGACATAAATAAAATAGCATTGCTAATCTAATATGCCCCAATTAAGGAGTAATGAGCCAATATTAGGGCTTAACATACTGGGGTTGAATTCCCCTTCCGGGTACCTGTCTGTTCAGTATATATTAATTCTTTTGGTTGAATTCTTCTCTTGGAGGCTAATAACCTAATACATATTATCTTCTTGATCCGACAAGTCTTCTAGGTTTATTATCCAACTCATTAGGGTTTCTCTTGCTTCCCAGAGTCTTCTATTCTCGTCAGGTTCACACGTGGAGGTAAATACATCCTGCAGCTACCATAATATCAACATGGACTATCATGGATTAGCTACCTTATACCATTTTATTTGGCTCTTTTATCCTCAAATCCTAGGGATAACTAAGGAGATGATGTCTTGAGGCCCTTCGGTTGTAGACATGGAGTACCAAGAGACAACTTGACTAGCAGTGTCCACTTGCACAAACAAAGATGCACCTCACCACATCAACTCCAGGTTTGTCACGATGGTATCCAACACATTAGTTAGACTCTTGAAGACATTAGTTATTGCTCCATGAGTTACAAGTTAGGTATTATGGTGAGTGTCATTTCAATATTTGATACATTTGAGTTTGTTTCATCTATCACTGCTTTTGATTATGTAATGTTTTCTTGGACATTATGTTATTTTCCTTGTTTCACTTTGGTGGTTGACATTGCACTCTAGTAAGTGGTTCACCCTTAGGGATATTTATTCTACTGGGAGGTATTTTGATGAGTCATCGTGCCATTCCCGACCATACTTGTCACTTTCCATGCTTCATCCCCTCATCTCCTCACCTTTTGGGATTTTTGAGTGTACTAACCCAAGAAGTGTTTGTCCCTCATTTCATGGGAAGAAGGGATTGAAATCCCAAATGCATGTAGTTGGAAAGAGATAAAATCCAATCATTAACCTTCTATATGCTCGCATAGGGATCTCGAGTAAAATGAAATGTCTCTCATAAGAAACTAATGGGACCCATGAAAAATAAATATAACAAAATTCCAACTAGGGTGGAGCATGTGTGGGCATTGTTTTTATTTCTTAGATAGAAGCTCCGCACATGTTTTCAACTTGGGGAAGCATGATGTGACCAGGGTAGAGTCAAGGTGGGCACATTTTTTCATGCTTAGATAGAATCCCCACCTTGGATTCAACCTAGAAACATCCTAAAACAATAAAAGATAATAAATGGGCTTGTAAAAAGGTTGGATTGAAAATGAAGGTGCAACACACCCTCTACAAAGGCACCCATAAATGAGACACTACAACCCCTTGTATGTCATGAAACACATTCCCAAAATTATTTCCCCCATCCATGACACCTCATCAACATGACTTAGAAGGAGTTCCCCTTAGGAAACACCGATACACTTGAGGTACGATTCACCCAATAGGTCGCTTTGTCAACCCTTCCATACCTAAACTTAGAAAATTGCATAGGGTCTTTGAGCATTGGTTTATTTTGATGAGGTGGTTTGAATGTACATGCTTAGATGGATATTTTGTTTATTTTATTTACTCATCACCATGGATTTGACTTGAGATCCTTGGATGACGTATCCATTTTTCTTTGCAGGACCCAGCTGGTGGACAGTTTTTAAGGAACAAGTCTAGCTTGGGATTCCATGGGGCTTGAATCCCATAGGTTGGATACCATGTCCCACATATCGAATGGTGAATACATGCCTATGGAGGCCTAGAATAAATTATATACGACCTAACCTATCCCATACCTCCCAAATGATTTTCCTTAGGAGGCCAAAATGTCACCTTTGAGGGCTTGATGTCACATCAGGGCTAGGGTTTTTGGTGGTGATTCAGGAAGCTTGGCACGTTTTGAAGGAATGAAGACTTGGATCGTGGAGGAGAGACTTGGATAGAATAAAATTGGTATTTGTAGGCATGTCTCACTCATATCCTACCCCAACGACTTGCAAAAGTGCCAAACCTCACCCTAGAAGGGTGACGTCTTACTTTAGGGTTTTACTTATGTGAAAAATATGAATTAAAAAGTATTATTTTTTGTAAAGGGGGAAAATAAGGGTTGTTGTCCCCTTATTTTTTGGTTTACCCTATGTTATTCCATGAGTTTCATTTCATCATTGATTATATGTCTATTTATTCTCATGATAATTACATGCTTGACTTATCTTTGTTGTATTACATAATTAAGCACAAGGGGAGATACTTTGATGAGATGATCAACTTGTTGCACTAGTTGTATGAATTCACCTGACATTTCAAGACCTAATCTTCAATGCCCAGGGGCTCAAGTAAGTAGGTGGGTCATTTTGTTTTCCTAGATATTTCATATTAATTTCTCATGGTAGTTTAGCTTCATTTCATTTTTGGTTTTTCATTTTTTCATTATTGATTTACATCATATCTAAAAAAATAAAAAAAAATGATAAAATTTTCTTTTATAGATTAGACTTCATTTTTTTATTTTGATATATATGGACAAAGGGTGATAGAACCACCCTATATTTTATAGTGTTTTTTTTCAGTGTAGGAACACGTCCACCAGGAGATGTTGCGGTTCTCATGCACGCTATGGCGAGCACATGTCCCTAAGTAGGAGCCAGATGTTATCCCAAACTCCTAGGGATAAATAAGGAGGTGATGTATTAAGGCCCCCAAGTTGCAGACATGGAGTACCAAGAGACATCTTGATCAACATTGTCCACTTTCACAGATGGAGACCCACCTCACCACCACAACTCCAGGTTCGTCATGACGATATCCACCACATCATTTGGCATCTAGAAGACATTGGGTCTTTCTCCATGAGGTACAAGTCAGGTACTATGGTGAGTTTCATTTCAATATTTGAGGCATTTGAGTTTGTTTCATCTATTACTTCTTTTGATTATGTAACATTTGCTTTGACATTATGCTATTTTCCCTATTTCACTTTGGTGGTTGACATTTTGCCCTAGTAAGTGGGTCACCTTTAGGGATAGGTCTGCTACTGGGAGGTCCTTTTGATGAGTCATCATTCCATTCCCAACCATAATTGTCACTTTCCACACATCATCCCCTCATCTCCTCACCTTTTTGGATTTTCATGTGTACTTACCCAAGAAGGGGTTGTCCCTCATTCCATGGGAAGAAGGGGTTGAAGGCCCAGAGGCTTGTAGATGGAAAAAGATAAAAGAAAATCATTAAACTTGTATATGCTTTCCCATGGATCCCAAGGACAATGAAATTTATCTCTTAAGAAACTAATGGCACTCGTGAAAAATAAATATAACAAAATGCCAACGAGGGTGGAGCATGTGTGGGCATTGTTTTTATCTCTTAGGTAGAATCCCCACACATGTTTTCAACTTGGGGAAGCATTATGTGACTAGGGTAGAGTCAAGTTAAACACCATTTTCCCTACTTAGGTAGAGTCCCCACCTTGTATTTAACCCATAAACATCGTAGAAGAATGAAAGGTAATAAATGGGATTGGAAAAAGGTTGCATTGAAAACGAAGGTGCGACACACCCTCTACAAAGGCACCCATAAATGAGACAATGCATCCCCTTGTATATCATGAAACTCATGCCCAAAAGTCTTCCTCCCATACATGACACCTCATCCACATGAATTAGAAGGAGGTCCCCTGAGGAAACACCCTTAAACTTCAGGTATGATTCACCCAATAGGTTTCTTTGTCAACCCTCCCATACCTAAACTTGGAAAATTGCATAGGGTATTTGAGCATTGGTTTATTTTGATGAGGTGGTTTGGATGTATATGATTAGATGGATATTTTATCTACTCATCATGATTCATTTGACTTGATATTCTTGGAGGGCATGTCCATTTTTCTTTGCAGGACCCAGCTGGTGGACACTTTTGGAGGAACAAGCCTAGCTTAGGCTTCCATTGGGCTTGAATCCCATAGGTTGGATACCAGGGACCACATGCCAAATGATGAAGTCATGCATTTGGAGGACTATAATACATCATGGAGGACCTAACCTATCCTCTACCAGCCAAACATTTTTCCTAAGGAGGCCAAAACGTCACCTTTGAGGGCTTGATGTCACATCAGGGCCAAGGTTTGGAGTGGTGGTTGACACTTGGCATGTTTTGAAGGAAGGAATCCTTGGATCATGGAGGAGAGGATTGGATAGAATACACTTGGTATCTGGAGGCCTAACTCAGGCATATACTACCCCAACAACTTGCAAAAGTGTCAAAATGTCACCCTAGAAGGGTGATGTCTTACTTTAGGTTTTTACTTATGTGCAAAATATGAATTAAAAAGTATTATTTTTTGTAAAGGGGGAAAATAAGGGTTGTTGTCCCCTTATTTTGTGTTTTACCCTAATTTATTTGGAAAAACTATGTTTATAACATTTTGTATAAATATATATCATTTGTATCTCATTTTTATCATAACTCTCCCTCGTGTGAGAGGATATTTGGCTGAAATTTGCACTTTACTTGGGAAATTCTCTTCATCTTTCTTGGTTACACTCTCTTGTGATGACTTGTCTTATGATATCCATTCATAAGTATCATTTTCCATATAATTTCCTCCTAGGGTCACCTAGGATTCCCCCTTGAAGTGGTCACTTCACCTCTAAAGTGACGAGAATACCTATTTGAGGTGACAGTGGGTAGGTGTTCTCTGGTTGTCATCATTTTGTGGTTTGGGTCGGGATTTTCCCAACCTATAGCTTGTGTGATAATAGGATCCATGTTCCACTATGAAAAATAAATGGCTAAATAAGCAACAAGAATCTTATCAAACCAATGCAACTTAAGACCATTAGGTAGAGGCCAAATTCTAAATCTCTTCTAGAATTCAAGAGCATCATAGATATCTATTTGTCAAGGGATGATAGTAATAGAGATTTGAGAGTGGGTTGAATGGGATAGGAAATGAACAATCAAGGGTTCCCTCATAATAGTGCATGGTGCTAATATAGCCCTAAAATATAATAGTTAACACATATCTACAAAATCCATAGACACCTTGGATGCTTTCACATATATATACAAGTGCATATGTGCATATATTATGATGTTATCATGCTAGGTAAAAAAAATGTAGTTCTCAATGTTCTTAAATATGGGATACACAATGTTAACTCTAATCATATTCCTTGTTCTATTAAACTCAATTTTCCATGAAAATATATCTCATAGTATGGCCAACTTCCAAGAAATGAGAGAGTGAAGTAATGTAATACCCCGGTTTTGAGTCCCCATATTAAATAATGTATTTCGTTTACTTTATGAAAGTTTGGATCACCCAAACAATCAAAAGAGGCTAGAGTACGTAGGAAATGTAATGTTTTGATCATTATTAATAATAAAATACATCGATGGCTACCGGACGAACAAGGACAAGAGTTATAGGGGTTATTATTCCACGAGAGAGGGGGATAAAGGGGATAAGTATTTTTATTATATTTTATCTACCCATCTTGTCTTTAATTGAGAAAAGTGGTTACATGATCTTCTTGGGGGGAAGGCCATGTGGTTATTGGTTTCATGTAATTATATAAATTTCTCTTCTGGGTTGTTTGGGGGTTCTTCTCCATTCACTCTTTCACTCTTTCATTCACTTTGATAATTCCTTATTTCTCATTCATTCTTGATCTTGGTTTGGGAAAGAAAAACGAATTGTGGAGGAAGGAAGCCATTATTTTTTGACTGTAGTAAATATTGTTGTATTCCAACCATGAATTGGTGTCTTCATTCCTGATATGCATTGGCATCTGCTAAAATTTGTTCACAACTTAGAATACCGAGAGTGCCATCATGGAGATTCTTGATCAGATGCATTGGAGCCCTAGAAAGAAGTGGACAACCTGAGGTACTACGTGGAAACGAAGGGGGTTCGTTGTCTTTGGCTGGTGCAGGTTGGAGAGAAGAGAGATGATGTACTTTGGATTGTTGTGTGTTGAGAAACCTGTGAGATCTTGAGTGTTGACTAGTTTTGGAAGTCGAATGTCGCTCTGGAACCCGTCCTTGTGGATTCATAGCCTTGGTTCATGGGTTACCTACTATTGATACTTGGAACAACAACGGCTATGGTTGGGTCAAACACCCTTGGTTTGTAGACAGTTGGTGATTGATTTTTTTTAAGATAAGTGCTCGTTGTCATGGTTTCCTTTGATTGTATTTTTATTTCCACTATGTATTAATTATTATATCTAATATTCGTTTGTACAATATGCATGTTTGTCGGTTTTTGTTTTGTATGGAATATTGTTCATTTCTTTTATGTTATAACATGAATCTTGATTATTGCATGTGAGTCTTTCATGCTTCTTTATTAATTAAATGTTATCAGAATTCGAAATCAACTTTGAAGTGTGTTTTTGAAGTAGCATGGATAGCCTGCTAGTGGTTGGGTATGTTACAAATTGGTATGAGAGCTTCAAGTTCAAACACCAGATTGGTATGGGCTGGAACGAGTGTGAATTGGGTATATTTTTTGTCACATATTTGATTTGTATGAGTTTGGGGAAAGAAGGTGGAAAATTAGAGGGAAAATCCCCAAATTCGTGAGCATATTTAAGTTTTATGACTCAAGATTGTCTAAGAAGTTAATGGATTCGATCTACAGACATGTAGAGCCAAATTCAACCTGGAAGGTAGAAAATTTTGTATTTTAATGGTTGTTGTAGTGCAAGGAAAATTTCAAAGAATCGATGACCAAGATCATTTTCAATCTTGAGATTAATGATCGATATTCGTTGTGATAAATGAAAATATTGATAAAGTTTTGAATTTTGGCAAAGTTACAAAATCAACGGTTCATATTCATTTTTAGCTGTTTGGAAAGTCATAAAAAATCAACGGTCGAGATCATCTATGATGGGAGATCAACAGCCGAAATTCACCTGATTTTTGGCCGAAATTGTTTAAGTGTTGAAGTTTTCCAACAAATATTGTCGATGGCCAATGGTTAAGGATCGATAAGTTTTGGGGAAGTGTTGAATTTATCCAAAAGACATATTCAATCACTGATGGTCGATGATCGGGGATCTGCAAGTTTTGGAAAAATTTTGAAGTTCACAAACAAAAATCTCCGATCACTGATGGTCGAGGGTCGACAGATTTAATGCAAACTTCAAATTTTCTTCTAAGAGAAATTGTCAATGGTTGATGAAGGAAAAGAGGGTGATTATGTTTCATTCCACGTCAACATCCATGCGTCATGCCATGTCAACCCAGTTGATGTCTCAAGATGATGTGTCATGCCATGTAAACATCAATGTGTCAAGCCACATCACCATAGTCGCTACGTCAGCGAAGAGATGGTGAATCGTCGATGGTAGGGGTTCGACACGATTTTTGAGAAATATTGGTTTGTTGGGGAAGATGATCGATGGCCAATGGACAATGATCGAGCATTGACAATATTCGTGGGAAACTTGTGGTTTGCAGAGAAAAATGACCAATGAGCGGGCGTTAGGGAGATCAGTGGGAAAGTTGGTTTATGAAATAAATTGTCGATTTTTGATAGAGAGAAGGTCGATGGTCCATATTTCTTTTGATTTGAGATCTACCGTGGAGATTGCACTTAGAAAAATTTGTTCCATAGTTTTAAAAAAAAAACACTAAGTCTGGAGCCATTTTCTTATTTTAGCCATAACTAGAGAATATTAAGTTTGATTAATATGAAACGTATGGCTTTTTTATGCAAAGAGAAGAGATAAAAAAGTTCAAGAGAGGGCCATTTTCCATTTCTGTTTGGTTTGCTATAAATTGCAAAATAGTGGTTTTTAAAGATCCGAGTCCAGATCATTGGCAGAGGTACAAATTAAGTTGAAACTCTTGGGGAAAGTCCAGAAAGTAGACATGGAAATAACCCATGAAAAAAGTGAATAAATTCTAAGTGTATTTAAATGGGGATGCTGAAATAGGCCAAAATTCACTACTATGGGCCACTTTTTGAGGATTTTGTATATTTTCAAATAAGAAAAAGTAACCATAGATCAAAAAATTCAAAAATTGTGTTTTATCGACATTTTATATAATCATTAATACAAACAACTTTGGTTTAGTGAAATTTTTCCAGAAGTGTACAAATTGAGAGATAGCCAGTTTTGCTAAAAATCCCAAGTCTAAAAAAAAGGGTGAAAAGGGACAAACTTGTCAATTTCATATTGTTGCATTTTTTTACTGGATCATCGGATTGAAAATATGAAAGTTGTTATGAATTCCTTGTCATTATTTTTATCTATGTATCATAAAAAAAGTTCTCTTGTTCCTCACACATTTTCTTCTATATTTGACAGAAGTTGGTCTTTCAATAAAATTACATCAGTAGAGAAAATGCGCAAACAGGGTGAAAGTGGATTTTTCAGGAAACCATAACTTTTAGCTCAGAGATTGGATTTGGGAATGAGTATAGTTTTTGTAAATATGATTCAGCGATGAACAACCTATAATTATTATAATTTGGAGAATGATGATATATTTCTTCATGAATTGAGCAAAAAAAAACTTGTAATTTTAATTGACAAAATTTATAATATGGATAATTCTAACAAAAATGGTTGATTGAAAATTTTTCAGAATTAGGGGATATAAACATATCATTTCAAGATAACAATGCATATTTGGGACATGGAGGAAGTAAATGGAGACTTCAATCATGATAAAGAATCCAAAGGTCAAAATCTCAGTGTTGGTAATGCATAGACAAAATCAAATGGGCACATGAGCATAGGGGAACAAGAAACATTAATAGAGACTATGAGAATACTAATAATATAAGTGTAGAGTTACAAATAATTCAATGAGAGGTTGATGAGATAAAATAACCAAATAAATTCTCAGATGGTGCAAAGCCTAAATCAGTTGCATATGAAAGAAAATAATGAATTAGACTCAAGATAAGAGGAAGAGGGAAGATATCATGAAAGAAGAAATAACTACAAAATAGCTAGTCATTCAAGAAGTACCAACATAAATCATAGACATCACTCACATCCTTACTCAACAAGTAAATTTTATGCATCTGAAGACTCTAGAAGTAGTCCAGAGGTATCTCATGTCGGACACCAAAGAAGAAGACATGAATTGGACAGATTGCAAGGAGAGTTGAGGAAGCTTAAACCACCATCCTTTGATGGTGAAAGAGAAATGGAATATGATGTTGAAGCATGGGTTTTTGGAATCAGGAAGTATTTTCAATTGCACAACTATTCATCTAACCTAGAATACAAAATTATTGCATACCATTTGCATGGAAAATCTACTATGTGGTGGGATTAACTGAAGCAAGTTGACCACATTAATGAGAGCAATATCACTTGGAAGAAGTTCAAGAGATATTTTCAGAAGGAGTATATTTCAGAGAAATTTTATAACAAGAAGATGAAAGAGTTCTTTGAACTCGGGTTTTGAAGCATGACCATGGTAGAATATGAAAATAAGTTCTTGGTATTGTTGAAGTATGTGGGGTTTATCAAGGATGAGAAGGTGAAGATACATAGGTTTTTGAGTGGAATGACATCCTTTTCTAATGAAAATATTCAGTATGATGAGCCTAGGACTTTGACAGAGACGATCAGGAAGAATAAATACCTGTATGAACAAGGAAAGGGAAGATAATACTTGCAAAAATATTGGAATGATAAGAATAAAGAGAAATATGATCAAATAGGGAAGAGATTCAAACTCCCTTTCAATAGAAACAATCTGAATACAAATCAGGAAGATCAGTCTACTAAGAATGAATTTAAGAGAGAAGACTCCTTGGGAAAAGGGGGAAGACCACCAATCAAATGTTTGGGATTCAAAAAATATCACATGTACAAGAATTTTCCTCACCAAAAGGAAAAAATGAAGACCATGCACAACATCCAAGAGGCTACCATAGTATAAGACATGGGAATAATATATGCAGCCTCATAGAATCGACAAGCAAATTACCAATCCAATATGATCAAAGTGTAAGGTAATATCATTAATCATAATGTTGCTATTTTAATTGATTCAGGAGAAATCCATTCTTACATTGATCCTAACATAGTGGACAAATTACATTTGGAGAGAAGTAAGCTTGAAAAATCAAGTTTGGTTCATCTAGCCATTGGAACCAAAAGAAAGATCAATGAGATGGTTAGAGGTTGTCCAATAAATGTAAATGAAGTGAGTATTAATGTTGACCTAAACATCGTACCATTGGGATATTATGATATCCTAATTGGAATGGATTGGTTGGACAGACATCATGTTGTCCTATATTGTCATAACAAGACATTTGCATGTCTTGATGAAGAAAGAAAACAAAGCATTGTGAAAGGAATTACAAGACCCATTTCTATAAGGGATATTTCAGCCTTATAACTGAAGAGATGTTTCATGAAAGGATGTCAATTGTATGCAACTCGTTTGGAAGAGATAAAAAATAAAAAAGGGCCAAGACTTGAAGATTTTCCAATATTGCAAGAGATTGAAGATGTATTCCAAGAAATACCAGGATTTCCACCAAATAGGGAAATAGATTTCTCTATTGATTTTGTACTAGGAGTTTTCCCAGTATCAAAAAATCCTTACAAAATGAGTACACCAAAATTAAAAGAAATACAAATGCAGCTAGAAAAATTGGTGAAGAAAGGGTACATATGCCCAAATGTTTCACCTTGGGGAGCATTATTACTCTTTGTTAGAAAGAGGGATGGAACATTGAGTTCATGTATTGACTTTAGATAGATAAATAAATCCATGGTGAAGAAAAATAACCTCTACCAAGAATTGATGACCTCTTTGATTATCTAAGAGGAGAAAATATATTTTCAAATATAGACTTGAGATCAAGATACCATCAGGTAAGAATCAAGGAATAAGACATCAGTAAGACAACGTTTAGAACCAAGTATGGACATTATGAATTTGTAGTGGTTCCATTTGGACTGACCAATGCGCCAACTGTATTTATGTGCTTAATGAATGGCATATTCAAAAATTATCTGGATAAGTTTTTCATTGTGTTCTTGGATGGTATACTTATTTATTATAAGTATGAGAAGGGAGATTAACATCACTTGAAGTTTTTGGTGCAATTGTTGAGGGAAAATCAGTTGTATTCCAATATTAGTAATCCATATGTCGGATATCTTGGTTATCGGAAAAAAATTGCAACAATAAGAAGCCAATTTTTTGGCCAAGAATGAAGAAGGATGTTTTCGATTACATTTCCAGATGTATGGAATGCTAAAGAGTGAAGGATGAGAATAGACACCCAACGGGTTTTCTATAGCCATTACCAATTACAGAGAAAAAATGGGAAGTGGTAGCCATTGATTTTATCACTATGTTTCCTAGGAAAGCTAGACAACATGATTCTATAATGGTAGTTGTTGATAAATCAACAAAAAATGCTCATTTCCTTCCTGTAAAAATGACTCGTACTGATATCGATTTTATGAGAAGAATGAAATGAACACATATTATTAAAAGATTACTAACACAAAATAACAAAGATAAAATAAAGTTGGTTTTCTATTCAATAAAGAAATAAGTTGAAACTATAAAATGCAGTGGAAACCAAGCTTGTTGGAATGGTGGTGGCTTATCTCTGAGAAGAGATGTGACGGTTGCGCTCATTCGAAAGATGATGATTAAAATAAGGATCCGAAGGCATTTTTACAATAAAAAGGAATGTCAAAAACCCTAGACATACAAAAACCTAACCCTAGGAGATGAAGCACCAAAAGTCATGTGGGCCCAGTTTGGGTAAGTTAGTACATCAACTTCTCGGGGTCATAACTTTTGCATACGATCTATGTTTTAGGAACACGATATCCTGTTAGAAAGGTCCAATCAAGAAGAACGATTTTTCGACTAGCCCAGGTCATTTCCTTCACTAGTCACCTGGGCCCCAAATCCCCCAAAAAATGTCGTTTAGGGCCTCAAAACGGCCCCAGAAGTTTGGAACCCGAAAAACTCTCGAAAAACTACTAAGGTGGAAAAAACAATTTCGAGCCAGTGGGATAGGTGGGTAGCCATGGATATCCAATTGGATAAATCCTCCCTCCTTAGGAAGCAATGGCCTCCATTGCATTGAATTCCTCCATCAGATGAAGAAATTTCTATTGAATTTGGCCCCGGGTGAGCCACTTGCCTTGGTGCAGGACTTGCCTTGCTTTAACGATTCGATAAAGATGGATCCTTTGTTGTCGAATACCCTTGATTTGTGTGTCCACAATATGATCATTGGATTCCTATTTCATGCAGTCAAGGTTGAGCTCTGTTGGTTTCAACATCTCTGCTATCTCTGAGGTGCCAAAGGAGAGCCACGTTGAAGATTGGGTGCAGGCTAAGGAAAGGGGAAATGTTGAGCTCAAAATCATTGTCACCCACATCCTTGGTGATGGTGTATATCCCATAATAGATTGGGCGAATCTTGCGATGGGTATATGTAAGGCATTCTTTCTGCAAGTGCAACCAAACTTTGTCTCCCACCAAAGACTTATGTGGCACCTGATGTTGATCATGGCGTTGCTTGTACTTGGCATTAGACTTCTGTAGAATATCTTGAACCTTTTGAAGGATGTGTTGGATCCACTCAATGAACTGGGTGGCTTTTTCAACTTGTGGTGGAGTAGGGGATGAGTTGGCCAAGGTGTTCACCAAGGGTAGTGCAACATCCATGGGGCCAAATGGTTGGAATCCCAACCCCACCTGAAAGGGGTTGTGGCCAGTTGAGTTATGCAAGGATCAGTTTTAGCTATGTTGGACATAGGGAAGACTCTCATCCCATGTGAGGGGGTGTTTTCAATTGTACATGTGTAGGATATGTACAATCATGTGATTGACGACCTCAGTTTGGCCATCTGTCTGGGGTGGAAGGCAGTGGATTTGGTGATCTTTTGGATTACTGAGAGGGGGGGTGAATCAGTAATAGAGCAATGCAATCCCTTTTAACCATATAATCCAAGTGCTATATCAATGAAGCATTATTATCCAATAATTGCAGAGTAAATAAGCAATGAAAAAATGAACAATCATACACATACACAGTACACCAGTGTTTTACGTGGAAACCCAAATCGGGAAAAAAACACGGAATGTTTTTTCTTATATGTCTTGAATAATTACATTCATTGGAAGCACCAACTTCCTTTGTTTTCCAGCTGCAACTGGAAGGAGGCTCCAACCCCCTAGTTTATCAGGCTACAACCTGAGGGAAGCTCCAACTCCCCAATTCTCTAGCTACAACCAGAAGGAGGCTACAACCCCCTATGTTCTCCGGCTACAACCACCTGTCCTTGCCCCGTCCTGCCACCCTGAAGTAGAAGTAGAATGATGAACCAATGTCACACTATCACTGTGAGATATATCGTTGTAAAACTGTACCAATAAATCTGAACCATGCATCAACCTGTAATCAACCTGTACCATAAACAAGTGCATCAACCATGCACCAACCTGTAATCAACCTGTACCATAAACAAGTGCATCAACCATGCACCAACCTGTAATCAACCTGTACC
>ML780016.1:230588-261146 GCA_009831015.1 Picea engelmannii
CCATATTTACTTCTTATCAACCATGACAAAACAATAATGAGTCATATTTACATCAAACACTATTGGGTCCATTACCCAAAACTTTGTGCTATGGGTCTTTCTTCAAGAGTTGACATCAATGACAACCAACCTTAATCAACAGGTATCTAGCAGTGACCATAAGCTCGACTAGAATGTGTTGAGTAACTAACTGTCATGGTCTAAGATAATGGTTTTTGGGATACCAAAATGTACCCATAATCGTTCAAAGAAGAGCCTGGTAGTGGATTTTGTTGTGATGTTCTTCTTATAACCGGCTAGAATCACCATCTTGGAAAAGCGATTACCAACCAAAAAAACACAGTCATTTCCCCTGTTGGTGGATGGGAGGCTATACATGTAGTCCATTGAGATAGATTACCATGGCATGTCAGGAGTAGGAAGAGGGGTGTACAAGACCTATTTCTTAGTGGTCAGACTGGCAATAACACAGGCGGTGCATGACCTGATATACTTTTCGACATCTTGTCGAAGTTTCGGCTAGTAGAAATGTTTTTGCAACACTGCCATTGTATTTTCGATGCCAAAGTGTCCTACCACCCGACTGTAGTGAGATTCCCAAATCTTCTTTACATGCTCACTTGATGGAACGCAGAGATGGCCCAGACGAAACAACAACCCATCATGAAAATGGAAATTAGCAACCACTAAGTTGGCACCCAACATTTGGTAGGTGGTGGAAAAGTCAAGGTTTGTCTCGTAAAGGTGGGGCCATCCGAAGGTCTCATGGCCACAAGAGTCTAGAACCGTGGTGAGTGTTGTGACTGGAGGTCAGTTGAAGCAATCAACAACTCAGTTGGTACTTCATGTTTTATACTTGATGTTGAGGTGGAACTGCTATAAGTATGTGGACCACTTCTGATGGCGGTCTTTCTGCAATTTTCCTTGGATCTACATGAACTGTAGTGGCTTGTGATTAGTGTGGATGACTGTCTCCTTCCCAAGAATGTAATGTCTCCACTGGCGGAAATATTTCACAATGGAGTACATTTATTTTTTGTAAGTAGGGTAATTACAGACAACATATGATAGTGTCTCACTATTATATGCCATGGGCTGTTCGTGTTGAGTGAGAACGACGCCCAAAACATAGTATGAAGCATCTGTCTTGATCTCAAAGGGATCTTGCAGGTCCAGTAATGAAATTATTGGGGATGAGCACAAACGCTTCTTTAATTCATGGAAGGATTTTTGTTGGGACAGGCCCCACACAATTATTTCCTTACGGCCACCACTGGTTGCTTGGTTGAGGGCCCATGGGATATGAGAGAATCCCAAGATGAACCTACGATAGAAATTGGTGAGGCCCAAGAAGCTCCAAATTTCAGTGAGTGTGGTTGGGGCTAGCCAGTCACGGATGACTTGGATCTTGGTTGGATCCACATGCACACCATGATAATCAATGATGTAGCCTAAGTAATGGACCCTATCCATGTAAAAAGGATCATTTTTCAAAGTTTTCATATGGTTTTTGTTGTCATAGGGTGTGAAAAACCTGTTGAATATGATGCAAGTGTTCTGCCCAAGTCTTGTTGTATATGAGGATGTCATCTAGATACACCATTACAAAATTATTAGTGAAAGGTCGTAGGATATCGTCCATCATCCTCAGAAAATTTGTTGGATCATTTGTCAAACTAAAGGGCATGACCATCCATTCAAAAAGACCTTCTTTTGACTTCAAGGTGATATTCCATACATCTGTTTTTTCTATTAGGACATGGTGGTAGCTAGAATTCAGATCAATATTACTAAATTATTTGTCCCCCGTGAGCTGATCAAGGAGATCATCGATTTGGGGAATCAGGTATCGGTTTCAGACAGTGATTTTAGTCAAGGCCCAATAATCAATGCAGAGTCATCGGGTCTCATCTTTCTTTTGCACCAACATGATTAGGCTCCCACAAGGCAATGAGCTAGGGTAGATGTGCCCCATTTGGAGCAGTTCTTGGATCTGCCTCTTGCTCTCCTCATTTTCTAACAGAGAGCGATGGTAGAATGGTCCATTGGCTAGAAGTTCACCTAGGGTCATATCAATGGGATTCTTGACCTGGAAGTGCAGAGGTACCCTAGTAGGAGAGGAGAATATATTTGAGTATTCTTCCATAACCTTATCCACTTGCTTTTTTTGTGTGGAGAGATTGGTCGCAGAGGCCCTAGATGTGGCTGTGATATTTTGCTCACTCTGATAGAGAATCATGAATAAGACAAATTTCTCGGTCTAAGAGATGACCTTCCTGCATTGCTTGGAAGAGATCAAGGAAATAACACTAGGAGGGACTTCCTCGGGTATCCTTTACAATTTCATGTTCAAATTAATAATAACACTATGAGGCCTAGACTCATATACAACATGAAGTTTCCATAAATAAGGTTGGCCCAAAAGAACAATACAAAATTTGAGAAGAGAAAAATCACACAATACCTCGTCTTTGAAGGGCTTGATGTCGTACGACAGTCGACATTATTGGCTGACGCGAAGATTGCTTCCTTGGCAGAGTCATCCACTGATGTAGGATTGTGGGTGTGGAGTCGTTAGCAGGGCCAGTCACTTAAAGACCTCTATTGAGATGAGGTACTTATGGCTACCACTATCAACGATGAAGTGCAATGGGGTGCCTTTTACCCACATCTGTTAATGGAAGAGGTGCTCGCCTTCTTCTAGATCATCTGGTTCACCAGGCTAGAGCTTGGTGGTAGAAACGGTGGCACTAGGTTCTGTGTCAATGATTTGTCTTCCCATTTCTGGTTCTGACTCAGAGTTAGAACTTGCATATGATTCAGAGGCTTTCACTTCGGCCACCAACGACTTCTTTGAGCAGTAGTCAGCAGTGTTATGCCAAGGGCTCTTATGGAAGTCATACCACTTCCCCATATCTTTCTTTCTCTTTCTGGTGTCCTTATTTTCTTGCATCTTGGATGGGTTTTAATGATATTGTCCGTATTTTTTTTGTCCTTTTTTTGGTGGGTTGGGGCCGCCCTTTCCTGGATTTTATCTATGAGGGGTTCCCAGGCCCAAATTTCCACATCTTTTGTTTGAGCTTCTGCTCGATTTTCACAGCATATCGGTAGGTCGCGCCTAAGGATGAGATGTCCAAAAATTCCATTTCGGTCTGGATGTATCTAGGAAGAGCACCACAATACTTGAGCACCATATGTCACTATGAATATTTGATACCCAGTGTTGGCACAGGGGTAGACCCAGGGTTCAATGCTACTACAATGCACCAACAAAACCCTAACTATGGGCCCTTTTGGCAACACCTGCGAAGAAAATGAAGTCTCACATGAGGCTGAGGCAGCGGTGGTTGCATGACTCAGATGTCTGTAACCTTAGCTGGAACATAGATATGTGATTATAACACTTAATAGAGCACTCGCTAGTTAACATTCATCAATATTCAGTCTCAGTTACAACACAGTAAACCCTAATTACAGAGTATTGCAGTATTCAACCAGATCTATCATATTCAAGCACTAAGCACATGTATATAAGTCATATCTAACATCCATACATAATATGAAGCACTAAGCATCAACAGATCATACATCAATATAAAGAACTAAGAAACTAAACACATAAACACATCAATACATCGCACAAAGTAGATCAAAACAGCATGTACATGGTTCACTCCCACCCTAGGGCTACCTCCACCAACTCTTCTCTTCTTTATTATCTTCTTCAATCAGTTACATGCATAGATCCTCCAAGTTCTACTCCGTAGAATACAGGAGATCTGCGTGCACTCCACCAAATCCTCCTTCTTCTAGCTAGGGTATAGCACCAAGCCTTCACTCAGTCTCTTATAATGACTTGCACTTAGCTCTGCAAGTCTCACACAGTATGAACAAAGTACTTACAACTCTTGATCACACAGATCCAACTCTAGCACTTAGCCATTTGTACTCACTATCACAACTTGCAACTGCCACTTCTTACATTGACTATCCTTCTATTTATACATACAAAATAGGCCTAAGCATGGGTAAAACCATGGGCCGACATTCCCATACCCATTACATAATACCAAATCCAAAAAAGGGCCCTAAAAGGGGCTGATATCCCGCGATCTCCACTTCATCTTGCGCTCCATATTCGACAGCCTATCGAAGTCCCAAAATCAGGTCAACATGTCCAAGAATCTTCAAAACTTGGTCAAGGACCAACAGGACCCAACACTCACCTATGACTCATCCCAAGTCACTATGATCTGACTAGTTCAGCTTCAAAAGCCTTGATCTTGGCTCGAGTTGCTTCGACTTGTTGTTGTGCCATGATCTCTTGTTCAACGAACTCTTGTATGACTGCTTCATTGACAGGTCCCTCTATGCGTTGTTCAACTACAGTGATGTCTTGCTTTAGTTCCACTCCTCGAACTTCGATCTCTGTGAACACTTGGTAAGCCTTATCTTGTATAGGTTGGAGCCTTTGAGTCACTTCCATGAATTTTCTATGGATAGTGTGGACCTACTGTTGGCCAGTGCGCTGATTCTGGGATCGCTTCATTCTTTCCACAACTGACAAGGGATTCAATTGTGCTTGTTTCATTTCTGCTTGATACTTCGCCTCTTGGAGATGCGAATCCAGTGCCTTTAGTTCTGGATTATTAGTGAGTTTCTCATAGGTATGGGCACTGCGATAAATGATTTTCTTACATTCCATGGCAAGGGCCTTTATTCTCTCAACTGTGCTTCGAGCAGTTGCTTCTCTTTGGTCCCTCACATCTTGTAGGGTGTTGGGCACTGTTCGGAGCTCTAAGTCTGTTATTTGTTGATGTAGTTGCTAGATAAATCTTGCGAGCTTCTCTAATTGATGTGTGACTCAGTCTTCGACTTGTATTTCTAAGCCTGTCACAAAGCGGATTTCTCTATTGACTGCTTCTTTCACTTCGAGTTTCTCTGCGAGCAACTATTCTTTTTCTTGTTGCATATGTACTTTCTCTTCTTCAAACTTTGCCTAGAGAGCAACCTTATTCTTCTCTAAAACTATGTGTTGTTCTATGAGTACACATTGCACTTGCTTCAAGGCCTGAGTGTCTTGTTCCGTTTCTTCTTGAGCACGACGAAGGTGAGATTTGACCACATCAACTAATCGATGGAGTTGGGTTGGCTCAACTACCAACTCTGGTTCTTCTATTGGCAGGGGCGCAGTGGACACTACGTGGCTGGAATGAAGGGCCTGCTATACCCCTTGGAGTTTGATCTCAATTCTATCTTACATTTCCTCCTTCTTGGCTTCTTGTTTCTCCACGATTTCCAGCGAAGCATCGTTGAGAGTTGCGATGATGAAGTCAAAATCATCGGTAGTAAGCATAGTCTTCATCTTGGTCACGATGGCTTTCGATTTCTTCTGGGAAGAAGGTTTCGGGGGAGAAACCTTCCTCTTCTTCAGGGGATCAACCTCATCTTTGGGCGGTGTTACTTTTCTTGGACTTTGTTCACCTCGTTTTCCATTTAGTTCTTCTACTTCATCATCACCCCCTCAGTCAGGTGATACTGAAGCAGTCTTTCTTGAGGCACTACTTAAATCTTGGACCTCTTCGGTCTTCTTCATTCTGCTAGGCCCGAGTGTATCATGTTCTTTATGTGTGGTCTCTGGGCTATCAGGGTCAGACATCTCTGTAGGGTCTGCAAGAATAAGGAGGTATGCGAACCAGTCCTTAGTGATCTCCTCCAGGTCTTCTTCCCTGAGCTTGTAGTACGACTGAAGCTGCTCCTTATGTTCATCGGCTCGCATTGTTATGTAGATGAAGTGTCAATCTGCATAGAAATTCATCAAGGGTAGAAACCTCTGTAGGGTGTTTGGAGTCATGCGAGGTTCATCCTTGATGGCTCTCTTCAGCTGCAAGTAATAGCTGTGAAAAACAATGTTCGACTGCCACTGTTTTTTCATATCACTCGATTACCAAAGGGTAGTGAACTTTACAGCAAGCGAATCAAAAGGTTCAATATTAGGGAAGGTCACACCTTCTGGAATCTCCCAGGAAACAAAGGTGATGAGGATCATGAGCCATCTAAAGTGAAACTCGTAGCCCTAATCCTTTTCTTTGCGGCAGTCTAGTTCCAGATAATTAACTAGGTACTTCGCCTAGTTCATACGCAGGCCTTCCATGCACTTCCTTCCGAGTTCAAAGACAAAGCTTGTGACCTACGTAGTTCTGTTCTTCCTTACTAACTTTCCGGCTATTAGTTGGCAGGATAGGTGCACTGCACCATTCTAGATGGAGGCTACCTTGTAGCCTCACGTTCTTTTTTCAACATCGCCGTATGTATCCTTCATCTTCTGTGCTAGCGTGCGATCCGTGGATTTTCCTTAATAGAACTCATGTGGGTTGGGTCCTTGCATACTTAATCCTGTGATCCTATGGATCAATGTCAGATCGATTGTAATACGTCGGTCTAGCCATAAGTAACCGCCATGGTAACATGAAAGTAATTGCTTGACACAAGCGTTCACTTCCTGGTGCCTTTCAAAGTGTGGGATTTTCATTACATTTAGCAGGGTGGACTGCATGAGGTTCATCATCCACGGTTGGGGGATTATCTTTGAGTTATTCCCCTTCGTCCTGGTCAAGTATTTATATAGGGAGAGTATATTGTAGTTATTGCAATATCCGAGGTTGAAGTCACTGAAATTCAACGATGTGATATTTTCCTACTGTGCTCGAACTGCGTGTATCCCCTTTGGGAGGTACACAATAATAATGGAGTACTCAAAATCTCTTGGCATGCTATCTCAACTCACCGTACTGGCCAGAGGCAGGATGTAATTGGGAAATATGGATGGGATCAACTTCGCATTTTCTAGGTCATCTCTGTGTTTGGTTCTTTTTTCCACTAATGGTTGGGATGATTCGACTCCGCGAGCAGTCGACGAAGAGGCTTGCACTCCTCTCGTCAATGACGCTTGAATACTTGCAGAAATTTCTCTTTCAGACATTACTCTTTCAATCATTAGGTCAATGAAACCTTCTTCAACAATTTTCTCTGCAGTGCTAAGCTCATCCGCCATGCACGCTAGTGGTTGAATATCTCGGGTTCTAAGAGTAACTGCTCAATTCAAGTGCAACGATCACTGTGAGAAATCAACTAGTCTGCGGACTGAGATTCACATTTAGCAAAAGTGTTCTCGTTGCGTGGCATGAGGGGATAAATAGATGACTTGGCAACAAATCTCTTGCAACGTTTTACAAGCCTTCATTAACTCAGTTATGTCTGTTATGGCATTGTCCCAACGGTCCGGTGGAGAACTTTCTAATCATAAATTCCTTTCTACCCGTTCGGGCCATCGGTCTAACAGTTATACTGTCCCCAATGGTTATATTTCTTTGCCATGGAGAAGTGCCATGTGACGTTGTTCTGATATCCCAACGAATTTCCAATCTTGCAAATTTTCCTTCTACGAAGTTCCCTCTGGAACCTTCTGTAACTTTTCGATCTTAGTTCACTTCTTACTTAGTTTTCTAGCTTTCTTTCCAGTGAGCTTTGTCTAGGAATTCCTTTTTCCATTATGATTCTTACCTTCTTCTGGAAGAGTAACTTTGTGTTGGTGACATTCTTTCCTATAAATCAGGGTTAATACTTCATCTATATCTGGAATAGGTACTTCAACTTTTTGCGATTCTTCTAGTGTTCCTCCTAATTCAACATCCAAGTCTCTGGTATTACATAGATTTTCTCGGTTCTCTTGTTCTTCAATCAAGTGTGCGATCCTCCTAGTCATGAAATCTTTCAACTCTTCCTTCTTCTGCTCTAAGATTTGTTCTTCTTTCCTTCTGGCCTGATCTCCTTCAATCCAAGGTTTTCCTAGTAACATAGAAAATGGAGCATTGTTCTGAATAAATTTAACAAATTCAAATCCTTCTTGTGTCGAAGTTCCATTGGCACTCATAGATATCTCAGTAAGTCTTCCACATAGGGTTATCATCTTTTCTCTTAATAATCCTATTCCTCCCAATGAAGGAATCATAACAGGATTTCCTAGAGTTTCCCAAGTTCTTTCTGTCATGATATTCACTTGTGTTTCCTCATCCAGAACACAATCAATGTCGAAGTCTCCTATTCTTACTTCAAAGCATTATTTTTCTTTGAATATCTCTGATAAGCTAATATGTCAGTGGCCATTCAGGGTTTCTTTCATCTGTAGCAATAATTTTTCTGATTCTTTTTGGGGTTCTTCCATAATCTCAGTTTCTTGACCTTTCTCATGGTCTTCTTGTCTCATATTCATCCTTTCAACCTTAGCAATCATTCTAGGGAAATACAAAAATTCATGGTCCATAGATTTGCAACAGAGGCAAGTAAGTCTTCTTCCAGGCCATTCCTTAGCAAGATGTCTTCGTTTTCTACAATTGTAACAAAGAGTCAATCCTCTCTTTCTCTTAAATGATCCCTACCCTTTCCTGTACTACGCACTATGATCATGGTAGCTAACCTGCAAAAAAATCTTTCTAGGATCCTGCATTCATTTGTTAGTCCAAACATTCTCTCTATGCATAGGTATAACACATCTTTCACTATTCTTATCAGATCTACTCATATCAAATATTCTTTCATCTATCAGTGCCCTAGTTTTTAAGCTAGAACAAATCTTATTAAACATACCTATATCCATACTTTAGAAACAAAAATTTCCAATAATCTTATTTTCAACAGAGCACAAAGCTTCCAGATCTAAAAAATTTCACTATTCTTACCTTTATCATGACACATAGCTTGCAGATCTTACCCCTTTTCTTCGGATCTGACCCTTCTTGGCACAGAGCTTCACAGATCAAGTAGAATACTACGCACTAGGGAGACAGATCTACGCACATATCTTTCACAATTTCAGATCAGATCTTTGCACAAAGCTTCTTTTTCCTCAGTTCCCAACAATCACAATTCTAGGTCCCGACAACGGAACCATTTATTGGTAGATGGATAGACCCAAGGTTCAACGCTACTACAACACACCAACAAAACCCTAACTACTGGCCCTTTCGAAAACACCTGCGAAGCAGATGAAGTCTCACCCGAGGTAGAGGCAGGGGTCGTTGCAGGACTCAGATGTCTGCAACCTTAGCTGATACACAGATCTGTGATTCTAACACTTAATAGAGCACTCAACAGTTAAAATTCATCAATATTCAGTATCAGTTACAGCACAGTAAACCCTAATTATAGAGTATTGTAGTATTCAACCAGATCTAGCAGATTCAAGCACTAAGAACATGTATATAAGTAAGATCTACCATCCATCCATAATATGAAGCACTAATCATCAACAAATCATTCATCAATATAAATCACTAAGAAACTAAACACATCAATACATCACACAAAGCAGAGCAAAACAACATGTACATGGTTCACCCCCACCCTAGGGCTATAACCACCAACTCTTCTCTTCTTTGTTATCATCTTCAATCAGTTACATGCACAGAGCCTCCAAGTTCTACTCCATAGAAGACAGGAGATATGCACGCATTCTACCATATCCTCCTTCTTATAGCTAGGGTATAGCACCAAGCCTTCACTCAATCTCTTACAATGACTTGCACTTAGCTCTGCAAGTCTCACACAGTATGCACAAAGCACTTACAACTCTTGATCACACAGATCCAACTCTAGCACTTAGCCATTCGTACTCACTAGCACAACTTGCAACATTTCCTAGCCTTCTATTTATATATACAAAATAGGCCTAAGCATGGGTAAACCCATGGGTTGACATTCCCATACCCGTTACATAATCCCAAATCCCAAAAGGGCCCTAAAAGGGGTTAAGATCCCATGATCTCTGCTTCGACTTGCGCTCCACCTTTGAAAGCCTGTTGAAGTCCCAAAATTAGGTCAACATGACCAAGAATCCTCAAAACTTGGTCAAGGGCTAACACCCAGCTTGGTGCACAAGGTATGGGATATATTTTTGAACTCTGGAATTGCTTAGTCTCTTTCTTGCCGCAGTGTGGTCCATTTAGTATACGAGTCATCATAACTTCCGAAAGCGTAGTATTGTTCCTTAATAGCATCCCTGAAGGATTCCCAGGTGGTCGCGACTACAAATAATGAGGGTTCCTTAGTTTCTGTTTTCTCGCAGAAATTTCCCCACCAATCTTTGACATGGGGAACGACTTTGAGGAGCGCAAAAGTAATATTTTCTCTATTCAAAAAGTTATGGACAGAAAAATACCCTTCTAGCAGATAACCACTTTTCTACAACATCTGTGTCTATCTGAACTTCAAATATAGGAATATCTAAGTCTATTTGTACGTTGAATGGGGCATCACCTCCACTCGAGAAAGATGTGTCACCTTTTGGTAGTCGCCAAAGTATTTGTGTGAAACTATCCATCATCTCATTCCTCTGCTGCATGAGGGCTTCCTCAAGAAACATTTTGAAAGGATCTCCTGTCCCATCATCTTTATTCTCTCCTGCCATGAGAGGTCGCTTGGGAGTGTGAGATATTTTTTCTGCAATAGAAACAAGCTCAAGACCCAATTCTTTGTACCCTGACCTCGTTGGGGACATGCATTAAGACGACAAGGAGCAAACTGCTCTGATACCACTGATCTGGATTTTATGATCATAATGAAATGAATACAGATTATTAAAATATGCTTAACATAGAATAACAAAGATACAATAAAACTGGTTTTCTATACAATAAAACTGGTTTTCTATTTAATAAATAAATAAGTTGAAACTGTAAAATGCAACAGAAAACAAGCTTGTTGGAATGGTGGTGGTTTATCTTTGAGAAGAGATGTGACGGTTGTGATCATTCACAATAATATGATTACAATGAGGCTTTGAATGCCTTTTTACAATAAACAGGAATTTCAAAAACCCTAGACATCTAAAATCCTAACCCTAGGAGATGAAGCGCCAAAAGTCATGTGGGCCCCGTTTGGGTAAGTTAGTACATTAAGTTCCCAGGGTCGTAACTTTTGCATACGATCTCCATTTTAGGCACATGATAGCCCATTGAAAATGTCTAACCAAGAAGAATGATTTTTGATTGGCCCATGTTAGTACTTTTTGTAGACATTTGGGCCCCAAATCCCCAAAAAACGTCGTTTAGGACCTCAAAACGACCCCGGAAATTTGGAACCCGAAAAACTGTCGAAAAACTGCGAAGGTGGAAAACTGTTTTTCGAGCCAGTGGAATAGGTGGGTGCCCACTGATATCCACTTGGATCACATACAACAACCAATATTGCATAAATTTACATGAGGGAAATTGTTAAGTTGCACGGAATACCTAAGGAAATTGTTTTATACAAAGACAAAGTTTACTTCAAATTTCTAGAGAGGATTACTTAAAGGATTTGGTATAATTCTAAACTTTAGCACATCATACCATCCACAATCAGATGAGTAGACTGAGAGAATAAACCAAGTGATTGAGGAAATGTTGATAATGTATGTGATGGATAACCCATCTAAGTGGGAAGATTACATTCATTTGGTTGAGTTTGCCTATAATAAAGGATATCAAGCTTCATTGAAGATGAACCCATTCAAAGATTTATATGGTAGAAAATGAAATACTCTAGTAAGTTGGGACAATCCAGTAGATAGAGTAGTACTTGGGCCAGAATTTATCAATCCCATCGAAGATCATATGGTTAAAATTAAGCATAATTTGAAGGCAACACAAAATAGATAGAAGATTTATGTAGATAAGAATAGGACAACTAGAGAATTTAAAGTGGGAGAGAATGTTCTTTTGAAAGTGAAGCCCAAGAAGAGCTCATTGAATTTGGGCAGTTGTACAAATCTATCAGCTAGATTCTATGGTCCATTTGAGATATTGGACAGAATAGGGCTAGTCGCATACATTCTTGCATTGACTGCTTCCATGAATGTACATAATGTATTTTATGTCTCTTTGCTAAAACAAGTATGTACATGATCCTAACCATGTTATTGATTGGAATTTGATTCAGGTGGAGAAAGAAGGAGACTTTTAGGTCCAGTCGATGCATATATTGGACAAAAAAAGTTAAAATGCTCCAGAATCGAGTCATAGAATTGGTAAAAGTTCAGTGGACCTTCTATAATCTTGAATATGCTACTTGGGAGGATGAAGATTCCATGCACGCAAAGTACCTATGACTTTTTGAAGAATTTTGAAATTTTTATTTCTGTTTTGTAGATTCATTAAGGATAGTGCCAAAATAAGGGGGAGGGGAATCTAATACCCCGGTTTTGAGTCTCCATATTAAATAATGTATTTTTTTTAATTTATGAAAATCTCGAGCACCCAAACAATTAAAAGAGGCCGGAGTTCCTAGGAAATGTAATGCTTTGATCATTATTAATAATAAAATACATCGCTATCTTCCATACAGACAAGGACAAGAGTTATACGGGGTATGATTCAATGAGAGAGGAGGATAAAGGGGCTAAGTCTTTTTATTATATTTTATTTACCCATCTTGGATTTAATTGAGAAAAGTGCTTACATGATCTTCTTGTGGGGAAGGCCATGTAGTTCTTGATTTCATGTAAATATATAAACTCCTCTTGTGGAATATTTGGGGGTTCTTCTCCATTCAATCTTTCACTCTTTCATTCACTTTTCTCATTTCTTATTCCTCATTCATTCTTGATGTCATGTCCCTGATCCGAACCCTTTGTAATTGTACATATAGGCTAGTGAGTCATTGGTACTAATGGATTATGTAATATATATATATATATATATAGGATGGTGAGCCATTTTCACCTGGTTTTGGTGTTGTGTGCATTTGAGTATGTGCGCAGAGAATCATAATCAAAGAAATGGTGTGCACATTTTGTATGTTGCGTGCACCTGGGTAAGTGTGCAAATTTCACTATGTTGAGTGCACTTGGTTAAGTGTGTGGTAATGACTAGGAAGTGCGCAAAGTTGAGTTATATATATGTGACTATATATGTATTGAGGCCATGGATCTTGTGTGGGTATGAGGTTAGTGAGCCTGGATGAAGATATACCAGTGTGCCTATACATGTAATTATACTCAAGTTAATAATAAAATAACATAATTTCACGCATACAGACTCATATGAAAAGAGATGGGGGGGCAAATCCACTGAAAAAGGGAAAAGTGGGGTGAGTCATAAGTCTTGGGGAATATTTTAATAAGATTTTCAGAAAAGTGTAATGTTAGATAATTATTTTATCCTAAGTTCCCAAGGGTAGGGAATGGGTCACCAAGTATCTTAAAACTACTTTTGAAGGTGAAAAGTGTCAAGTGGAAGGCATGCAATATATATTGTTGGCCTTAGTTTATTTGGGGGATAATTATTCATATTGATGTTTCAGACTCTCGTGAGTAGAAGGGGGTCATACTATATATAAAATATCATTATTACCTTATGTGCATCGAGAATATGGTAAGGAGTTGAGAGGTTGTTACCAGAGTACTTGTTAGCGTCGAAAGTCACTCCTGGATTGCTTGCAGGAGAAGAGCCCAATGCCCATCAGTTTTATGTCAAGATTTGTTTAATGGGGTGATCGAATGGGTAAAGACTCAAGAAGGTATAGCTTTAATTTAGGAAACCGGGCTTGGTATGTAGAAAGCAAGGGAGGTCTTGATCCAACTTCCGTCAGTAAATGGATTAAAGGGTGGTAGATGGAAGACTTGTGAGAAGGGTGAGAAAGACTGCCTCGGGCGACAGGCCTTTGAAAGCTTGGGGATGAAAAACTCAAGAACCAAGATCCTCTTGGTCCAGAGATTTGAGGAGCTGAGGAGTGACTTGACTGCACCCTCTAATTCCAAGTCGTTCAACGTTATTAAAATCACAGGAACCGATTAGAAACAATGTAACTGTTACAGTGATCCAACCTACATCATCCTATAACAGCTACAGCTCGACTGGATCCTCCAATTCTGAGTTGTTCTAACACAGTAAACAAAGAAATGGGAAAGAGGCTGACGTCCATAAAGTAAGAAGTCTCAAATGCCTTATAAATTAACCAGAGCGACCATCGCTTCATCAAAACTTTACAATCGGGAGATTTTCTCAACCATCGATACCTTAAAAAATGCCAAAACTGAGTACATATACTTGGGAAGATTTTCCCAACAGAGGCGCGCTCGCCCTCCAAGGCGTAGCGTCTCTTCCATCAATATTCGGGCAGAAGTCCTGCGTCAGACGTCTCCTTAACTTCGCATGGCTTTTGCAGGGGAGGTAGCTGAAACATTAAAGGCCAAAATGGCATGTGCAGACTTCTTTGTCTATTCGAGGACTTTGGCATGGATTCTTTGGAAAAATCAGTACACAGGACCCCTTTGAGCAGACCGTTTGCCATACCATCCATACCTCACACTTAATGAATGAAAGGAGGTTTCAACCACCCATTCTTGCCTTCATTTACTCCAAGCGAGAAACAGTATTGAGATCGGATCCGATGTCGCTTGGAGATCGCGGTGATCCCCTCTGTAACTGAAATCGACGCCTTTTCCCTTCTTCACACAGCTCCTTTCTTTCCCCAAGTGACCACGGGCTGTGACCATGTGCTTATTCCCTAATAAGCTTTCGGCGTTCGCGAATGGGAAGGAGCTAATCCCTGCTTTTTGTAATCACGATGAGCGAAATGCCGAGACGGCTCAACCTGGAGCCACACGTCCCTCTGAGATCTGAAGGTCCTGAAACTCACTCGGTGATATTGTGGGCCTGAGTCATGGACGCTCTCGAAACATCACGCATCGGGGATATGACAGGGCTGCTCCTTGTGGCTTGGGGTCATGATGGACGAGATGGCTCAGTCGGCCGCCAGGTGTCCTCTTTGGATGGGCGGCTGAGAATGCTCTGTGATATCGCAGGCCTGACTTTCGGCGCTTTTGGGGTTCGGGGTTTCGAAATGTTCAACGACATAAAACCTTCACCCTTTGAACTCACGATTGCCGAAAATCTGATGTGACTGGATCTCGCGCCACGCGTCCTTTGGATGGACGTATGCTATTCTTCCCTCCATACAATATGGGAACGATCTATTTGCGCTAATTTTGGTGCATCTCTGCTATCCGCGGTTTTCCACCGACTGTCGATCTGCTCTTATACAAGGATCTAGACCGTCGACAACATAATTTATCCCGCTTACTTTCCCGGAGACCCGAAAGACGAGATTTTCCCGTGTCGCGCTCGGGCGCTTCTCGTGCAACTTGCAGACCTGGATACTCTTGTGTTCAGGACAAGAACTGTTACTAACATTAGGCTCCATGGGGGATAGAGTCGTCACTGCGATGCTCTAAGGACTCATTTTGCAGTTTCAGTGCCTTTCTGTTGGGCTATGGATTCGTTTACTAAGTCGAAACAATAAAAGTAAAAACAAAGAACAGAAAGGACAATATTTACAAAACACAGGAGCCATCGAAGGCTCAGACAAAACATTTTTTAAGAAAATGCCCATTTACCGGGCTGCTGAAAACTTCTTCACCTTCCAAATCTTGCAATCTGTACGTGTTATTTGAGAAAACCTCAGAGATTTTAAAAGGCCCGATCCACAGGGATTCATATTTGTCGTGTTTTCCCTTGTCCTGCTTAGGAGCATCCCATTTCAGTACCAGGTCTCCTATCTAGAACTCCTCCTTCTTGGATTTCTTATCGAAAACCTGCTTGATCCTTTGCTGATGGTCCTAAATTCTGTCCATTGCCTACTCCCTGGCCTGTTGGACTTCTACCAGTTGATGAATCCTTCTGACCATGTCATTGGGCTCTTCTTTATAATCCTGGAAGAATTTCGCTACGGGAATGGCTAGCTGAGAAGGGAAGACAACTTCTTCTCCGTAAACTTACTGGAAAGGGGAAATGCCTATAGATCTCTTTGTAGTCACCCGATCAACCCATAGAGAAAATTTTAGCTTTGAATTCCAAGCCTTTTTGTTGTCCTCCAATAACCTTTTGATGATCCTTATGAGAATTTTGTTGGAGGATTCTGCTAAACTATTTCCCTAGGGATAGTACGGAGTGGAGTGAATCAGATTGATTCCAAATTGCTCACAGAACTTGACCAACGGTTCGGCCTTGAATGAGGTTGCATTATCCGTAACAGTCTTTCTTGGGCAACCAAATCTTGTGATGAGGTCTTCCAGGAATCCAATAATTACCTTGTGGGAAGCACTCCTGATGGGGATAGCTTCAATCCACTTGGTAAAGAAGTCTGTGGCAGTCAGGATCCATCTGTGCTGCCCACTGGAAGTAGGGTGGATTTCTCCAATAAAATCTAGGCCCCATTGTTGGAAAGGTCCGAAAACAACTACAGGTTGTAAAGGCAGAGACTTGAGCTGTTGTTTTCTTGCAAATCTTTGACATTGGATACAGGCTCTATCTCCTCTGTGGACATCAGCGAACAAGGTGGGCCAGTAGTACCGGGCTCTGAGAATTTTGTGGGTTGCGGCCTTCCAGAAATGGTGCCCTCCACATAGGCTGCTGTGAAATTCAACCATGATCCTGTCGGCCTCTTGTAAACTCATGCATTTTAAAAGAACCCCTAGGGGGACTTTCCAATATAAAATTTGATCGATAAGGCAGTATCTGACTGCCTTGAGCTTTAGATCTCTTTCTTTGTTTCTTTGCAGGCCATCTGGAGGCCGCAATTCTTGCAGAAAGTATATGACATCCTTATACCAAGGACATCGAGCCAATGGGGGCTCCCTTTGAGGGTCTCTTTTGGACAGCTGACCCTGCTGAATTCTCGAGCATTCATTGATGAAACTTATCCCCAAAGATTAGCAATTGGCTTCAGCCAATAGCTTGGCTAAGCCCTGACCTTTGATCAATTTGGTAGTCTTTATTTCTAGGTCAAATTCCAGAATCCTAGCTATCCACTTACTCCTTCTCCCGTCTATGTCAGGCTGGATAAGAATGTCTTTAACAGCAGTTGAGGGGACATAAGTGATGATTTTTGACTGCAGGACATAGACTCTAAATTCCTTGAGAGCCTTTACCAGGGCATAGTCCTGCTTCTCCATAGTGTTATACCTGACTTCGACATCCATCAATGCTCGGCTGAAATAGGCCACGGGCTGCTCTAGCCCAGTCTCGTTTGTCTGTAATAAAACAACAACCACCGTTTCAGGCGAGGCAAAGGAGAAAATAAGGAAATCCTTTGAGTAATCGGGACTAATAAGCACAGGGGCTTCAGTTAGGGCCTTCTTTATTTTCTCAAAGGAATTTCGTGATTCAGAAGTCCACCTCACTTCATTTCCTTTCCTCAACATGGTTGTTATAAGTTTTACCTCCTCAGCAAAGTTAGGCACGAACCTTCTCAGAAAATTTATCTTACCAAGGAAAGATTGGACCTCCTTCTTGGACCTCGGGATTGATAAGGCTTGTATTAACTCAACTCTGTTAAGATCGATCCTTACTCCCTCCGCTGATATTATGTGGCCTAGCAACTTTCCCTCCTGCATGGCGAACAAAGACTTCTTGGGATTTAATGAAATGCCAAAATTCCTGCATTTCAGAAAAACCTTCCTGAGATGACAATGGTGTTCTTTATCAGACTTTGAAAACACTGTGATGTCATCCAGATAGACGACCACAAATTTATCCTTTTCCCATACAAAAGATATGTCCATGGCACACTGGAACGTTGCCCCTGCATTCATTAATCCAAACGGCATCTTGGCATACATGAATGTGCCCCATGGAGTGGTGAATGTTGTCTTTTCCCTGTCCTCAGGCAGAACAAAGACTTGATTGTAGCCAGATAAACCATCGATCATGGACATCCTGGATGCTCTTGTTACCCTCTGCAGTATATGTTCCATCTTTGGTAAGGGGTAGTTATCCTTTCGTGAGCTCTTGTTCAGATTTCTGAAGTCTACACAGAGTCTGATCTCTCCATTATTTTTCCTTACTGGTACCAAGTTGGCTACCCACTCTGAATATCTCAATGGTACAATGATCTGAGCTTGAAGCAGCTTCTTCACTTCCCTCTCCATGATAGGCAGCATCATAGGATTGATCTGTCTCAGCTTCTGCCTGAATGGCTTTGCCTCTCCTTTCAACGGAATCTTATGCTCGATGACAGAGGTGTCATAGGTTTTGAGGTCTTCATAGGTCCAGGTGAAAACATCAGCAAATTCCCTCAAGAGTCCAATGTATTCGGACCTCTTCTCTTTTGTCAGACTTCTTGACAATTTGACAAACTTGGGCTCACTCTCAGTGCCAATATTGCACTGAACAGTACCAGCATCATCCTCTGATATTCCCCCCTTTAACGACACATCATTTTGATCAAAAATCCTTTCCAAAGGAACCAGTCCCCTTGGAATGTGGTTGTTGGGGAGCTGCACAATGTCATGCTTTGCTATTTTACTCAACAACTTACCCCCATCAATCCCTTCCTCAGAGACAGAATCTTGGTCGATATTCATCTCTGAAAATTCTTCGACAATCTCCAAGAATTTCTTGATCTCGAGATCATCCTCGAATACCTTCCAATGTTTGACATTGTCAGGTATGGAGGGCCTGTATTTTACTTCCACATCATACTTGAATTTAGGCGGCAAGGGTACTTTGAAATTGCCTGCTGATGTAGCCAAGGAATCTGCCACTGTGTTCTTCTCTTTTGGGAGGAAAGAAATGTTGAATGCCAAGAAGAAACTGTCAACTAGGTCCCACACCTCATTTCTGTAGCTTCTGAGTCGAGGGTGCTTAGCTTGATAAGCGTTTTTTATCTGTTGGACCACCAAATCTTCATCACCGAACACTGCTACCTCCTGAATTCCCATTTCCCTCGCAACTCTTAATCCCATAACAAGAGTTTCATACTCCGCCACATTGTTGGTAGCTTCAAATTCTAGTTTGTACGACAGAGATATGGTTTCCTAAGCAGGTGATACAAAAAATACCCCAGCACCAGCACCTTCCCTGGAAGAGGCTCCATCAAAGAACATTTTCCAGACGGGAGTGATGGAGAGAGGAAACTTATGGGAAGTGGTGGACTGCTTTCTGAGCTCAAGAGGGGGTTCAGGAGCATGGGTGAGTTGTAGAACACTGGAACCTAAATCAGTGTCTAAGGCAAAAATGGGATGGTTGGTAGGGTTGGCCTCATCACTGATTATATAGGTCAGTTGGGCTTCCCTGTATAGTCTTCTATGCTCTCCTCCAAACACTGGGATAGTAGCATATGTGAGGTCCATCTGCAAAGTTCCCCCCAGTATTTTTATCCAAGATCTTGATAATAACATACCGAACTTGGGGGGGACATCAGCCACTACAATATCCATGACCACACTTTTCATGGGAAACTGAAGCAAGGTCACGACCAGGTCTTTGATAAACCCTAGACATTGAACCTTTCTGGAGTCAAAGGAATAGAGGTCATGATAGGCTCGGGTGACTTCTAGCCCTAACTCTTCCATGACGGTTTTGGGCATGAGGTTGTGAGAAGCCCCTGAATCCATCAAGCAGTTGTGCAGTACCTTGTCATGTATGTTCAAGGAAGTGTAGGAGGGAGGGGATGAGTCATTCCTATCTTCTACCATAAGACCTAAAATAACCGCAGGCTTTTCATCTTGCAAATTGATGGAGTCTATGGGAAGGCACGAGGTCTCAGACTGTAAAATCTCAGAAAAGCGTTTCTTGAACCCTTCATGTTTAATCAATTCGGTTAGGGGCACAGGAATTCTGATCTTTTGAATTTCATGCTCGAAATTAAAAGAAGATGTAAGCTTTGGGATTTCTCTTATTTCAGGAACATGATTTTGGACTATGGGAGAGAGGGGTTGGTGCTTCTTACCTCTGTGACTGTCCTCTGATTCATTAGCAGGTTTCTCTGTTCTAGTGGACTACTCAAGAGCATCAGGCGGTACTGTCCTTTTCTTGGAACGCAGATCATACCTGCCTTGGCTGCCACTAGCCTTGTCTCCTTTGCTCAGTTCATTTAGTTGACTTTCCATGAGAGACTCCTCGTATGCTGATTGAGTGAGATGAGGAAAAGGAGGAGTGTCCCCGAAGCAATGAATTTTAGGATCCAGCCCATCTATTTCCCCTTCTTCCCCTTCGGCCACAAAATTGTTTTGAAAAGGGGCTTGAATATTCTGGTCTTCTCTGTCTCTTCCCCTCTCCCTCTGCATAGTCGGGGAAGCAATATTGTTTGTCCTCCTGAAGCCTCCTTTATTTTTGGTGTTTTGAGTGCCCTTGTATGCTTTCCTCCCTTCCACCTTCATTCTCTCCATCTATGCAGACAAAAACTTCACCATCCTGGTCAGTTCATCCACTTGAGGGTGGGGCACTGATGGGCCAGAAGTTGAGGCTTCCGACCTTCCCTTTCTTCTGTCTGTGTTGGCCTTGTTCCTCGGTCTTTCAGCTGCTAATACATTGGATTCCACTTCTATGGCCGCATATTTCATTTGAGCTAAGGAGGTGGCTCTTATTTCTCTCAATAAAAGACAGAAATCGGGGCCAAATGCACTAGCATAAGAAATCTTGGCCGAGGCTTCTGAGGGATTTATTTCGGCATGGATTTTGTTATACATCTTATTGAATATTTTGGAGAAGTCGGAGACAGAATCTCCTTCCATATTCTTCAAAGACCCGAACTCTGTCATGTAATACATGGAATCCTTCCTATCTCCCCACTGTCATAGGAAAGCACTATCCAGGGCTTCGATCCCAACAATAGATCTGGGGGCCAATCCTCTAAACCATTTCCTCACCTCGCCATCCAGGCTCTGGACTAAGACTGTCATCTAGACATCTTCATTTTCAATGTTCAGGTTGTCTGCATAACTGTAGAAAGCAGCCATGTGCTCTTCTGCAGTTATGTCCCCTTCCCCGGTGAACTTTGGAATATACTTCAACTAATCTCTAGATGGGAGGGGATTCATAGGATGGGGTAGGATTAATGGAGCATATCTAGCAGCGACTATGAAATCCATTCTATTTAGAGGGGGATTAGCACCAGCCATAGGAATATTAGGTGGAGGAGAGCTTGGAGGAGAAGGAGTTCGCGAAGGGGCTACTGGGAATGATTCTTGAAGTGGAGTGGAAAACAAGAGGGGATTTAAGGAGAAGGCTAACGAGCTCAAGTCATTAGGTTCTCCTCTTTGCACATGAGTAGTAACAGTAACAAGAGGAGGAGTAGAAAATATAGGAGTGGGGAAATCTTCTGTAGTCTTGGGTCTACGCCAAGGTACAACTTCAGAGGAGAGGGGAGTGACAAGGATTTCTCCCTCCAATCCCAGAACAGGAGGGGAAAACTCAGCAGGAACACTCCCAAAATTCAGGAAATGGGAAACCTCAGAAAGAGGCCTATTAAGAAACTAAGGAGGAGAAAATGGATTTCCTACAGAAGGAGCTGGCGGATTACCTGGTTCGGCGGTGGAAGCTTCTTTTTCAGGGGCCTTTCCTTTCCTGAGAACCACCTCTGGATTAGTTTCAGGTGTAGCTAGAGGCAACTGTGGATGAGACCGCGTGTGTCTACCTCTGAAAGCCACAATTAACATGATAGGTTCACCACAGTGGAGTCGTCACAATGGAGTCACCAGGTGCACAGTAGAAATTTTCAAAGGCTCTGATACCCGATGCACCTTCAGAATCAGAGGCTCAATGTCGTTCAATCCCGGGGAAAATTTTCAACTTCGTCCCCGGCAGCGGCGCCAGAAATGTTAGCGTCGAAAGTCACTCCTGGATTGCTTGCAGGAGCAGAGCCCAAAGCCCATCAGTTTTATGTCACGATTTATTTAATGGGGTGATCGAATGGCTAAAGATTCAAGAAGGTATAGCTTTAATTCAAGAAACTGGACCTGGTATGTAGAAAGCAAGGGAGGTCTTGATCCAACTTCCGTCAGTAAATGGATTAAAGGGTGGTAGATGGAAGACTTGTGAGAAGGGAGAGAAAGATTGCCTCGGGCGACAGGCCTTCGAAAGCTTGGGGATGAAAAACTCAAGAACCAAGATCCTCTTTGTCCAGAGCTTCGAGGAGCTGAGGAGTGACTTGACTAGACCCTCCAATTCCAAGTCGTTCAGCATTAAGAAAATCATAGGAACCGATTAGAAACAATGTAACTGTTACAGTGATCCAACCTACATCATCCTATAACAACTACAGCTCGACTGGATCCTCCAATTCCGAGTTGTTCTAAAACAGTAAACAAAGAAATGGGAAAGAGGATGACGTCCATAAAGTAAGAAGTCTCAAATGCCTTATACATTAACCAGAGTGACCAGCGCTTCATCAAAACTTTACAATTGGGAGCTTTGCTCAACCATCGATACCTTCAAAAGTGACAAAACTGAGTACATATACTTGGGCAGATTTTCCCAACAGAGGCGCGCTCTCCCTCCAAGGCGTAGCGTCTCTTCCATCAATCTTCAGGTGGAAGTCCTGCGTTAGACGCCTCCTTAACTTCGCATGGATTTTGCAGGGGAGGTAGTTGAAACATTAAAGGCCAAAATGGCATGTGTAGACTTCTTTGTCTATTCGAGGACTTCGGCATGGCTTCTTTGGAAAAATCAGTACACAGGACCCCTTTGAGCAGACCGTTTGACAGACCATCCATACCTCACACTTAACGAATGAAAGGAGGTTTCAACCACTCGTTCTTGCCTTCATTTACTCCAAGCGAGAAACAGTATTGAGATCGGATTTGATGTCGCCTGGAGATCACGATGATCCCCTCTGTAACTGAACTCGGTGCCTTTGGCCTTCTTCACACAGCTCCTTTCTTTCCCCAAGTGACCACGGGCTGTGACCATGTGCTTATTCCCTAAGAATCTTTCGACGTTCGTGAATGGGAAGGAGCTAATCCCGGCTTTTTGAAATCGCAATGAGCGAAAATCAAAGACAGCTCAACCTAGTGCCACGCGTCCCTCTGAGATCTGACGGTCCTGAAACTCACTCGGTGATATTGTGGGCCCGATTCATGGACGCTCTCGACACCTCGTGCATCGGGGATATGACGGGGCTGCTCCTTGCGGCTTGGGTTCGCGATGGACGAGACACCGAGATGGCTCAGTCAGCCGCCAGGTGTCCTCTTTGGATGGACGACTGAGAATGCTCTGTGATATCGCGGGCCTGACTTTCGGCGCTTTCGGGGTTTGGGGTTTCGAAATGTTCAATGACATAAAACCTTCACCCTTTGAACTCGTGAGTGCCGAAAAGCCGATGCGACTGGATCTCGTGCCACGCTTCCTTTGGATGGATGACTGCTATTCTTCCCTGCATAAAATATGGGCACGATCTATTTGCACTAATTTTGGCGCATCTATGTTATCCGCGGTTTTTCGCCGGCCGCTGATCTGCTCTTATACAAGGATCTGGACCGTCGACAACATAATTTAGACCGCTTACTTGCCCGGAGACCCGAAAGACGAGATTTTCCCGTGTCGCGCTCGGGCGCTTCTCGTGCAACTTGCAGACCTGGATACTCTTGTGTCCAAGACAAGAAATGTTACTAACATAAATGTAACTAGAGTTTTACTATCGAGGAGACTAGTTGACAGATCGTGAGAAGTCTCTTTAGGTGAGAGATTAGTTATAGTGAAGTGGTTATCAAATTGGTGAGTATGCTCTCTCAGTGAGATTTTTGTTGAGGTTTGTTCCCTGGTGCATTGAGAATTAGTCACATGGCTCAGACAGTTCTTTTCGAAAGGAATATTGAGCAGAGAAGGGGAACACTTCCTTGGATGTGACAGGTGCATGGGGAATAAGGGACTACGGGATAGTTGCAATAGCGGGTACCTAGAGCTTAGAAATTTTGTTGAGAGTCATACCTTAGTGTGTCACTAGAAGTATTTTTCCCTAGTGGAGTTTGAGCCCCAATTGAGGGGTGACCTGTTGCAAAAATATTATGAGAAACATAGTCTATGGATTGGAGGAAAGTCTGAGTTAAGTGCACAATTGGTGGCTTTCATAAAATACAGTTGTTATTTATGTGCTTGTCTTGTTTATTGTGTGCATATTTGTCTATGTTTTATTTGAGTTAATTCTTATATGTAGTGTTGGCATAGGGGTAGACCTAGGGTTCAACGCTTCAACAATGCACCAACAAAATCCTAAATATCGACTCTTTCGGTAACACCTGCAAAGCAGATGAAGTCTCACCCGAGGTAGAGGAAGGGGGGTTGCAGGACTCAAGTTTCTACAACCTACTTGGGACACCGATATTTGATCACAATTATTTAATAGAGCACTTAGCAGTTAACATTCATTAGTCTTTAAACCTTATTCACATCGCAGGTAAAACCCTAATTACATAACAACACAGTGTTCAACAAGATCTAACACATCCAAGCACTTAGCACATAGAAATAGATCAGATATAGAATTCATTCATATCACTAAGAACTAAGGTACTTCATCAGATGCATCTAATATACATAAAGATTCAGTACTAATCATAAATAACATCAATAACAAAAAGCAATCCAGTGTGGGGCTACATCCACCAACTCTTCATCTTCTTTATTATATTATTTCAATCTCCTTACATGCACAGAGCCACAAAACCAACTCTGCATAGGACAAGAAATATGTGCACACCTCGCTAGATCCTCTTTCCCTGAGCTTGGTACAGCATAGAGCCTTCTTATAATCACTTGCACTTATCTCTGTAAGTTCTCAACACACAGTATGCACAGAGAATTTACATTTATTTGCACTTAGCTCACTAGCTTACAACTGACTCTTCTTATATCACCTAGCTATCTATTTATATATTACAAAAGGGGCCTAAACATGGGTAAGACCCATGGGCCGACATCCCATACCCGTTACATAAACCCTAAACCCAAAAAGCCTGTAAAAAGGGGGCGAGATCCCACGAACTCCACTTCGCCTGGTGCTTCGTCTTCGACTAGCCTGTCGAAGTCCCAAAAATGGTCAAAAACGACAAAGGTTCTCCAAAACTTGGTCAAGGGCCAACAGGCCCCCAACACTCACCCGTGCCTCATCCCGACTCACTCTGATCTGGGAAACTCTATTTCGAAGGCCTCGAGCTTGGCTAGAGATTATTTGACCTGTTTCTTTGCCAGAGCCTCCTACTCGACAAACTCCTTAATAAATTTCTCGGTCACTGGTCCTTCCAATCGTTATTCCACTGTGGTGACTGCTTTTTCTAGCTGTGCACCTTGTCCCTCAATCTCCTCAAAAAGTGTGCAAGCTTCATACTTCATTGGTTGTAGCCTCTGGGTCACTTCCATGACTTTACTCTGGATGGCATGGACTTGTTGTTGAATGGTGTGTTATTCCTGGGACCTTTTCATCCTCTCGACTGCTGACAGTGGCTTTAACTGTGCTTGTACTATCGTTTCTTGTTGCTTTGCCTCCTCAAGTTGTGACTCCAATTTCCTTAGTTCTGGGTCCTCTTTAAGGCACTCATAGGTCTGGGCACTTAGACTACTTAATTTCTTGCATTCTAAGGCCAATGCCTTGATTCTTTCGACTGCGCTCTGAGTAGTTTCTTCCCTCTGATCTCTCACTTCCTGCAGAGTGCTTGGCACAGCTTGCAATTCCAGTTATACCACTCTTGCTTGAAGTTGTTGAATAACTTTAATGCGCTTCTCCACTTGACTGTCCACTCTGTCTTCTTCTACCTATGCGAGGCTCGACACAAACTGAAGTGCTCTAGTGACTACTTCTATAACTCCAATCTTCTCTGCGAGCAACTGTTCTTTTTCCTTCTGGATCTGCACTTTATCCTCTCCAAACTTCACCTGGAGGTCATATTTCTCTTGTTGCACAACCTGGAATTGCTCTAGAGCTTCTTCTTTTGCTTGCTTTAATGCCTTTGTGGCCTTCTCCTTTTCCTCCTGGACTCGATGAAGGTAAGCCTTTGTCGAATCTACTAATATGCGTAGCTGGGTAGGCTCATTTCCTACTTCTATGTCCCCTGTTGACAACGACACAGTAGACACTACGTGGCTCAAATAAAGAGCCTATTGTACCCCTTTGAGCTTTGCCTCGATCCTATCAAACATTGTCTCTTGTTTTCTTCACTTCGCTGCAAAATGTCCTCTGAGGTATATGATACAATGACGATGATGAGGTCAATATCATCTAATGTAAGCACAATCTGGAATTGAGGTTTATTAGATTTTGACTTCTTTTGCGATGCAGGTTTCTTTGGGGAACCCTTTCTTTTCTTAGATGTATCAGCCTCCGTGATGGAATCCTTAAGCGGTGTCACTTCGCCTTGTTCTTGTTTGTTTTATTCCCCTTCATTCTCTTCTTTGTCTACTTCACCACCTCCTCCTCCTTTAGGTGAATCTGGTGTAGTTTCCTTTGATGCGTTCTTCAATTCCTATACTTCTTCCTTCTTTTTCTTCCTGCTATTGTTGGGTGCATCATATTCCTCTCAGGTGACTACAGGACTTCCGATGAGGTCGGGGTCAGAGATTTTTGTCTACTCGACTGGTATATGGAACTCTATAGGCCATTCCTTGGTTATTTATTCCATGTCCTCCTCTGTGAGTTTGTAATAGGACTGGAGCTCTTCCTTATGTTTGTCCCCACGTGAAGTGATGCAAATGAAATGCATATCTGCACAGAACTTTGCAAGTGGCTTGAACCTGTGCAGGGTATTCGACGTCATGCGAGGGAAATATTCAATCTCCCTCTTCAGCTGTAAATAGTATGTGTGGAACACCAATTTGGATTTTCATTGTTTTTCCATGTCGCTCGAATACCAGAGCGTAGTGAACTTCGTGGCCAATGGTTCGAACGGCTCAATTTCAGGGAAGGTCGATCCTTCCATCATCTCCCAAGAAATGAAGGCAATGAGAATCATCATCTAGCTAAAATGAAACTTGTATCCCTGGTCCTAGGCTTCGTGACAATATTTATCCAACTGGTTGACGAGGTAGCTCGCCCAGTTCAATTTCATCCCTTCGACGCATTTTCCTGCAAGGTCGATGATGAACCCTGTGACCTGCGTTGGTCTATTCTTCCTGATGAGCTTACCAGCGATCAAATGGAAATCTAGGCACACTACGCCATTTTGGATTGAGGCTACCCTGTAGCCCTGCTTCCCCTTCTCTACATCATCGTAAGTTTCTTTTATGCACTGTGCCAGGGCGCGATCTGCAGCCTTCCCTGGGTAAAATTCCCGAGGGTCGGGTCCTTGCATGCTTAATCCAATGATCTGGTGGATCAACACCAGATATACTATGATGTGCCGATCCAACCACAAGTAACGACCATGGTAGCATGATAGGAGGATTTTAACGCACGTGTTAACCTCCTGATGTCTACCGAAGTGTGGTATATTCATCACATTGAGGATGGTTGATCTCGTGATGTCCGTGGTCCATGGCTGGGGGATTATCTTCGACTTCTTCCTCATTTTCTTGGTCAAGTACTTGTGTGGTGCAAGCATGCCATAGTTCTTGCAGTCTCCTAATTTGAAATCATTGATCTTTAGCGTCATAATCTTTCCTAACTATAGTCCAACTGTGTGTATCCCCTTCGGGAGGTATGCAGTAATCAATTTATATTCGAAGTCCCTCAGGATGTTATCACAACTAACCATGCTAGCTAGAGGTAGGATATAGTTGGGTAGGATTGATGGGATGAGCTTTGCATTTTCCAAGTAGTCGCGATGCTTTCTTCTCTTCTATGTCACATTTCTGGAGGGCCTAGATCGATGTGCATTCGATGGGGATGCTTGCACTCCTCTCGTCAACGAGACTTGTACTCCTGTGGACAAGACCTTCTCAGCCATGAGGTCTATGAGGATTTCTTCGATGGATTTCTCTACTGCGCTAAGGTCGCTGGACATACACGCTCGAGATCAAATATCTCAGGTTAGTGAACAAACGATCAAGGTAGAAGAATAGATGGCGAGGTTACAATAAGCACTGCGTGAAAGAGATTAGTTCTCTGTGGGCTTGGATAATCAAAATTGGAAAAATTGTCCATGATAAGACAGTCGAAGGATTAAATATATAACATCGTAATGGATTACTACAACGGACAGTAATTCCTCAATCAATGCAATTCCATCCATTATGGCGCAGTCCCAATGGTCCAATGGAGAACATTCCGACAATAACTGCGTTTCTATCCATTCTGGAGCATCGTTCTAATGGTTGGGGCACCTCCAACGGTCATATTTCTTCATCATGGCAAAGTGCCAGTCGATGTTGTTCCTCTATTCCGGCGAGGTTCAAGTTCTTCAAACCTTCCTTTTGAGAAGTCCTCTATGGACCCTCCTGCAATTTTTCTATCTTTTCTTTCTTCTTACTGAGCTTTCTTTCTTTCTTCCCTTTTGTCTACGTCTCTGGATTCCTCTTTCCATTCTTGTTTTTATATTTTCTTATCATAGTAACTTCGCATTGTTGAGGATCTTTCACAAGGTTCAAGGATAATACTTCTTCTCGTACTGTTTCTGGAGTAGGTTCTCTACTCTCCTGCATGGATAGGTTCTTTAATCCTTCTTGTGTTCTTTCAACTTCGACAACTAAGTCTCTGACCCTCATTTTCTTTGACTTATCCTCTTTTTCTTCTATTAATCGCACTATTCTCTTAGCCATAAAATCTCTTAATTCTTGTTTTTTTTGTTCTATAGCTTCCTCTTCTTCTCTCCTTCGGATCTAATCACTCTTGATCCAAGTATTTCCTAACAAAAGTGAAAAGGGAGCGATATTCTCAGCAAACTTAATGACCTCAAATTCTTCTTATGTCAGTGTTCCATGAGCAACCATAGGTACATGGGAAAGTCTTCCACATAGGGTTATTAGCTTTCCTTTAAACAATCTTTTTCCTCCCAATGAAGGAATCATAGTAGGCTTTGCTAAGATTTCCCAAGTACTTTCTTTCATAATGTTCACATGTGTTTCTTCATCCAATACACAGTCTATGTCAAAGTCTCCTATTCTTGTTTCTATGCACTGTTTCTCTTTTAAAATCTCTAATAAACTGATGTCTCTGTGATCATTCAGTGTTTCTTTCATATACAATAATATAGCCTCTAATTCATTCTGGTTATTTAGCATATTCTTAGTCTCTTGACCTTCCTCATGGTTTTCTTGTCCCATGTTCATCTTTTCAACTTTAGAAATCATTATAGGGAAATCCAAAAATTCATGTCCAGTATATTTACAACAAAGGAAAATAGGACTTCTACCAGGGAATTCCTTAGCAATATGTCCCAGTCTTCTGCAACTATAACAAAGATTCAATCCTCTCTTTCTCTTACACAATCCCCAACCTTTCCTGTATTGCGCACTGGGATCATAGTGATGGACCTGTAAAAAATTCTTTCTTGGATCCTGCATCCACTTGTTAGTCCAAAAATTCTTTCTATGCATAGGGATAACATATCTTTCACTATTTTTATCAGATCTATTCATATCACATATTATTTCTTCCACTACTACATATTGAAAAATTTGCGATGACCACTTGTGACGAAAGTACTCTTTCGTCGCAACATGCAAGAGAAAAAGTTCTTTTTTTATAAATATAAACCGTGTTCATCGCAATCTCGATGCCTACTGTTTGACTGAATTATAATGGTCAATGTTCGTCTCATAAGCGATGTCGTTAGATTGTCTGTCGCATAAGCGACGAAAGTTGACCATAATAATTTAGTCATACTTTACCGTTGAAAATAACCTAAAATAATTAGGTGGAAAAAAATATTTTTTTTAGGTCACTATCGTCGCAATTGCGATGACAGTGACCTAAAATTGGCCTATAAATATTTGAGGATTTAAATATGTTGCGACAATCTTGCTATAACAACGACGGTTCTGAAAGGGTATTTTTTTGCGGAAAAATGTCGTAGAATGTTGTTAGAAGTGGGGAAAAAAGTAAAGCGTGTGAAATGGGTGATGGTAGATGTTATTTCCCTTGTAAAAAATGTTGCCTCAGACATCCCGTAAGAATTTTAATAGAAATAGCTATAAAACATTGTAGGAAATATGGTCACATTGATGGTGGATCGAATGAATATCGTCCCATGGTAATTAGCTATATATTCACTATCTTTTTTTATTTTGTCAATTTTATATAAAATTATATATATGTATATATATTGTTTGAATGTTTGTTAGGGTATACACTAATTTTGCATGATTGTTTGTAATTATAAAGTTAGAGTTGCCCTCTAACTTTCCACATAATATTGCACCAAGTTTTAGTACAAATGATGTTGTACAATATGAGGAACATCATCATGACCAAGCAAATGAGGATCTCATGGAAGAAGATGATGGGACAAATCAAGTTAATGATCCCATGGAAGAAGATGTTGGGACAAATCAAATGATCCAAGATTTGTTTTCGTAGCCGGATGAGGATGGGGAAAATGCTGGTATTTATGATGAACCTCTATTAGAAAAGGCAAATAAATGACTTTATGAAGGATCAAGAGAAAATCTTATCTCTACGACATTGTTGCTGGTGAACTTAAATGTTATGAATAATTTGTCGAACACTTGTATGACACAGATACTAAGGTATGTAATATGTTTCATCTCATACTGTACATAAATGTTGATTTTTTTATATTTGTTTTTAGTGTTAGTTAATGTGTAAAATAAGAATGCATTTTTTATGATTAATATTCTTACATTAACTAGTTGT
>ML780016.1:269756-299727 GCA_009831015.1 Picea engelmannii
TATTTTTAATGTAAATTTAAGAAAAAACAATTAGTAAATAAATTTTCAAGTGACCATTTAGGATCAAATTTTGGGTTTTTAATTTATGTAGGGATTTGTTGTCAAGGCCACGGTTTCAATTAGGTTGTAATTAGATGAAATTTTAATGTTTAGAAAAAAACATTTTGTATTAGGTATCATCACATTTTTATTCAGGTGTTGATTTTATGATTTTTCTAAACAACTATTTTAAGTTTTAAGGCCATGCTTGAAAAAAGTTGTAATTTTGACCCGGTTAGAAAAATGGTGCCACCAGTAGCACCACTTTTTTATTTGGGGGTCAATTTTAACGTTTTTCTGAGCAACCATTTGATCCTTTAAGCCCATGCTTGAAAAAAGTTGTAATTTTGACTTGGTTACAAAAAATGGTGCTACAGGTAGCACCACTTTTTGATTTGGGGGTTGATTTTCATGTTTTTTATGCAAAAATATGGGTTTTAAGGGCTAGAGTTCTCGTTTTGAGATCACGTTTCTCATTAAGTTGGTAACTATGTTAGGAGCAAAAAGGAAAATCAATGAGATGGTTAAGGAATGCCTAATGGAGATGAATGGGTTGTGCATAAAGGTTGATTTGAATATTATACCTTTGGGTTCATATGTTTTCCTCATTGGTATGGATTGGTTGAATGAGCACCATGTTGTCCTGTATTGTTAGAATAAGGTATTTACTTGCTTGGATGAGGAAGGGAACTGGATATCAGTTCAAGGAATTCCAAGAGTTGTGACTATCAGAGAAATTTAAGTTTTGCAATTAAATAAAAGCTACAAGGATGTCAAGTACTCACAGCGCACATGGAAGAGGAACATAAGGATAAAGTGCCAAGTGTGGGAAGAATTCATAGTGATGAAAGAGTTCAAGGATGTCTTTAAAGAAATACTGGGATTTCCTCCAAAAAGATATATTGACTTCTCTATAAATCTGATGTTGGGAGCAACACCTGTATCCAAGATTCCATATAGGATGAGTACACCAAAACTGAGGGAGTTACAGATGCAACTTGAAGAGATTTTGAAGAAGGGGTATATATTCCCAAGTGTGTTTCATTGGGGTGCACCAGTTTTGTTCGTGAAGAAGAAGAATGGTACGCTAACACTGTGTATCAACTTCAAGCAATTGAATAAGGTAACAGTGAAGAAAACGTATTCTTTTCCAAGGATAGATGACCTATTTGATCGACTGAGAGACACACAAATATTTTCCAAGATAGATCTTAGATCTAGATATCACCAAGTGAGAATTAAAGAAGAAGAAATTAGTAATACTTTCTTCAGAACAAGGTATGGTCATTATGAGTTTACATTAGTGCCTTTTGGGTTGTCGAATGCACTAGTTGTCTTCATGTGTTTAATGAATGGAGTTTTCAAAGAGTACTTGGATAAGTTCCTCGTCGTATTTTTGGATGAAATTCTTATTTACCCAAATTTTGAGGAAGAGCATGAAAAACACTTGAGGATGGTGTCGCAGGTATTGAGGAAGCATCAAATTTATGCAAAGTTGAGCAAGTGTTCATTTTATCAGTGATAGATTCATTACTTGGGTCATATTATTTCAGAAGAAGGATTAGTTGTGGACTGAACAAAGATAAAATCCATCAAGGAATGGCCAACACCAAGAAATGTCATAGAGGTAAGGTCCTTTATGGGACTAGAAGGGTACAACAAAAGGTTTATTGAAGGATTACCAGATATTGCACATCCAATCACATCCTTGTATAAAAAAGGTGCATGATTTGAATGGACTCTGAATTGCACAAGGATTTTTCAAAACTTGAAGAGTTTGTTGACAAGTGCGCCAATTTTGAGAATTTTTTATCCTAAAGAGGAATTTGTTGTGTGCACGGATGCATGCAAGGAAGGACTCGGTGAAGTCCTGAGTCATAATGGACATGTGGTGTGCTATGAATCAAGGATGTTTAAAGAACATGAAAGGCTCTATGCTACTCATGATTTAGAATTGGAAGCTATAGGCATGCTTTGAAGATGTGGTGGCATTATCTCATGGGTAAAAGATTTGAGCTAAGAACATACCATTGTGGTCTGAAATATTTGTTTGGACATCCAAGTTTCAATGCCTAACAAAGTAGATGGTTAGAGTTCCTCAGTGAGTATGACTTCGATATAAAGTATATCAAAGGAAAATAAAACAAGGTGGTTGATGCACTCAGTAGGAGGATGCATGAAAATCATGCTACCACCATTAGCATGCACCAGAAAAAAATTTGTGAAAATTTTTTGGAAGTTGCCAAATTAGATATGTGGTATATTATGCACATAAAGGAGACTTTACAGCAAGGTATCTCACAACAGAATTTGAAAGGTTATGAGTTGAGATAAGATGGGATCCTCATGTATAGATGCATATTCTACGTGTCGAATGATCAAGAGTTGAAAAGCCCAATACTGTTAGAGATGCATAAGGTTCCTTATGTTGGACATCCAGGTTACTAGAAGACAATTGTTGCAGTTAAGAAGCAATACTATTGGCCATGTATGAAAAATGAACTTGTTGATTTTATAGCTCGATGTCTCGAATGTCAAAAGTTCAAGACTGAGCATAGACATCCATCCAATTTGTTGCAACCATTTCCAATTTCTTAGTGGAGGTGGGAAATTATAACCATGGATTTCATAACTAAGTTTCCTAGGACTGTTAAGAAACATGATTATATTATGGTAGTGGTGGACAAGCTTACTAAAGCTGCCCATTTTATTCTAGTGAAGTCAACACACAAGGCAACTGACATTGTTGATATTTACATGCGAGAAATTTCCAAGTTACATGGTGTTCCTAAGACAATTGTGTCTGAAAAATATTCCAAGTTCACCTCGAACTTTTGGAAAGGGATATTCAAGGGATTTGCGACAAATCTAAATTTTAGAAAAGAATATCACCTTGAGACAAATGGTCAGACAAGAGGGTAAATTGGGTGATTGAAGATATGTTGAGGATGTATGTGATGGATAAACCATCCAAGTGGGAAGAATACTTGCATTTGGTAGATTTTTATTACAACAATGGGTATCATGAATCTTTAAAGATGATCCCATTTGAGGCACTTTATGGTAGAAAGTGAAACATGCCAGTGAGTTGGGAAAAGCCAGTAGACCACGCATTAGTTGGGTCTGAATTTATTTGGGAAATGGAAGAGTACATGGTAAAAATCAGGAAGAGTTTGAAGGTTTCCCAAGACAAGAAAAAAAATCTACGCGGATAAAGGAAGAAACCATAGAGATTTTAAAGTGGGGGATTGTGTTTTTCACAAAGTGAAGGCCACACCCAGTTCCCTGAAGTTGGGAAAGTGTTCTAAGTTAGTAGCGTGTTATTGTAGGCCATTTGAAATCCTTGAAAGGATTAGCCCTGTCACATATATGCTTACTTTTCCTACATCCTTGTGTATTCATAATTTTTTCCACGCGTCATTTCTTAAAAAGTATGTAACTGATGTTATTCATATTATTGGTTGGAATGTGATTCAGGTGGAGCCAGAAGGTGGATTTCAAATGTGATCAGTTTTCATATTGGATCAGAAAAATCAAGCAGCTATGGAATCGATTCATGGAGATGGTAAAGTTCCAATGGACCTAGTATGATCATGAGGATGAAACCTAGGAGAGGGAGGATTCTATGCAGGTAGAGTATCCTCATATTTTTTAATATTTTTGAAATTTTTGAATGTACATGTGTATATTATGCACTGAGAACAATGCATAAATAAGGGGGAGAGGAATGTATTGTCCTCGATTTGGACCCTTTGTAATTGTACATATAGGTTGGTGAGTCATTGGTATTGATGGATTATGTAATGTATATATAGGTTGGTGAGTCGTTGGGACCTAGTTTTGGTGTACGTGCATCTGAGTAAGTGTGCAGAGAATTGTAATCAAAGACAGGGTACACACATTTTGGGTAAGTGTGCACATTGCACCATGTTGCACGCACTTGGGTAAATGCACGGTAATGACCAGGAAGTGTGCAGAGTTGAGTTATATATATACATATGTGTGTGTGTGTGTGTGTGTGATGCTAGTGAGCTCGGACGCAAATAGGTCAATGTGCCTACCCATGTAATTATACTCGAGTTAATAATAAAATAACATTTTTGCGTGCATACAGACTCATATGAAAAGATATGGGAGGCCAACTTCACCAAAAAATGGAAAAGGGGGTTGAGTCGTAAGTGTTGGGGAATATTTTAATAATATTTTCGGAAAAGTGTAATGTTAGATAATTATTTTATCTTAAGTTCTCGAGGGTAAGGAGCGGGTCACCAAGTGGCTTAAAGAAACTTTTGAATGTGACAAGTTTCAAGTGGAAGGAATGCAATATATATTGTTGTCCTTAGTGTATTTTGGGGATAATTATTCACATTGATGTTTCGAGCTCTCGTTTGCAGAAGGGGGTTGGGTTGTATGGAAATTTTGATTATTACATTATCTGCACCAAGAATATGGTAAGGAGTTGAGAGGTTGTTACCAGAGTACTGTAACCAAAGTTTTATTGTCAAGGATATAGGTTGACAGACCATGAGAAGTATCTTTAGGTGAGAGAGTGTTTGTCAGACCCGTGAGTATACTCTCCCGGTGATAGTTTTTCTATTAGTCACAGGGCTCAGAGACTTTCTTTTCGACCTATTGCTGGTATCCCTAGGAAGGGAAGTGGGGAAGCCAAAGTATTGTTGAACATAGAAGGGTAACACTTTCTTGGGTGTGACAGGTGCATGGGGAATGAGGGAATGTGGGATAGTTGCAGCAGGGAGCACCTAGGACTGATCAATTTTTTTTAGAGTCAGACATTAGTGTGTCACTAGAAGTATTTTTCACTGGTGGATTTTGATCCCCATCTCGAGCATGACCTGTCGTTGAAAGATTATGAGAAAAATAGTCTATGGTTTTGACGAATGTATGAGTTATGCACATAGTTGGTGACTTTCATAAAAGATAAGTGTTATTTATGTGCTTGTCTTGTTTATTATGTGCATATTTCTCTATGCTTGATTTGGGTTAATTATTATATGTAGTCGCATATAAGTAATTATTGTTATTTTGTTTAATGATTCTTTCACTTGTAAGGATGATGCTTATATCTTGTATTTGTAGTTATGCATGAGTATGTCAATTGATGATAGCCTTGCTTACTAAGTTAATCTTGTGATTTTGGTTATGATCCTTCAAAAGAGGATTGGGTAGCTTGGCGCGGGAATGTAGATTGTGTGCACATGAGGTTGGAGTTTGTGTGTGTGTTTAAGGAAATAGACTCTAAGAAAAATGAAATTAGTATTGGTGCATGATTCCTAGATGGATGAGTGTGTGGTTGTGATGTGTGATTAGTATGTTGGTGTGCACAGATATTGAGTTACTTCCACTACTTAAGGTTGCGTTATAAGGAGAGTGTTTCTTCCACTTTTATAAGTTGTGTGACGTGACTCAATCTTGGGTTGATCGCGTTACTTTAAGTGATACTTCGTGGACTTGTTTTAGGGTAGAATCTATGCAACAAAATTTTCAGTAACATTGCTCATTAGTATGCTAGGAATGTAATAGTTTGGTTGACTTAGAGCTACATAAGTTTAGGTTATGTGACATGGCCCATCCTAGGGTGGATGAGGATGTTACACTTGATCTTGGTTGAGGAAATAAAAATGAATTATGGAGGAAGGAAACCATTGTTTGTTGGTTATATTAAATACTAGTGTATTAGATCCATGAATTGGTGCTTGTATGCCTGAGATGCATTGGCATGTGATAACATTTGTTCACATATGCAAATCTTGAGAGTCCTAGCATGGAAATTCTTGACCAAATTCATTGGAGCCCTGGAAAGAAGTGGATAACCTGAGGGATTATGTGGAAATGAAGGGGGTTAATTATATTTGGGTGGTGCAGAATGGAGAGAAGAGAGATGGTGTACTTTGGATTGTTGTGTGTTGAGAAACTTGTCAGAGCTTGAGTGTTGACTGCTTTGGGAAGTCGAGTGTTGGTCTATAACTCATCCTTATCCATTCATAGCCCTGGCTCGGGGGTGACCTACTATTGAGACTTGGAAAAACAACATCTATGGTTGGCTGGAACATCCTTGGTCTGTATCCACTTTGTGATTGATTTTGTTTAAGATAAGTTCTCTATGTCATGGTTTCCTTTGATTGCTTATTTATTCCCATTGTGTATTAATTATTATCTATGATATTCATTTGTGTAATATGCATGTTTATTGGTTATTGTTGTGCATGGCATGTTTTTCATTTCTTTTATGTTGTAACATGAATATTGATTATTGCATGTGAGTCTTTCATGCTTATTTATTAATTAAACATTATCATAATTCGAAATCAGTTTTGAAGTGTGTTTTTGAATTAGTGTAGTTAGCCCGCTAGTGGTTGGGTACATTACAACTAGCTTCATAGTCCAGTAGTTGATTCCCAATCCAACATGGAAAATATATAAAATCAAAATGGATGCTTATGATTAATAGTTTCATTTTTTCCACACAAGGGACAATATTCAATGGACAAGTCACCAAGTACCTCAATAGTTATCCAATGGACAAGTCACCATGCACCAAATACCATGTGAAACATACCTTTTTGGATTCCAAATATATTTCCATGTGACCTTGAGCTTGTAAATCTATGTCTATTTCCTACATTTGAGTCTCCATAATTTGTTTAGTCTTATGTCTAGTAGTATTTTGGTGGCCAACAACCAATAAACATAATATGGTCTATACTTCCTTAATCCCTTTGTCTAGCTCCATCTCTAGTCCCACCATAAGGAATGCAACCTTTCTAGGTTGAGCCTAACAAGGGATTACATAGAATGAGGCTTTGGAAATCTTTAGTCACAAGGGAACCAAAATGAACATGGGAAATATACCTTATTTTTTCTTCTAACCTTGCTAATGTATTATGTTGTTGGTATGGATGAGTTACTGGACCTTGAAATGGCCCCTAAAATGGAAAGGAGGAAAAAGGAGGAAATTATCAAAGTTATCCCAGATAGGGAAGGATCAACATAACTAGAGATAAACATAGTCACCCCAAGACTAGTTTATGGGGACAACCTATGCAACATGGATGATGGGATTAGTTATAAATGTGAAGAACTATACCAAATTTTTAGAAACACAACTTATCTAGAATTACCTCTTGTTCCTGGATATCTAAATCTTGGTGCTAGTATATATATGATCAATAAATAGGGCCTCCAAAAGTAGTAGCTAGACCAACAATGTTTCCTTGCATTGAATTCATATCCTAGTTAATCAGTCGGCCTCACATTGAGAACAAGATAATAAAGGATACAATAGGTAAATCCATTTCATCTTTCGAATCTTCATCCCTGGATGTGTATTACAAATTCCCTAAGCCTCTTGAAGATCTTACGAAAAAATGGATATTATAGTTCACCCTCAATTACTGTGACCTTCTCAAGGGGTGGTGGACCAATAAAATGTGTTAGAAGGTCAAGTACATACCCCAAAAAGAATCTAAGGATTCCTTATATGATCATTGTGGTGTTAATACACAGACTATATGACAAGGGAGATACAATGAAATTAAAAAATTCTTGGGTGCCATTAATATATCCAGTCACCTATCCCGGGACAATTTTCAACTAGCCTTCTATACTATTAGCATCAATAAACCAGGTTGTCTCTAGAGATGAATACATAGCCACATGGATCTCACCATCATTCTACATGTCAACATACCTACTAGATGTGGCATGTGCTATGAATAGTTTTCCATGTATACTGTCAAATTGTCTGGGAATGTAAATTCAAGATTCATTACACCAAGATTTGTGAACACTTTATAACTCCTATGCCCAAGTTGGTATTTTTCAAACCATCCAATGCATGACTGAAAATGTAATGCAAGCAATTGGAGAAATTATGGACCGATATGTCATAGAAAAGGGGTCACATACATAAGAGTGTTTAGATCTACCAAGGGCCCACATTTTTTGCCCATGTTCATCCCAGACAAGCTTGTCCTTTAAGAAGTAGCTTAAAAACTTTAATGGAGTTGGTGAAACTCTCTCTCAGAACAAAAGGTAATTATGGCCTCCCTTTCCTTTTCACATAGAAAATATGGAATGAAGGATGTAAGAGATGCAATTACAAAAGATGAAGTTCTTGATGCTTTTAACTTTGGGGAAGAAATATTTAGCAGGCATGACTCCCTCAATATATGAGACCAACAATGCTACATCTAAAAGTTCAAGTGGCCCTATCAAAACGAAGTCTCGAAAGAAGAAGAGATATATAGAAGAGACACATCACCAAATGAGGTAGCATTTGGAATTGGTAGAAGTGGAAGAATTGGAAAAGATAAGAGGAAAGAGAAATTGGAAAAGTAAAAGCAAGAGAAAGAAGCTAAGGAAAATTAAGTTGCAATAGCTGAGGAGTGGAGGATTAGAGTATAAAGGGAAGTAATTGAGGTAGAAACTAAAGCATGTAGATAAGAATAATCCTTGGAACAATAACAAAAAGAAAAAATGTTTCCAATATAAATGAATATTTAAAACTAGCACAAGAAGAAGAAGCCCATAAGAAAAAATAACAAAAAGAAGCAAAGAAGAAAATAAATGAGGAAGATGGATATTCAAGGTCTATGGACATAGGGATCTTCAATCCTAAAACAAAATTTGAATCCCCAAGGACATGTATTACATGAGGCCATTTCCACCTTGGTAAGTTAGGCCTAGGAAATTTCACCCCATCTGTTATCACATAAAGTTGTCAAGGTCACAGGACGACCAAGTATTTTTTTGCACAAGTAATGTCCAAGTGCATCATTCAAAAGCAGTTCATTTTGGGCTTGAAATACAAGCAAGCAGACATGCTCAATTTTTTAACGGCAGAGATTTTGTGTACAGTTCGGATCAACGGCTCTCGGGTAGTCGGAGTTTCAAATTCGTGCAAGGATTAACAACTAAACAAAAGCCCTGAAGTCCCGAAGTGACAAGAGGTTGCCACGTCAACTAGGAGAAAGTGATTTCGGGAGATTTCCATCCAAACGTCCTGAATTCCCGAAGTTTCGAAGTGAATCTAAGCCATTGAAGGATGAGGACATGCATCAACAGATCTCACACTTCATAAATTCGACACTTTGAAGGATTGCGCGAGAAAGTAGAAGAAATCTCTTGAAGCCCGAACTTCCGAAGTGAATCTCGGTCATCCAAAACAAGAGGACACATGGAGGCAGATCTCTCACTTCGGAGATATGACACTCTAAAGGATTGTAAGAGCTATACATTAAAAAGGCTCGAAGCCAGAAATCCTAAAGTGAATCTCGGTCGTCCAAATCAAGAGGCCACGCAGCGCCATATATAACACTTCAGAAATACAACACTTCAGAGGATTGTGCGAGGAAGCAGAAGAAAAAATCTCAAATCCCAAACTCCCGAAGTGAATCTCGGCTGTCCAAAACAAGAGAACACGTGGAGGCAGATCTCTCACTTCAGAGATATGGAAATCCAAAGGATTGTAAGAGCTATGCATTGAAAAGGCCCGAAGTTCGAGCTCACAAATTAATTGTGAACTGTTGATCTTTGCAACAGGAAGTAGGGTCCATCCAAGAGCGGCGTGTGGCAGCAAAATCAGGACTTTCCCAAATCACAGATTGCATCAGATCGACAACCACATTTTATTGCAGGGATGAAACATGCTTGAACGTTAAAATTCTAGAGCGGTCCCACAATCGAAACCATGGTATATCAAAAAAGGTATGTGTCAGTTAGTGGTGAATTGTGGGGGTCGAAGAGGTGTGGACCCAAACCTCCCTTGGCAACTTCCGCAATCATGTGATTATATAGGGCCCAATCCAAGAGCAGCACATGGAAACAAGCTAGGCGTAAGGCTTCATCCTAATCCCAAGGAGAAGTTAGTTAATGAAAGAAGGATTGGTGGTTGAAAAATTGACTATCCCCTTAAATGGAGGCATGGGGGGTCTGGTCGAGGAGAAAGAAAATTGTCATCCTGAAGTACCACAAAGGGCAATTTCTCCTGCATGCCCATACTAACCAGGGTTTTCTGACAAAAGGAACATGATAGATAATAGAAGACACACAACACTAGAAAGGAGGTGCCCAAGCAACAATACATGTTGATTGTTTTGATTATAAATACATCAACTGAATGATATGTCTGAAAGGAGGGGGGTTCGGCCCAAGACCAGAGGAAGTTTTGAGAAATGTTTATGACTGTATATTTCAGTTTGTAAGCTGGAGGGGCATGTAGCTATAAATTGTATTGTTATTGAAGACTCATATGATTTGTTTCATTAGATTTGTCTTCTATTTTCTCTGTTCTATTCTTCATCTTGTTTGAATGTAATTATTGATTTTAAAGATTAAAATTTTCCTTTGATCGATAGATTCCTAATGCGGTAGAGGATCTGTTGTAATCTTGCCTATTTATCATCGTTTACTATTCAGACACATCTAAATTCTCTTTGCAGAAAGGATCTCTGCTTAGCAAATATTTGTCTTTATTTTATTCTCTTATTCTTCTCTTCATCATTATACAAATATTTTGTTTGATAAGGAGCTTAAATGCCTTCATTGAGAGAACTGTTTATGACTCCATATCCCAATGGTCCATCATTGATCTATAATGATATCTTTTGTCTTTCCCTTTCTTTAAAGTCTTTCTGATCCACCTACTCAAACCATTTTAATCCATTTTACATTTTGATCGGTACTGGGCTTATCCTCTTGCAGTCTGAGGGTGACTCTCAGTGCTAACACCATAAAATTCTAAAGTAATCATAATTTTGGATGTATTTGTCTTCAATAATAATTTAAAAAGGATGGGTGGTAAAACAATATCACAAGAAACTCAAATTACCTAGAGTCCTTAAGCTCATGATCACCACTAAGACTCCATTGATTGAAAACGTAGGATTCAATCTAGTTGCCACAACTTTTGTGAGAATTGATCTCTCCTAATATTTTGAATTTAACATAAAGAAAACAAGGTCAAGGAAATAGAGGGCTACAAAAAAAGGATAGAGAAATTAGAGAAGGAAGTGGCCTATTTTAAAGTATACATGACTATCTTAACCAACTTCAAATACTGCTCTTTTGAACCATAGGATGAATTAAGTACCACCCATAGGTTAATGTAAAATAATATTCATCATGGGAATCAGGTGCAGGGGGGAGTCTCCATGATCTTAGAGATAATAGGCTAGTTTATTATGCATGGGGCCTTGTAATTATAACAAATAATGTTGTTGAGGCCTATTTGTTATGGATGGGTTTTTTCATTGCCAAGAAATCATGGTTAAAACATTTAATATTTTTGGGGGGATAGATGTTGATCATTTTATCCATGGTCACTCATGATGCATCGGGGAGTAACTCCTTGATCTACCTCATATCAAGGACCAAAAAATAGATCTCCATTTTTGGTTGCATCTCTTTCTTACGTATAAAGAGAGAACTTAATGACATCCTCCCTTATCCTAGGCACTTTGGTTTAAAATGGGGTATGTAGTTTTATCCCCATACCTTAATCAAATACAAGTGATGGACCTCTCACTTCACATTCAATGCAAATTTGTAGTAGGACACATCAAAGGTTGGAGGTCAAGTGGCTAGAGATGCTCACACATATGAGTTGTACAAAGGGAGACACAGGTATTCAATGTCTTTTTTGTGAATCTTTGTTCAAATATGGGATTGTATTTGAAATGAAGAACCTATGTAGCGATGAATTCTCGATGAAGAGGGAATTACCTTGGTATCTGTGGTTTCGGCATGGCTCACCTAGAAGGGAGGAATCTCAAGAATTAAGGTGTCGAGTTGGTATTGGGTGTGATTGTTGGTGTTTGTGAGTGGCAAATTTGAGAGGAGATGCATCCTCAATGCCAATAATTTTTATTGTGTAGACTAGGAAACCCATAGTTCTATGCTTTCTTTTTCCTATTTTGTTTCAATTGAGGCATATGATTATGTATTATTGCACCAGAATATCAAACATTTGTTCATGTTAATCTTCAATAAAATTGGAATTGGTTTTAGTTGTTTGGGGATTGTTTGGTCTGGTTTCTTTATAAGAAACCATTTGAAAATATTTTTTGAGGGGTTTAGTTGTAATAATTCATGATCCTACAAGGAGATCAAAGAGATATAGAAACCTGACGAATAAAAATACTCATATTCATTTTTAAGAAAAAAATAAGGAAGAGAAGATTAACTATTGAAGTACATAAGAAAATACTTAATTATCATTAACCACAATGTGAGTACTTATAATAAATTTGAATTCTAAAAGTGGAAATTAGAATTGCATAATGCATGGTGTATGAGAACCTACTTAGACTTAACTCGGAGCTTAAAATACCAACTTAGCCATGCGACCTATAAATAATGAGTTAACTACCCAGGGATGTCAAGGGGTGACTCAATTTCCTAAAAATAAGGATCTAATCCATGAGTAGATCATAGAAAATAGAAGCCGCCCAAGAATAGTAAAATGAAGTGCCTTCCTTCCTTGAATCTAGGGATGAGATTCCTAAATAACTTTAGGAACTTAAACATAGAAAATAGAATCCCAAAATTAGGAAATAGGATCCTAAAATAAAGGAAAAGGTGGGAAGTGTGCCTCCACTGGCTAATAATAGTAATACCATGGGTTTCCAAAACCAAGAGCTCGTAAAACACCATTGGTAAATTCCACCTTTATCTTAGGTAGATTTTCCCTTAAATATAGGGATGGAGCACTCCTATGGGTGACTTGGTCAAAATTAGTCAAATTTTGAATAATAGTATCATGTGAACAAGATCTAGAATATCCATGTAATATATTAAGTCTAAGGAGATGGGAAATATTCTCTAACCCCCCCCCCCCACCCCCCCATAATCCTAACTAAGATGATGATAACAATACCATGAAGTCTCATATAAAGTCTCCACCACTCCCAAGTGTCCTTGTAAGTATTTGAATTGTTTCTCTCTTAAGGACTTGGTGAAGATGTCTGCAACATGATCCACTAATCGAGAATACTGGATATATCCCTAAAGTTGATCCCAACATTTGGTTGTTGCAATGGCCTGATTGAGTCCATCTTTGCAACTAGTGTAAATGTCTCTATGTAGAATCGCTTGAACCTATGAGAAGCCCTTAGCTAGAAGATGAGATTTTTACTTGCTAACAATTCCATTAGCTACCATCTTATTCCAGTGTATCCATCTACACCAAACTATCTCCCTACCAGGAGGAAGTGGATCCAACTCCCAAGTTTGATTCCAGATTAGGGAATCATATTTGCATCCATCACAACCTCCCAATAGGTGTTTCCTCCATCCTATAAATAAGAATTATTATCTGATGTGGATACCATATATAAATTAATGTGTATCAAATAATCAAAACAAATATTTCTTTTGGAGCATCCTGAAACTGGGATCTAGTCCTCTGTGTATCTTTTGGATCACCCATTAAATCTCTTGTTGCTTGTAGAGTATGTTGTGTCCAAAATGGTATCGGTGTTGGATACGAAATGACCTACTCATCTAAGATAATTTATTCCCCATCATCATTTTAAATATGATCTGAATCTAAATTATGATCAGAATCTGAAAGGACTACATCAACTAGAAACAATGGATCTGCATTGGCCTCCTCCTCAAGTGCATGTATGGGACCTTATTCTAATTTAACACTTATCGCAATGAAATTTTTTCTAGTAAGATGGTTAAACCTGATAACTTCATTACCATGGGTCTAGATTAAAGTAGGAAAGCAGTTGGGAATGGAATTGGAAAAAGAATACAACCTAGACTTGTTATCTTCTACCCCAATTGCAACCTATGACCCATCATAAATATATGAAATCACTACCGACTCTAGAGTGAATACCACTTGATTTACATAGCATGAATGTGTGATATAATATATGGATAGAGAGGGTACATGCAACACATTTTTAAAATATCCATGATCTAAATCAATTACACCTTTCCCACATACATGAATGGGTGTATCATCTCCCATTAAAATGAGAGGACTAATGCATGGCTCCAAGGAACTAAATGAATCCTTTGAGGGAGCCATATGATCAGAGGATCATGAATAAAAAATCCACGTGTATGATGATGCATGACCAACAAATAAAGTCTCATTACCATTTCATCCTTTTTCTTTATTATTAGGGGGCTTTTCAACTTCCTTCTTCCTAGCATTCTATGGTACGTGTCCACCTAGACTGTTATGTTGAAGGATAAGTGAAATTTGATCAATTGTCTTCTTAATTCATAATTTTTCAGCATGAAATACTCTATTTGAATAGCCACACTTCACTTTTTCCTTACTTGATTTACCCCCTTTAGGATTGGATGTCTCCTCAACAGATTTGTGAAAACTATGACTTTTGGGATCTAGGTCTTTCTCACCTTTGACTCTTTGTTTGAATTTGTTTCTAGACTTCTCATTTGTTACAAGTGCATGTTCAATTTATGACTTGAGTGCACCCATTTGAACAATTTTATCTTTCTCATAAGTGAGAGAATCAACAAAAGCATCCATTAGAGGCATCTTCCAGGTAGTACCCATTACTATTTTTGTAGCATGAAAAGTAGAGACAAAGACTGAGAATTCAAGACCCAATTTTGATAGAACAAAAAGAATGAGTTGATTTTTTTCTTATCTATCCAATATAGCTTGATATTGGTTGATAATGATTTGAATATTGTGAATAATTCCTAAATAGTGTCGAAGTTACTCGGGCTCAAAGAAATGAGCTCGTTCTCCAATTGGTGACCTCTAAGTACATCCTGCTTCCCAAAATGTCTGTGAGACAGTTAGCTTAGTTTGATGGATAGTTGGTATGGATTTTTGGTTGTCATTGAAGTCAACCCTTGGAGAGTGATATTGTAGATTGATGTCAACCTTTAGTGATTGATGTTAACCCTTGAAGAAATCCTGTAGCACAAAGGTTTGGGTAATGGACCCAAGTTTGTTTGATGTAAATATGACTCATTATTTTCTTGTCATGGTTTATAATAAGTAAAAATATATGAACTCCAAAGTGGTCCCCTTATGGTGAAATCCCTCACGAAAGACGCTTTGCGGATTGAGTTATCCTAGAAGTATGGTTAGAGAACCCATGATTATTTATGGAATAATGAGATGAAGGTCAGTGAATTAGTCAGTGAAACTATCCTAGATGGATATTGTTTGTCATACCATTTCCAGTGGTATGTGGAACATCACATAACTCCTCACAGTTAGAGATTTATGGCCATAAGAAGTTGGAGAAACCAGGTTTGGGTAATGGACCCAAGTTTGTTTGATGGATAATTGTATGAGTTTTGATATATTTTCAGGTAATAATATTCTATATGGATAGTACATGTCATTCCATTTCTGGTGGTATGTGGAACTTCACATAACTCATCACGGTTTGAGAGTTATGGCCTTACGAAGTTGGCGGACCCTCATATGTCATCTAGAAGCCCCAAAAGGTCAAAGTAGTCAAAGTGGTTTAAGAGATTTTTAGAAGGTAAATAATAAAGTGAAGTGATGAGTGTATTATAATTCAAAGTGAATACAAAATAAATTATTTAAATAATAAATTTAATGGAGAAATTAGAAGTGGGTTAACCCTAAAATAAGGAAAGTGGGCAAGGTGACCTAGAAGATGTTTTTAAGGAAGCTACTTGAAGAGTATAAATAAGAGGCAAGGCTCTCTCATTTTATATAACACTTGAGCATATTGAATATCTATAGGTGTATGAGGTAAAAAAAAGGATATCTAAGTCGAATTTCTGAGGGAAGGTGAAGAAATGAAGACTGGAATTCAAGGAAGGATAAATTCTTTTGATGATGCTTTCTAAGGTATGTTATTTACAGGTCATCTCACCATTTTTGTAATAATTTTTTTTCTATAATGATTCAGACCATGAAATTTTTATTACATCGAGGAAACCTATCCAAATATATGTGGTAAAAAATTCATCTTGTGGGGCATTGTATTTTTTGAGTTACACTCTGTGGAAAATAGGGTTTGTGGCTAGTCCCGAAACTAGTATAAAACAGGGGTTTCGGGTAAAAATGTCATAACTTCTTCATAACAGATCTAAATTCAGTAAGACCAAATGTGTTGGTTAGAGTACATTCTATAGTATGTTTTGTAACATTTTCAGATATATTAAATAAATATTCTGTGCGGGGAATGTTCTACAAGGTCGCTCTCTAGAATAATCCAGAATTCAGCAAGGTATGCCATTTTTTCTATAACTCCTTTTTTGAGAGGTTCCAAGTAGTGACACCTGGAGGAATTGCATAAAACAAACTGAAGAACATTTTTTATAATTTTCAGATTTTTATTCATTATAGATACATAGTTATGATTATTTCAAGTTAGGGTTGTTGACTAATCCAAAACTAGTCATGTGAGACTAAAGAAAAGTTTGATGAAAATGCTAGTCTCTATTTGTCAAAGTTAAGGAAGGTTTGCAGGTATGTGATCAGATACACTAGGTATATTACAAAGTTACAAATCATATTTGGATGATGATTTTGACGAGGGATTTTGGTTGAGGTACATGTTGGGTACATGATTGAGACAAGTAGTTGATGAATTGGCACATGCATGAGTTGTATAGTTGATGATATTGGTACATATTGATGATTCATAGTTGATGAGTAGTTGATACATGATTGTTACATACTTGGTACATGGTTGGAGGCACTTGTTAGTACTTTTGTTTGTAAATGTGTTGAACTTGTATAGAATAGATCTAGCTAGAAAATACTAACTACATTTGCAGAGATAAATTGAGAAAGAAGAAGCAAGATAGAAAGAATGGAAGAATTCTCATTAACCGTATTCCACACTCAAAGAGTGAATAATTTAAAATATATATAGGATAAATGAGTAACTAATGAACCATAGTGGTGGTCTATATTGATCTGGACACACACCAACAATTACAAGAGTAAACTGACACCTAGTGTAGTCTCTTAGGCAGTTACGAGGGTGAACTACCACCTAGCTGAGTTAACTAGTCAACTAGTCTTCAGTTAACTGACTGAGCAAAGAGTAGTGATTTGGTGATGATCCCAATGTTGCATGGTGACAAAACCAATGCAACATCTAAACTCAACTCAACTAATCAAGCTGAAGTGTCAACTGAAAGAGAATATTCTCCGGGTGGAATATTCTCCCCTAAAATATAGAAGACTGGATAATGACTAATTATGACTAATAAACAAGGAATAACCTTAGGAAAAATAAATCCTAGGTGTGTGTGAAGTAACTCCAACACCCCCCCCTGAACATCNTAAAAAATGAGAAGGAACAAAAAAAATTTGCTAAGCAACCATGTCCTTCACTCCAATAAGACCTCGCAAATGTGCAAGTTTGTGCACTTTGAAGATTTTGTTGAAGATGTAGATGTTTGCACGAATCTGATGAAGTATATGCATCATTGATATTTCCACACATATCCACTTTATCTTCTTATAATGAATAATATCCAAATAAATTTTGGATGAAATTTTGAAAACTGTGCGGCCGTTTCCAGAAAAATGTTGAAATTTTGTTGATTTTAAAACGATCATAACTTCAGTTTCCGGACTCCGTTTCGAACGATTTTTTTTTGAAATTGGATATTTTCCCAATTCAAATATCCAATTTGTTTCCACAAATGTTTCTCAGAAAATATCAGAAGGGCGTCTGATGTGCACGGCTCCCTTTTTTACTCTTGACATGCATGCATAGTGCATGCAAAAGTGTTTGCATGTGACTCCTGAGATGCATGCCATATATTGTTGGTTGTGGAGCCTGATTATCTTCCTGATTTAGAGGTCCTTGCTTTCAGCCATGTTTATACCCCATGAAGTATTTACACCCCAGAAGTATGTACACTCTTCCACTCGGGGGAGTGCAGAGGGAGGGTACCCCCTCTGCGGGGTCCAGGGGGGATATCCCCCTAGCTGGGGGGTCTAGGGGCAAGCGGGCCCCCAGCGGGGGTTCGGGGGAGAAGCCCCCAAAGGAAAATTTTCTTTGTAAATTTATATGTAATTTCATTGTAAATCTGGACCGTTCATTATAAGGTCGCAGATCTAACAATAGAGATTATGTTAGGGTTTTTTTCCCTAGAAGGCAACCCTCTTTTATGAGGGAAATGTATTGCGGCTATGGTTGATTGTGAATATTGTATTCTGAGATAGGAGACTGTGAGAGAAAGAAGAGGAAGTTACAGCAGGTTTGTTGTAGGTTGTATCCCTTCATATGCTAGATAATAATAAAGGAAGGACCTGGCAATTTCTCTAGTGGACGTAGCCCACACTGGGTGAACCACGTAAATCTATGTCTCTATTGTATTGTGTATCTTTTGTATTTTGTTTCTGCATTTATTTTATTTATTGCTCCACGGTCCTGTTTTTCTAACATATATCTTCCACATGAATTTTAGAAAATAAATCTGAAATGAAGTAGACATCATCTTCAATTATTGGAATACTAATTTTTGTAAAAACTTTTGTAGAAGACTCTTCATAATAAGAGGCTTGATCTTATGATGGCTTCTCTTCTGGCTCTATCTGTTTGACCTCCTGCATGAAATATTCATAATATTATTTATTCCCAAATAGAACCTCCAATCTGGTCCATAATTCATTTGGAGTTAATCCTTGTGATTCTTCATATACTTGATGGAAAAGTTTGGGAGAAGCAGACATGTCAATACTTCCTATGGCCATATCTTGTCTATTGAGAAAGTCATTTTCTCATCGACAGAATTGGGCTCTACTTCCATTGCCATGGTTATTTGGTATAAGCCTCTACTTCTGAGAAGAAGTAGAATCTTTGGCTTCCATTCCAAATAGTTATGAGGCGTGATAAGTATTTCCGACGAATAATCCATCTTTTGTTGTCTTCAATCTTTTGTACTTGCAAAAAATGATTTTGTATAGCTTTTGCTTAGCAGTCTGTTGGCTCTGATACCATGTAAATGTGTTGAACCTACACAGAATATATCTAGCTAGAAAATACTACACACATTTGCAGAGAGAAATTGAGAAAGAAGAAGCAAGATAGAAAGAATGGAAGAATTCTCATTAACCGTATTCCACACTCAAAGAGTGAATAATTTAAAATATATATCAGATAAATGAGTAACTAATGAGCCATAATGGTGGTCTAGATTGATCTAGACACACACCAATAGTTACAAGAGTAAACTGCCACCTAGTCTAGTCTCTTAGGCAGTTACGGGAGTGAACTGCCACCTAGCTGAGTTAACTAGTCAACTAGTCTTCAGTTAACTGACTAAACAAAGAGTAGTGAGTTGGTGATGATCCCAATGTTGCATGGTGACAAAACCAATGCAACATCTAAACTCAACTCAACTATTCAAACTGAAGTGTCAACTGAAAGAGAATATTCTCTAGGTGGAATATTCTCCCCTAAAATATATGAGACTAGATAATGACTAATTATGACTAATAAACCAGGAATAACCTTAGGAAAAATAAATCCTAGGTGTGTGTGAAGTAAATCCAACACTATTGACACATGGTTTATGGATGATGTATCATACTTGTATTGGTATATTATTAGAAGCACATATTGGTCTTGATGATGATTATGAGTTGTTGTGTTATGGTTGGTTGATGCACATCTTTGAAAGTTGTCTTGGTGATTGATATTGGTGAGTAGATCTGATTTGGTTGATAATATTGATGAGACAGGTTGTTGTGATAGGTTCTTTGGACAGGTTGTTGTGTCAGGTTATTTGTATAGGTTTGGTGCATGGTTGGTGCACTTGTTCATGGTACACGTTTAATACAGGTTTGGTGCATGGTTGATGCACTTGTTCATGGTGCAGGTTTTGTACAGGTTGGTGCATGGTTGATGCACTTGTTTATGGTACAGGTTGATTATAGGTTGAGGTACAGGTTGGTGCATTGTTGATGCACTTTTTTATGGTACATGTTGATTACAGGTTGAGGTATGGGTTGGTGCATGGTTGATTCACTTGTTTATGGTACATGTTGATTACAGGTTGATTGGTACAGGTTTACAGCAGTATATCTCAAAGTGATAGTGTGACAGTGGTTCCATCATTCTACTTATACGTTAGGGTGGTTGGACGGGGCAAGGACAGGTGGTTGTAGCCACCTTCTAGTTGTAGCCAGAGAGCATAGGAGGTTGTAGCCTCCTTCTGGTTGTAGCCAGAGAATTGGGGAGTTGGAACTTCCTTCTGGTTGTATCCTGATAAACTAGGGTGTTGGAGCCTCCTTCGAGTTGCAACTAGAAAAAAAAGGAAGTTGGTGCTTCCAATGAATGTAATTCTTCAATACATATAAGAAAAATCATTATGTGGTTTTCTCTTGCTTTGGGTTTCCATGTAAAACACTAGTGTACTGTGTATGCGCATGATTATTCATTTGTTCATTTCTTATTTACTCTGCATTTATTGGATGATAATGCTAAATTGATATAACACTTGGATTATATGGTTAAAAAGGATTACATTGATCTATTATTGATTCACCCCCCCTCTCAGTAATCCAACAATTGGTATCAGAGGGAGGTTCCTTCAGAAAATAGTTTAACCACTGGAAGGAGATCATGGATTATTCTAAGAATGGAGTACCAGTGTTTAATGGTCAGAATGGTTTTAAGTATGATATGTGGAGCATAAGGACAAAAGTATTTTTATAGGCACATGGAAATTATATTTGGCTATCAGTTGTTATAGGATATGATATTTCAAAAAGGGCAAAGACTGCAGCCAAGAAGGAATTGAGGAAGAATTAAAAAATAGCAATGGATTTCATCTGGGAAGGATTAACTAATCCAGTAAGAGAAAAGGTTGGTAAATGTTCATCAGCAAAATAACTTTGGGATAAGTTACATGACATATATTATTCACCCATGGCAGATTCAGAAAATGACAAAGAAGATGCAGATACAAAACAAGAATAAAGATGTGATTCATGTCAGACAGATTCAGAAGAGGAAGAGTATGAAGAAGCAGAAGTTGATTATAGAGAAAAATTGATCAGTGCAATTAAATATCTAAAGAAAGAAAGAGAAGAAAACAAGTCATCCAAGAAAGAATTGATGAACCAAATGGAAAGTGTCCAAGGTTATGAAAAGGATCAACAGGTCATCAAGAATTTAAGAGCTCAACTAGAAGAGACCAGACGAATTGAAGAAACTCTAGAATATCAAAAGAAATGTTTAGAAGCCAACATAGCAGCGCAAAAGGAAGAAGCGGAAAAGAGAGAAAATATACGGATGGATCATATCAAGGAAAGAACCAATGACTTAAACCAACTTGAGGAAGAGTTTGGTTAAGAAGAGAGAAGACTGGAAGAAGAAATAATTACATTGAAAATCCAACTTGAAGAAGCAAAGAGAACAGAAGAGGGCATGAAGTCTCAGATACTGAAGAAAGAAGAATAGGTTGAGAATCTTCAAGAAGAAGTTGTCACATTGGGAAGTAAAATCGTCAAGCTCAACAAGAATGTTGAAGAGACAAAAACATCCACATCCTTTATAGAGAATGAAGAGAATCACTCTAGGTTTCTAGAAAAGAAGAATGAAGAAAATAGAAAGAGTTATGTAGAATTACTCAAAGGAAGGAATCATGGTCAACCAGGATCTAAGAAAACTATTAAAGATACATATTCAAGAAGACCATCCATGTTCAAGCCACAAATAATCTTCAATCATGATCATGATCAGTCAAGGAAAAACTTCAGAAGGACTACGCCACAAAGAATATCATTCACTCCCAGGTAAGCAAATTTATTTTATGGTCATTGTTTTTATTGTACTAACTTTGGACATAAGGTTGCAGATTGCAGGGATTATAAAATAAATTTTTAAGCATAAATGCCTATGTGGCCCCACGTAACATTGAATGTTACAAATGTCATAACTATGGACACATAGCTAGTGATTGTAGAAGTATGATTGATATTTCCATGAAAGAGAACATTGATATCAGATGTAAGAAAGTATGGATAAGAAAACATGAAGAACATGTGAACAAATACTAGGTCCTAGAGATCGAAAGATTGGTAATAAAACGGGATGAAGAAAATTCTATAGAGAAAAAGAAAGATGTCATATACAGAAAGGTTTGGAAAATAACTGAAAGAAAATAAGGACAGGTAAATAAGGAACAAGTTCAAGAGATTGTACTTTCAGGAATTGTAGTGAAAGATGAATCCATAGACATAAAGAAATAAGTCAGAGCTCAGAGAGATGATGAATCTACCAATGAATATGATGATGAATCTACCAATGAAGATGATGATGAATACACATCAGAGAAGGAATTGTTCTGAGCCATCCGACTTAGATACTCCCAAGTAATATGAATATTAGATAGAGAGATTCTATGCGATAGCTGTGACAGACCAAAGAACTATACTTCGAGCAGCTTGCAGAGTTTGAGAAAACAAATTCAGATAAATCAGTTAGCAGAAGTACAATCAAGACTTCATGATAGTATAATGATAAATGAGTTAGCATTATGGACAGTTGCACAAGTAGAGTCTTGGAAAATATGGACAGAGATGGATTCATAAGCACACTTAGCAGGTTTGGAAAGATATATGATAGTGGATGAGAGCATGGATTCATATATTGGTTCAGAGAGTGGCTCAGAGACAAAAGAACATTATCACAATGGATGATAATTACACAGGAAATGGCTAGAACAATGCTAATGGATTCCAAATTGACAGATATTTTTTGGACATATGCAATGCATGTTAATGTTTAAGTTATTATTAGATTTATTTGCATTTCACTAGATAACAATAGCATAAGATAGGATCACCGAGAAATACACAATCACAAGAGACACAACATTTATCCTGGGAAACCCTCATGGGGAAGAAAACCTAGAAAAACTTCCTTATTATAGATAGCCAATACACTGCCAAGAGATAACTCAAACAAATACAGAAAGTCCTCTCCCAAAGATGTGCCTCTCTCTCTCTCTCTCTCTCTCTCTCTCTCTCTCTCTCTCTCTCTCTTCTTCAACTGCAGCTCTGAAACTTGTCTCTCAATGAACAAGTGAGTGTGTGTCTAACTGAGGTGCTAGCCTCCTTATTTATACAACACTGGCACGTGTGAAGGTGTCTTTTCACTGGCAGGGCCAACTTCTTCTTTTGGGTGGTTATAACCACTTCTAATATATTATGGGGCCTCTTTAATATATTTTGGGGCCGACTTCTTCTTCTGCCTATTACAATTATATTTTGACCAATCCGCAAAAGAGGATTTGGTCCTTTACAATAACCGACATGATCAAACCGCAATGGGGATTGATCCAATGAATAATATATCAATAATAATTAGAATACACTTTGCAGTAATATTATTTCAACACTCCCCCTTAACAAGAAGGGTATTCTATAACAGCATCAGGCGAGAGAGAGGACCGCATCATCAACAACATGAGGAGGACAGCATCATCAATATCATCTTGGAACACTGACTAGCGCATCTACAAATCATCAGAATTTTTCTCATCGGCAGCATCATCATTCTCAAAGGAATGCCATCATCATCTACATCAATATGGATTAGTATAAAACTAATACATCATCATAATAATGGACTGGCTTTATGTCACATCTCTCAAGATGGAAGCACAGTACTCATCTTGCTTTATGTCACAACAGTCAAGATGGAAGCAAGATAATAGACTGAATTTACATCACAGCTATCAAGCTAGAAGCACAGTACTAGTCTCATCTCATCGTCTTGCTTTACGTCACAACAATCAAGATGGAAGCAAGATACTAGACTGGATTTACGTCACATCTATCAAGATGGAATCAAAGTACTAGTCTCATCACATCATCTTGCTTCACGTCACAACAATCAGGCTGGAAGCAAGATACTAAACTGGCTTTACATCACAGCTATCAGGCTGGAAGCATAGTACTAGTCTCATCACATCGTCTTGCTTTATGTCACAACAATCAAGCTGGAAGCAAGATAATAGACTGGCTTTATGTCACAACTATCAGGTTGGAAGCACAGTAGTAGTCTCAACACATCGTCTTGATTTATATCACAACAATCAAGCTGTAAGCAAGATATTAGACTGGCTTTACGTCATAGCTATCAGGCTAGAAGCACAGTACTAGTCACATCTCATCACAACAACTAGACTTTCTTTACATCACAGTGGTTAAGTTGGAAGCATAGTACTAGGTAAATATCATCATAACACTACTCCTTGTTTCAAGGAAGGCCCTTTCAGACTATACCAAGCTTATCTCGAAAGTGATCAAACTTTACATGAGATAAAGGCTTGGTCAACACATCAACAACCTGTTCATTTGTGTTAACGTACTGAAGATTTATGGCTCCTCTCTGCACCATGTCACAAATGTAATGATATCGGATCTCTATGTTCTTCGACCTATCATGGAATACATGATTCTCTATCATCTTTAGGAAGCTATACTTTTCACATAGGATTGTGGTTGCTTCCATCTCTACGTCAAATAGATCGGTCAACAAATTTCAAATCCATATAGCTTCGCAGCTAGAAAAACACGCAACAATGTATTCTTCTTCGGTTGTGCTGAGAGCAATGCTATATTGCTTCCTACTCTTCCATGAGATCATGGCTAATCCCAAACTGAAACAACATCCTGAAGTTTTTTTCCTGTCAGAGACACTTCCTGCACAATTTGAATCAGTTTACCCACTCAATGTGAAATCATGATATCCATCATAACTAAGACCACAATCTAATGTACCCTTAAGGTACCTCATCACATGTTTTGTAGCCACTAGGTGAACATGTCTGGGTTCTACTAAAAACTGACTCAAGGTATTCATGGAAAAACAAATATATGGTCTAGTGTTCATCAGGTACATCAACAATCTAATAATCTGTCTATACAGCGTGGCATCAATCAATGCTGACAAAGTGTCAACCAATAGCTTCAGCTTCATTTCCATGGGTGTATTCATGGACTTACACTCTAACATGTCGAATCTCTTCAAGATTTCGACTTCATACTTCCCTTGGTTAAGGAAGATCCTCTATGGACTCTGCCATACCTCAAGACCTAATAAATAATGCATTAGGCTAAGGTCTTTCATCTCAAATCCTGAGGTGAGCCTCTTCTTACATTCAATGATGATATTTTCATCTCTAATTAAGAATAAGTCATCTACATAAAACAATAATATCACTGGCTCATCGTTCATAACCTTGAAATAAAGGTTAGAATCTGCTTTACTCTTGGTAAATCCCAATCTCATCAGGAAAATGTGTATCCAGCCATACCAAGCTCTAGGAACTTGCTTCAATCTGTATAGAGCCTTCTTGACCTTGCGGACATGAGACTTCTTGTCTTCAACTTCATATCCTTGAGGTTTCTCTATATACACTTCTTCTTCGATGACAGCATTTAGGAAAGTTGTCTTTACGTCCATCTGGTGTAACTTCCACTTCATCTTAGCTGCAAGGGCTATGATGGTTCTGATCGAAGTGTATCTGGCTACATGAGTGAATGTCTCTTCATAGTCAATGCCTTCCTTCTGAGAAAATCCACAAGATATAAATGTTTCTTTGTATTTCTCAATACTTCCATTAGTATCATGTTTTATTTTGAAAATCCATTTGGAAGATACCACATCCTTACTCTTCGGTCTGGGAACTATTTCCCATACATTGTTCTTTATTATGGATTGGCATTCTTCTGTCATGGCATCTTCCCATTCTTTCTTATGAATGGATTTTTCAAAGCAAGTAGGCTCTTTCTCTAGGGGATCACACATGAAATCCATATAACCGGAGAATGGCTTAGGTCTCTTCACCTGTCTCATGGTTCCTTTGGGAACACCATACTTCTCTCCATATTGAATAAGCTCTCTTGCCCAAGCAGGATTTATTTTATGGGAGATCGTCATCTAAGGAGGTTCTTGAAATTTTACTATGTCATGATATTCTATAATTTCCTCATCAACAGAAGTTACGACTTCCCTCACTGGTTCTGCAGCTCTAGGAACCTCCCTCATTGATTCTACAATTATGGGGATTACGGGTTCCTCTTCACATAATTCTTCAAGCTGGAAACTTCTCGATCTCTTGAGTGCTACATCTTCATCAAAGGTCACATCCCTACTAATCTCAATGTGATGGTGATCTGGTATATAAATCTTGAAGGCCTTGGAGACCTCACAGTATCCCATAAATATTCCTTTCTTTCCTGAATGGTCTAGCTTGTTTCTTTTCTCTTTCGAAATATGTATAAATACTGGGCAGACAAATATTTTGAGATGTCTTACCTTTGGATTATTTTCAGTGAACATTATTGGATCATGTTGTCATTGATGCCAATGGTTTGATTGATTGATGTCATTGATTGATGTCAATTCATTGATTGATTTCAAAGGATTGATTGATTGATGATTGATGTAATATAATATGTATTGTCCTTGATGAGAATGCATATATGAAGATGGATCAATGAGTTGTCATTGATATGATGAAGATGGATCAATGATTTTTCATTGATACATGATGAAGATGGATCAATGTGGTTTAATTGGTATCAGAGCGAGCCTTCACTACAAGCCTTAACAAGCTTGAAGGAGATCCATAGACACACAAACGGATGATGAAATACCAATCCTTGATGAGGAAAACTATTCTACTTGGAGAATAGAGATGAGAGTGTATTTGAAGACAATGGGAGAAACTATTTCAAAGTCAGCCATTGGTGGATCAGTTCCATTGAAGAACAAGTCAAATTTTGCATCTCAAAGGGAAGGAAAGAAGAATGATGCATTGGCTCTCAAGACCATTCTTAGTGGACTTTCAAGCCCTATCAAAGAGAGCATGGGATAATGCACTTCTGCCAAGGATCTATGGCTAAAGATAGAGGAGACATATGAAAAAAAGAAAGAATATGTTGAAGACCACTCTGTCAAGATTATCAAAGGTAAAGAATCTCTAACTCTTGATTGTATATATGATTATTTTAAAGGAAAAGAATCATGTGATGATGTTGGCAAGAAGGAAGATATTGAAGATACTTCAAATGAAGGTAAAGAATCTCCAAAGACTCTTGATTGCATTGTTGGAAAAATGTATAGATGACTCATTATTATCTTATCATGATTGATAAGATGCATAAATGGATGAAATCCAAAGTGGTCCCCTTATGGTGAAAGCCCTCACGGGAAGACGCTTTGCGGATTGAGTTATCCTAGAAGAATGGTTGGAGGACCCATGCTATCATTATTGTCTTATCATGATTGATAAGGTGCACAAATGGATGAACTCCAAAGTGGTCCCCTTATGGTGAAATCCCTCACGAGAAGATTCTTTACGGATTGAGTTATCCTAGAAGAATGGTTGGAGGACCCATGCTTGTATGTGGAATAATGAGATGAATATCAAGGAGATTGTTGGTGAAACTATCCTAGATGGATAATGCTTGTCATGCCATTTTCGGTGGTATGTGGAATGTCACATAATTCCTCATGGTTTTAGAGTTATGGCCTTACGAAGATGAAGGACCCCCACATGAAGGCTTGAATCCCCCAAGGTCAAAGAAGTCAAAGTGACCTAAAAGAAGAAATCATTATTTAAATGATAAAGTAAAGTGACAAAGTCAGGGTGGATTATTTAAATAATAAAGAGAAGTGAAAAAATCAAGAAATGATAAAGTAAGGTGACAAAATCAAGAATGGATATTTAAATGATAAAGTATTGGAGAACCTTCTATTTGTGGAAAGTGGTTAACCCTAAAAATAAGGAAAATAGGTTAAGTGACCTAGAAATGGGTTAGGTGACCTAAAATAAGAAATCATTATTTAAATGATAAAGTAAGGTGACAAATTCAAGGTGGATTATTTAAATAATAAAGAGAAGTGAAAAAAATCAAGAAATGATAAAGTAAGATGAGAAAATCAAGAAGGAATATTTAAATGATAAAATATTGGAGAAATTTCTATTTATGGAAAGTGGTTAATCCTAAAATAAGGAAAATAGGTTAAGTGACCTAGAAATGGGTTAAGTGACTTAAAAATGGGTCAAATGACCTAAAGGATGAAAGTATAAATAATATATCAATGGTCTCTTGTAGATCATCATTTTTGTGGATCAATGGAGATCTTTTTGTGAGAATATCTTTTGGAGTATTGATGGAGAGCTTCTTGTGAGAGCTTCTTGAGAATTTTTGGTGTGGAACACTTGAACATATTGAAGATATATAGGTGACTGAGATAACCAAGGATATCTAAGCCTAATTTCAGAAGGAAGGTGAAGAAAAGAGGGCCGGAATTGAAGGGAGGATAAATTCTTTTGATGATGCTTTCTAAGGTATGTTATTTACAGGTCATCTCACCATTTTCGCTATAATTTTTTTTCTATAATTATTCAGACCATGAAATTGCTATGTCATTGAGAAAACATATCCAAGTATTTATGATAAACAATTCATCTTGTGGGTCTTTGTATTTTTGGAGTTACACTCCGTGGAAAATAGGGTTTGTGGCTAGTCCTGAAACTAGTCAAAAACAGGTGTTTCGGGTAAAAACGTCATAACTTCTTCATAACAGATCCAAATTCAATGAAACAAAATGTGTTTGTTAGAGTATATTCTATAGTATGTTTTTTAATAGTTTCATGTCATTTAAACAAATATTCCGTGCGAGGCATTCTCTACAAGGTCGCTCTCTAGAATAAGCCAAAATTCAACAAGGTATGTCATTTTTGGTATAACTCCTTTTTTGAGAGGTTCCAAGTAGTTCCACCTAAAGGAATTTCATAAAACACACTAAATAAAATTGTATATCAGTTTTATATGTTTATTCATTACAGGTACAAAGTTATGATTATTTCAAGTTGGGGTTGTTGACTAATCCAAAACTAGTCATGGTTGAGACAAGCAGTTGATGAGTTGGCACATACATGAGGTGTATAGTTGATGATGTTGGTATTGGTGCATGTTAATGTACATGTTTGGTACACTCATATATGGCATATGCTTGATGATACTACACCATTGGTACTACTTGATTAACACAACAATTGGCATTTGTTTGAGATACATGATTGTGGCACTTGGTTCATGATGGAGACATATCATGAGTGATATGATACATTGTTTGGCATGTTGATAAAGGCATATGATTGATACATTCCATGGATGATATATTTTGGCACATTGCATGATGTTGATGTACATGGTTGATTTACATAGGTGTTGTGCATGATGAGCACACATTTTGTACAGGATGTACTTGGTTGATATTTTGCGCATGATTCTTTATTTCATTGTTGACATATCTTTTGCTTCATGATGCTTGGTATGGCATGAGTTTGATGCATGAGCAGGTCCAAGGATCATTATATGGTAGCACAATGTTCATCTTGCATAAAATATAGGGGAGACATACCCATAGGGGGATTCATTCTTCTTCCCATGATTCTAGGAGGAGATATTTATCAGATGCATACCTAGAAAAGAGCCCTATACTTGAAGAAAGAGAAGAGGAGCATAATTTCAGGGGGAGCAATGGTCACAGGGGGATTATGTTATATGTATCCTCAGAATTACATCAAAGTGATATCCCTTGTTCAAAAGGGGAGAGATTATTCAGAGGAAGATCAAAGGCATTCAGATAGGGGGAGCATCCCCAAGGAGAGTTCAAGCAAGGGGAGCAACCCCAAGATTAGAATGGCCCTTTGCCATTGATGTCAAAGGGGGAGAGTTAATCACATTGATGTGATTGATGTTTATTGATGGGGAGATATAGTCACATTGACTGTTGATGTAGAGCATGCCTTATCTACATGTTGACATCAATAATTGGTAATTGGTGTTGACATCAATGTTGGTATTGCCATCAATGCCAAAGGGGGAGATTGTTGGATCATGTTGTCATTGATGCCAATGGTTTGATTGATTGAT
>ML780016.1:299777-314463 GCA_009831015.1 Picea engelmannii
CCTTGATGAGAATGCATAGATGAAGATGGATCAATGAGTTGTCATTGATATGATGAAGATGGATCAATGAGTTGTCATTGATATGATGAAGATGGATCAATGAGTTGTCATTGATACATGATGAATATGGATCGATGTGGTTTAATCGGTATCAGAGAGGGCCTTTACTACAAGCCTTAACAAGCTTGAAGGAGATCCATAGACACACAAATGGATGATCAAAACTTTTTCTAATCTCATCATATACCTTCACATTTTACTTTTCATTCTTTAGTCTTGTGATTTCTTCTTCCTTTTCTTCTAGTTGAGTCTTATTTCTCTCTTTAAGAATCTCCTTTAACATCAAGATGTACCTTTGACTCCTCCTAAGAAATTTTTTAGTGTTATCCGAAAGATAGTTATAGTGTGTATAAAAATGATCACTTCTATACCTATATAAACCCTCTTCAATTTCCTTTTGAAATTCTAATAGATTTTCTTTTATTCTTTCCATGGGATAACTATCATCAAACTTTACACAAACTATTTCTAGATCATCTTCTTCACTTGAGAAAAATTCAACATCATCACATTTTGAATCAATGCAATCAAGAGTCTTTGGAGATTCTTTACCTTCATTTTAAGTATCTTCAATATCTTCCTTCTTGCCAACATCATCACATGATTCTTTTCCTTTAAAATCATCATATATGCAATCAAGAGTTAGAGATTCTTTAACTTTGATAATCTTGACGGAGTGTTCTTCAACGTATTATTATTTTTTTTTATATGTCTCCTCTATCTTTAGCCATAGATCCTTGGAGGAAGTGCATTGTCCCATGCTCTCTTTGATAGGGCTTGAAAGTCCACTAATAATGGTCTTGAGAGCCAATGCATCATTCTTATTTCCTTCCCTTTGAGCTGCAAACTTTGACTTTTTCTTCAACGGAACTGATCCACCAATGGTTGCCTTCCAAATAGTTTCTCCCATTGTCTTCAAATACACTCTCATCTCTATTTTCCAAGTAGAATAGTTTTCCTCATCAAGGATTGGTATTTCATCAACCATTTGTGTGTCTATGGATCTCCTTCAAGCTTTTTAAGGCTTGTAGTGAAGGCCCACTCTAATACCAATTAAACCACATCGATCCATCTTCATCATGTATCAATGACAACTCATTGAATGATGTCAAGTGATTGATTGATGTCAAAGGATTGATTGATTGATGATTGATGTAATATAATATGTATTGTCCTTGATTAGAATGCATAGATGAAGATGGATCAATGAGTTTTCATTGATATGATGAAGATGGATCAATGAGTTTTCATTGATACATGATGAAGATGGATCGATGTGGTTTAATTGGTATCAGAGCGGGCCTTCACTACAAACCTTAACAAGATTGATGGAGATCCATAGACACACAAATGGATGATGAAAAATCAATCCTTGATGAGGAAAAATATTATACTTGGAGAATAGATATGAGAGTGTATTTGAAGACAATGGGAGCATCTATTTGGAAGGCAGCCATTGGTGGATCAGTTCCGTTGAAGAGCAAGTCAAAGTTTGCATATCAAAGGGAAGGAAAGAAGAATGATGCATTGGCTCTCAAGACCATTCTTAGTGGAATTTCAAGCTTTATCAAAGAGAGCATGGGACAATTCACTTCCGCCAAGGATCTATGGCTAAATCTAGAGGAGACATATCAAAAAAAGAAAGAAGATGTTGAAGACCACTCCATCAAGATTATCAAAGGTAAAGAATCTCTAACTCTTGATTGCATATATGATGATTTTAAAGGAAAAGAATCATGTCATGATGTTGGCAAGAAGGAAGATATTGAAGATACTTCAAATGAAGGTAAAGAATCTCCAAAGACTCTTGATTGCATTGATTCAAAATGTGATGATGTTGAATTTTTCTCAAGTGAAGAAGATGATCTAGAAACAGTTTGTGTAAAGTTTGATGATAGTTATCCCATGGAAAGAATAGAAGAAAATCTATTAGAAATCCAAAAGGAAATTGAAGAGGGTTTATATAGATATAGAAGTGATCATTTTTATACACGCTATAACTATCTTTCGGATAACACTAAAATTTTTCTTAGGAGGAGTCGAAGGTACATATTGATCTTAAAGGAAATTCTCAAAGAGAGCAATAAGACTCAACTAGAAGAAAATGAAGAAGAAATCACAAGACTAAAGAATGAAAAAGAAAATGTGAAGGTAGATGATGAGATTAGAAAAAATTTTGAAACTATTATCCATCTCAAGACCCAAATTGAAGAATCCACAAGAATAGAGGAACTATTGAAGAATCAAATAAATGAAAAGAAACAGTCATGTTGTAAGCTAGAAGTTGAAATTGTTGACCTTAGAAAGAAGGTATAAAATTCAAACAAATTCTTGAATAGCTCACTAATATTTGATGAGATTTTAGAAAGTCAAAGATCACCATATGATAAATCAGGTCTTGGATACAAAGGAGAAGATACACATGCCAAAGAAAGCACCTCAAAGAAGCATGAGGTAAATCCATCAAAGAAGGAGAACAATGTTGCAAAGCAACCATCTACACAAGGCAAAGAAAATTTCAAAATAACAAAGCAAGGAAGACATCAAGAAGCTATTCTTGGGACACCAAAGAAAAGGTATGAAAGTATTTTTCATGGGAATTGTTATTCATGTAATGGATATGGTCACAAAGATTTTGAATGTAGATCTCATGAAAGGAGATATAATGGAAGATTTTATAACACCATGAGGTGTTGGAGATGTGATCAAGTAGGACACATTGTTGTTCACTGTAACACTATGAGATGCTACAGTTGTAGTGGATTTGGCCACAAATCCCATGAGTGTTGGAACACAAGAAGAAAGTCCATGATGAGAACTTAAAATAGCATGGCTAGAAGAAGGAATGAAGTAAGGAAGGGAGACATATTTGAAAATATGGATGCTCAGAGCTCAAGTTATGAGGAGCAGGGACATCTACAAAAGTGGGTGAAGAAGACAGAGCAGCCAGAACGGAATAAAAGACTGAAGGGAAGCTCAAGTAAGTCATCTATTGAAGCATACGCGGGTGACAGTGGTATCAACTGTGTACATATGCAGGATGACCTTGTATAGGTCACGTACATACGTGAGTTGTTGTGCAGTAGACCGCGTATATGTGGTAAAGCCTTGAGAAAAAGGCTATGCACATGGATTGCATCTTGATGTGATGGTATAACACTTTGTTGCAGGGTCTGACATTGTTTGTTGCGGGTTCTGACACTATTTGTTGAAGGTTCAAGTGTTCATCTATTGGATTATGTAAAATAAAATCTCGATTGCATGACACTAACCCATGAGTATGGATTGATGTTGATCTATTGGTGTACATGGATGGTACATATTTGAGTTTCATTGATTTATCTTATGATGTATTATTGGAAGCATATGTTGATATCATGGTGCATGCATTTTTCATGTGGATTGGCATACATATATGGGATTCATCTTTTTGTGGAGATTATTTGTTGATGATATGTTGATAATATATGTTGTTGATATGTATTCACATCTAACTGATTATAAATGACAACAATGAGTAATGAGAAAATGTTGAATGTTAACTAAGGAGTTTTTGTGTAAGAGGGAAGTTTTGGGAAAAAGATCCCCACAATCATTCACCCCCCCTTCTAAGTGTGGTAGGTGTGTCCAACAAACATCTCTTTCGGGGTCTTGAACCCAAGTGAACTATGGGACAATCGATTTTTCACATATACAGTTGGCATTGTTGCTTTTGCCCGTAAGCACATTGGAAGATCTTGATCATGGATCATGGTCTTCACATCTTCCATTATCGTTATGTGCTTCCTTTCAGCTACACCGCTTTGTTGAGGATTATAGGGAGTAGTGAGTTCCCTCTTGATCCCAACATCTTTTCAGAAGTTCACAAACTCTTTTGAGGTGTATTCTCCTCCATTATTTAACCTGGGTATCTTGATCTTTCTTTCAGAAAGATTCTTTATCAAGGATTTGAATTCCTTGAATTTTTCACTAATGGAGGACGATGGCATTGGGCCACACACGTCTGAATGAATGAGTTCTAGGAATCCTTCTGCTTTGTTGTCTCTCTTTGGAAAAGGGTTCTTGATGTTCTTCCCTTGTGCACATCCATTGCACACACCTTCATGGTCAACTTTGAGTTCTAGTAGACCTGTGACAGCTTTGCATATGTATGGTAGCACCTTGTAGTTGATGTGAGCTAATATTCTATGCCAAATTTCACATGGATTCTCAATGGTGTGGATCATGGAAGCTTCTGAGTGACCCTTTAGCATATACAAGCTATTTTCTTCTTTTCCAATGATGATTGCTTCATTTATGGTTTCTACTTTAGCCCACATAAGAACCTCTCTATCTATAAAGGAAACACTGAAGCCTTTCTTTTCTAAACCGGAAATGGAGAGTAGGTTCTTTGTCAAACCTGGTACATAGAGTATGCCCTTCATCTTCATTGAATTCCCTGAATTAAGATTGTAGTTTGATTCTCCCACTCCCTTTATGGGATATTGGTAATCATCTCCAAGTGTCACTTTCTAAGAAAACTTATTTTCTGAAATACAAGAGAGAATATCTCTTTGGCCTGTCATGTTCTTGGAGGAACCAATATCAATGAGCCAAGTGTCCTCTCCAGGTGTTACCGATCCTGAGAGGGCCGAGATTAAGACATAATATTTAATCTGCTCTCTAATCATATTTTCGGGCGGCTCTTCATCTTCGACTGCATGGGCATGGTGCCTCTTATTTTTCCTCTTGTATTCTTCTCATCTAGCTAGAAACAATATCACAATGTGTCCCATATTGTCACAATGGTAGCATTGTACAGATGAGTAATCTCTTTACTTTCGTTATCCTTTCTTCTGGAATCTCCTTGGATGAGATTCTTTATGATTGAATTTTTTTGGGGGTTGAGACTCTTTATGATTCTCTTTATAGAAGTAATACTTCTTCCTTCCTCCTTTAGTGAGAGTAGCTAGGGATTTATCTTCATCTCTTGCTAGTAAGGCCTCTCAGTTAGCTACTCTTGTTTCTTCTTGAATGCATTCTTCCCATAGACTGTCAAACTTTAGTTTCTCCGTTCTTGCACAAATGGTTTGGATGAATGCATCCCAAGGTCTTGTGAGACCATTGAGGGTCGTCATTACGAGTTCATCTTCATCTATGGTATCTCCAATTGTTTCTAACTGTTATTTGAATTCTGAGATTTTGGAGAAGTATTCTTGGATTGATTCTCCTCTTTGCATCCTTGTGTTCTTGAGCTGAGTTCTTAGATTCATCTTCCAGTTTATGTTATTTCATTCATACAATCTATTTAAGTAATCAAATATTTCTTTCGGAGTCTTCTTTGATGACACATAGGGAATCAGGTGGTCTTTGATTGAATCTGCAATGATTCTCTTGGCCCTGATTGTGTACTTTTGGTGCTTTGCTCTTCCTGTAGCATCATCGGGCTCCGACACTTCTTCTTTGAAGAATCTTGCTACTTCATTCTCTTCAAGAATGAGGCCAATCCTATACTTCCAGACACGGAATTTTTCCACACTTTATAGCTTGTCAACAAGCTTAATGCTTGCAACCATCTTTTACCTGAAGCTAGGAAAATGTTCAAAATTAAATTTTGAACTTACCAGGAGGTGCACTTGGCTGAGGTGAGTAGTCTGTTGTGTTTGGATCTGAGAAAATCCAAATTTTTCCCTTCCAAAATTGATCTGTGGATTTGCATGTATGGCAACAGTGACATTTTTCACTTTCTCTTGTGAAAGATCCTCTCTTCAGCTTAGCTATGAAACCATGTTAATGTTTAAGTTATTATTAGAGTTCTTTGCATTTCACTAGATAACAATAGCATAATATAGGATCACTGAGAAATACACAATCACAAGAGACACATCATTTATCTTGGGAAACCCTCATGGGGAAGAAAACCCAACAAAACTTCCTTATTATAGATAGCCAATACAATGCCAAGAGATAACTCAAACAAATACAAAAAGTCCTCTCCCAAAGATGTGCCTCTCTCTCTCTCTCTCTCTCTCTCTCTCTCTCTCTCTTCTTCAACTGTAGCTCTAAAACTTGTCTCTCAATGAACAAGTGAGTGTGTGTCTAACTGAGGCGCTAGCCTCCTTATTTATACAACATTGGCATGTGTGAAGGTGTCTTTTCACTGGCAGGGCCGACTTCTTCTTATAGGTGGTTATAACCACCTTTAATATATTTTGGGGCCTCTTTAATATATTTTGGGGCCGAATTCTTATTCTGCCTATTACAATTATATTTTGACCAATCCGAAAAATGGGATTTGGTCCTTTACAATCACCGACATGATCAATCTGCAATGGGGATTGATCCAATGAATAATATATCAATAATAATTAGAATACACTTTGCAGTTACAATATTTCAACAGTGCATACATCAGTTCACATTCAAAATAGAGTAATTCTCATAAACAACAATGACAAAACTCCCTACGAACTATGGAAAAGAAGCGCAGACAAAAACCTCTACATCAAGGTAAATCAAGAATGAATTTGAAATGTTATTACTTGGAGAACTATCCTTCTTTTTGGGTCTTCATATATGTCAAAGAAACCAAGGAATTTTTATTTCTCAAACTAAGTATATCATAGAAATGCTAAAGAGGTTCAGAATGGAATATTGCAAACCAGTTACCACTCCTATGAAAACCAATTGCAAGTTGAGTGAATATGATGATTCAAATTCTACAAACCAGAGGAAATACAGGTCAATGATTGGTAGCTTACTATATGTGACAATATACTATGCCTCGGCTGTAGAAGGATATTAATGATTGTTTCTTGCTTAGCCAAGATACTAACAACTCACCCAAGTAGAAAGTTTATCCACTGGTGCTTCGTCGGTCATCAATGCAACTTGCCCAATTTGCATCTGTGTAGGCATTAAGTGATCAATCCTTTCCTTTTGGATACCATAATCCAAACTCTTCTATTCCTTTGAAATATATGAAAATCCACTTCACTACTAATACATGTGATTCCTTTGGTATTCCTTGAAATTGTGCCACCTATCCAACTGCCTGCATTACATCTGGTCTAGATGTTGTCACATATAGTAAGCTACCAATCATTGACCTGTATTTCCTCTGGTTTGTAGAATTTGAATCATCATATTCACTCAACTTGCAACTGGTTTTCATAGGAGTGGTAACTGGTTTGCAATATTCCATTCTGAACCTCTTTAGCATTTCTATGATATACTTAGTTTGAGAAATAAAAATTCCTTGGTTTCTATGGATGAAACAGACTTTGACAGATATACAAGTTGAGTATGATGAGCCCATTCCAATCTATTGTGATAATACAAGCACCATCAATATCTCTAAAAACCCAGTGATGTGCTCCAAGACGAACCACATTCCAATCAAGTATAAATTTCCACGAGAACAGGTTGCAGAGAAGAACATCAGAGTTGAATATGTGAAAAAAAAACAAGTGGCATACATCTTTACAAAACTGCTTCCATGGGAAGCCCTTGAGTATCTTCGCCGGAGACTAGGAGAAATTTCTACTCCAAATGAATTTTTTTAAATGCTTATCTTATATGTCTTAGATGTACATGATGAAGAACCATAAATAGGACAAAGGGGGGGAGATTTATCATATGCAAAGGTAAATTCTTGGAGAGAGAGCATAGAGGCATGTTTCCAAGGGGAGCAATTGTCACAAGGGAAGAATGAACAATATGACTTCAGAGTGATATCCTTTGTCAAATGGGGAGATATTAGTCATATGAAGGGAAAGAGAGCAATCAGAGGATTATAAACACAAAGAAAAATCAAAGGCATGTAGATAGGGGGAGCAACCCCAAGGAGAGTTCAGTCAGGAGGAGAAACCCCAAAGGGAGATACTCTTTTCCATTGATGTCAAAGGGGGAGAGATAGAAACATTGATAAAGAGTATAAGCATGAATGTTATCATGACTGTGTGTTTCCATCAATGTTGGTGTTTCCATGAATGCCAAAGGGGGATATTGTTAGACAGTTGTCTTAGGTTGATGGATAGTTGGTATGGATTGTTGGTTGTCATTGATGTCAAACCTTGGGGAGTGATATTATAGATTGATGTCAACCCTTAGTGATTGATGTCAACCCTTGAAGAAATCTCGGTAGCACAAAGGTTTGGGTAATGGACCCAAGTTTGTTTTATGTAAAGATGACTCGTTATTGTCTTGTCATGGTTTATAATAAGTAAAAATTGATGAACTCCAAAGTGGTCCCCTTATGGTGAAATCCCTCACGGGAAGACGCTTTGCGGATTAAGTTATCCTAGAAGTATGGTTAGAGAACCCATGATTATTTGTCGAATAATGAGATTAAGGTCAGCGAATTAATCAGTGAAAATATCCTAGATGGATATTGCTTGTCATGACATTTCCGGTGGTATGTGGAATGTCACATAACTCCTCACAGTTAGAGAGTTATGGCCATAAGAAGTTGGAGAACCCAGGTTTGGGTAATGGACCCAAGTTTGTTTGATGGATAATGGTATGAGTTTTGATGTATTTGCAGGTAATAAAATTCTATATGGATATTACATTTCATTCCATTTCTAGTGGTATGTGTAACGTCACATAACTCCTCACGGTTTGAGAGTTATGGCCTTATGAAGTTGGAGGACCCTCATATGTCATCTAGAAGCCCCAAAAGGTCAAAGTAGTCAAAGTGGTTTAAGATATTTTTAGAAGGTAAATAATAAAGTGAAGTGATGAGTGTATTATAATTCAAAGTGAATACAAAATAAATTATTTAAATAATAAATTTAATGGAAAAATTAAAGCGGGTTAACCCTAAAATAAGGAAAGTGGGCAAAGCGACCTAGAAGATGTTTTTAAGGAAGCTACTTGGAGAGTATAAATAAAATGCAAGGCTCTCATTTTATATCACACTTGAGAATATTGAATATATATAGGTGTATGAGGTAACCAAAGGATATCTAAGCCAAATTTCTGAGGGAAGGTGAAGAAAACAATGCCATAATTCAAGGAAGGATAAGTTCTTTTGATGATGTTTTCTAAGGTATGTTATTTACAGGTCATCTCACCATATTTGCAATAAATTTTTTTCTATAACGATTACGACCATGAAATTGCTATTCCATTGAGGAAACCTATCCAAATATCTGTGGTAAAAAATTCATCTGGTGGGGCATTGTATTTTTTTAGTTACACTCCATGGAAATTAGGGTTTGTGGCTAGTCCTGAAACTAGTCTAAAACAAGTGTTTTGGGTAAAAACGTCATAACTTATTCATAAAAGATCTAAATTCAGTAAGACCAAATGTGTTGGTTATAGTACATTCTGTAGTATGTTTTGTAACATTTTCAGATAAATTCAACAAATATTTCATGCGGGGAACGCTCTACAAGGTCGCTCTCTAGAATCAGCCAGAATTTTTGATATAACTCATTTTATGAGAGGTTCCAAGTAGTGACACCTAGATGAATTGCACAAAAACCAATTTATAATATTGTGTATCATTTTCATATCTTTATTCATTACAGGTACATAGTTATGATTATTTCAAGTTAGGGTTGTTGACTAATCCAAAACTAGTCATGTGAGACTAAAGAAAATTTTGATGAAAATTCTAGTCTCTTGTTGTTAAAGTTAAGGAAAGTTTGCAGGTATGTTATCATATACACCAGTTCTATTACAGAGTTACAAATCATATTTCTATGATGATATTGATGAGGGATTTTGGTTGAGGTACATGTTGCGTACATGATTGAGATAAGTAGTTGATGAGTTGGCACATACATGAGGTGTATAGTTGATGATGTTGGTACATCTTGATGAGTCATAGTTGATGATTAGTTGATACATGATTAGTACATACTTGGTACATGGTTGGAGGCACTTGTTAGTACTTCTGTTGACACATAGTTTATGGATGATGTAGCATACTTGTATTGGTATATTATTAGAAGCATATATTGATCTTGGTGATGATTATGAGTTGTTGTGTTATGGTTGGTTGATGCATATCTTTGAGAGTTGTCTTGGTGAGTAGATCTGATTTGGTTGATAAAATTGATGAGACAAGTTGTTGTCATAGGTTCTTTAGACAGGTTTTTATGACAGGTTATTTGTATAGGTCTGGTGCATGAATGCACTTGGTCATGGTATAGGTTTTGTACAAGTTTGGTGCATGTTTGATGAACTTGTTCATGGTGCAGGTTTTGTACAGGTTGGTGCATGGTTGATGCACTTGTTTAGGGTACAGGTTGAGGTACAGTTTGGTGCATGGTTGATGCACTTATTTATGGTACAAGTTGATTACAGGTTGAGGTATAGGTTGGTGCATGGTTGATGCACTTTTTTATGGTACATGTTGATTACAAGTTGATTGGTACAGGTTTACAACAGTATATCTCATAGTGATAGTGTGATAGTGGTTACATCATTCTACTTATACGTCAGGTTGGTTGGACGGGGAAAGCACAGGTGGTTGTAGCCACCTTCCGGTTGTAGCCAGAGAACATAGGGGGTTGTAGCCTCCTTTTGGTTGTATCCAGAGAATTGGGGAGTTGGAACTTCCCTCTGGTTGTAGCCTGAGAAACTAGGATGTTGGAGCCTCATTCCAGTTGCAACTGGAAAACAAAGGAATTTGGTGCTTCCAATGAATGTAATTCTTCAAGACATATAAGAAAAAGCATTATGTGGTTTTCTCCCGCTTTGGGTTTTCACGTAAAACAGTAGTGTACTATGTATGTGTATGATTGTTCATTTGTTCATTGCTTATCTACTCTGCAGTTATTGGATGATAATGCTAAATTGATATAACACCTGGATTATATGGTTAAAAAGGATTACATTTCTCTATTACTGATTCACCCCCCCTCTCAGTAATCCAACAAAGTCCTTCAAATATCGTACAACATTTGTTAGGAGTAGTAGAATTTTTTATGGGAAATAGAATATCGAGGTAAGTTGGGAGGAAAAACAACATGAAGGCTTCATCCATCCTATTAATCCATTTGTCTTTCTTTCCTACAGAATTTGGTTCAATCTATATTCCCATTGTAATCATGTATTATCCTTTACTCCAAAAAAGAATGACCATCTGTTACTTCCATTAAAAGTAATTGAATGGAGTGAGGATTATTTGTCGAGGCTGATCCATTATAGTTGTTGTGGATGATCTTGAAGTGTCATTTTTTTTCAAAAAAATATGCTAAATCCTAGATTCCAAGATGCTCTGATACCATGTAATAATTCATGATCACCTGCAAGGAGATCGATGAGATCTAGAAGCCTAAAGAATAACAATACTTATAGTAATTTTTAGGAAAGGAATAAATAATATGAGATTAAATCTTGAAGTACATAAGAAAATAATTAATTCTAATTAACCATAATGTGAGTACGTATAATAAATTTGAATCCTAAAAGAGGAAATTTGAATTTCAAAATGAATGGTGCATGAGAACCTAGTTAGACTTAAATTAGATCTTAAAATACCTTGATTCATCCATGAAATATATAAATAATTAGTTAACTAACCTAGGATGTCAAGTGGTGACTCAATTTCCTAAATATAGGGATGTAACCCATGATTAGATCATAGAAAATAGAAGCCACCAAACAATAGTAAAGTGAAGCACCTTTCTTCCTTGAATATGGGGATAAGGTTCCTAGAATAACTTCAAGAACTCAAACGTAGGAAATAGAATCCTAAAATTAATAAATAGGATCCTAAAATCAAGGAAAAGGTGGGAAGTATGCCTCCACTGGATAATAATAGCAATACCATGGGTTTTCAAAACCATGGTCTCCTAAACCATTGTTGGTAAATTCCACTTTATCTTAGGTACGTTCTACCTTAAATCTAGGGATGGACTACTCCTATGGATCACTTGGTAAAAATTAGTCAAACTTTGACCATTAGCATCATGTGACCAATATCTAGAATACCTAGGTAAGATATTAAGGCTAAGGAGATGGGAAACATTCTGTAACATTGGTTTCTTTTTAAGTAGCTCTATGCGAGGGTTCCTTGAGGAAGAGATGGATAATCCGGAGTGGAAAGAATCTAAGAGAACTCTTTGTGGGCATAAAGAAATTTCCCAAGCTAACAATAGTGATCTCCTCCACGTCTCAGTGAAAATTTCAGAGTTGGACTAGGCTAGTGCAATGAATTCTATTAGCATCTTGAACCTTCTACTCCTTCAAAATCAGAGAATTGATTCATTGGAATTTGAATGCCAACAACTTCACTCTATGGTCCCCTCTCAACATGTAGATTATCTCTCTCTCTCACCTCAAACAATCAAGTCTATATGAGCTTGTTATAGAAAGATATCAGGGAAGATGAAATAATGAGTCAGGTCCATGATCCCCTAAGAGGTGGAAGAAATAGGCTCTCCCCACTCTACTGAGGGGAAGGAATATTAAGGAAAAACACCTCTCTAATTGGTCTATGTTTTTTAGAATAGTTAGTTTTTTTGGTCAATATGCAAAGCATGCCACTAGCCGAAATACCTGGAATCTCTGTTTCGAGAAGAGCATAGTGTTTATATCAATTTTATTAGAAATTGTTTTAGTGATTGAATCTTTTTTTCGAGAAGCGCATAGTGTTTATGTTAATTTTATTAGAACTTTGTTTAGTGATGGGTCATATCTTGTATTTTTTCATGTAAATTATTGTCAACTTCGGCGCAACCCTTTTTTAATAAAAATATACTTTTGTTCTATTTAAAAAAAATGTACAATAATATTCAATAATTCCAAGGTTATGCCACTCATTTACCCAATTATTTAAACAACATTAAAGACAAAAAGGTGGTGTTATATGGAGCAAAAATTAGCACGGATGATATGAAGAAATAGAAAGAAGAATAAAAGGATGCACCTGATGATGTTCCTCGAATGAGCCTGAAGGAGATTCAATGCAACTATTCAACTCTATAAAATTGCCAATTTGCAAGTGCATCCTTTGAGAAAGATATCACTGCCTCGGTGAATAATTGTAAGCAGTTGCACCTAGTTATTAACAAAGTAATAGAAATATGTTTTCTCCCCCCACTTGGAGACATGACCTCACCATAGCCTATAATTGATGTTTTGAATGACCTAGAGGTAATTGTCAGAGGTAAAGGAATTTCTATTGGTATAACCTCAAGGATCTCTAAGAAGAAATTCAAAATAATATATTATAAACTCAACAAATGAGATAATTTTATTAATTTATATCTCGACACACTAAAAAGAGATATTGGATCCATGCCAAGAGTTGATGTCTTATGATGTTACATTTGAGGAATTAATATTCAACCGCATAATGGGAATCTCTTATCAACATGAGGTATGTTTTGCTATCTGGGTGATAAGGCACATGGTCGATTATGACTCTAGCTAAAAACAAATTCTTCATATAAAATATTCTTTAAAAAAATAGTAAAAGAAAGAAATAAGTTGAAAGGTCATGATTTCCAAGAAGGAATTCCAAGAGTTCGCAAGGAAGTTATGAGAAAATATATAAAAGGGAATGATTAGTTGAGAAAGGGCCTTTTGTTGTTTGAAATTTGTAAACTCTTTTAATAATTTTAATAAGGAGAAGCCCTCTTAGGAAATTTTGTAGGAGAATCTTGGATTCTAGTGATATGTGTTGAGTACTGCATTTTGTGCTTGTTTTATTATTGGAACCACTATAAGGTTGCATTCTTCTATTATAGACTTTTTTATATGAAATTTTCATTCTTTCTCTACTATTTTGAGATGGTGAATATGAGGTTGTGAATAGTAATTTCTTCATTTTTTTTTTTATTTTTTTTTGTGTGTGTGCACACATGTGTGCATGTTTCTATTGTGTTTATTGAATAACTTTATTATGTAGAATTAATAATATGAATGTATGTTTAACCTTGTATTCACTAGTTAAGATATGCTTCTAGCTAGGATAGGTAGAGTAGGAATGCACTCTACATATATATTAGAATAATTCTGCACTTTTCATTACACCTTTCATTTCACATTACAATAGTAACACTTGTCAGGTTAGAATCTAGATGGGTTCCCTATTCCAAATAGTGTGAGGTCTAATTGGTACTTTATAGTAGGGATAACCCCTACCATTGAGTAGTGAACTCCACTCACAACAACAAAAAAATGGCACTAGAAGGAGGGTCTAAATTATATTTTTGGTAGAAACAATAGTTCTTCACATGTTGATCACTCTAAACCTATAAATCATGAACCTTGGCCAAGCCATATCCCTACCCAAGGTGATAAATTAGTTTCAGAGACTGTATTTGAGGATAGTGATACTACTTTTGAGAATACTAAGCCTCCTCTTATTGAATATATTTATGTCGTTCCTCATCTAGAGGTAAATTCTTTATGTTATCCCACCCAAGAATACAACAAGGAGACTAGACAATTTCCTACTGCAGCTTTGTTTCCTAAATGAAAATCATCTCATAGAAACCACATTTAAATTGAGAAAGAAATTTTGGTTGATTTTGTGGGATATTGATCCAGATGGATATCGGTGGCCACCCACCTTTTCCAACTGGCTCAAAACAGTTTTCTGACATTTTGGCAATTTACTATTTTTAGCAGTTTTTAACTTCCGGGGCCATTTTGAGGCCTTAAACGACGTTTTTTGGGAAAA
>ML780016.1:319063-336733 GCA_009831015.1 Picea engelmannii
TTACCCAAACGGGGCCCACATGACTTTTGGCGCTTCATCTCCTAGGGTTAGGTTTTTGGATGTCGAGGACTTTTGGCATTCCTGTCTATTGTAAAAAGGCCTTCCGAGCCTCATTGTAATCTTCTTCTTGCGAATGCGCGCTGTCATCACATCTCTTCTCAGAGATAAGCCGCCACCATTCCAGCAAGCTTGTTTCCGCTGCATTTTTACAGTTTTAGCTTATTTCGTTATTTAATAGAAAACCAGTTTTACTGTATCTCTGTTATTTTTGTGTTAAGCACCTATTAATAATCTGTATTCATTTCGTTCTGCTCATAAAATTCGGATCAGATATCTAGTGGAACTTGTTGTTCAATATATTCTCAAATATTTGGACCAATTCTCACCATCACCCCCATATTTTCCTCACATTACACTTTCCCCAACCCCTAAGAATAAGGTTAATAGGTGAACTTGCGAAATTTTTCAGCAAGCACTCATCCATCAAATGGATAGAAAAAAACCTTGCATACCTTCATGGATGTCCCATGGTGCTCTCAATTTAGGAGGGAAACTTCATGATCTACCTAAAATTCTTGAGAGAATTCTTCCCAAATTTTACCCTGACAAGTCATGTGCCCCAAAAAACCATATAAAGAATTTTTATTTGTCTATGCAATTAATGAATGTATACCATGAAGATGTAGTCTATATATTATTCCCATACACTTTCAAAAATAAGGCATCCACTTGGTACTATAGTCTTCCCATAGGTTCTATCACAAACTAGAATGATTTCGAAATGGAATTTATTAATAAATTTGGTGAATAAGATACCCTCGCTACATTGCTAAAGGAATGAATAGCTATCAAAATGGAAAAGAAAGAACACATTAAAGACTTCAATCTATGCTTCACCATTATTTTTCAAAAAATTCCATGCTAATGTCCAACCAGTCGAAGGGGTGGTGATTGAATACTATACATATTCCCTACATGCATCCATTTCCCTGTCTATTAAGAGGACTGGTAAAACCACTCTAGCAGAAAATTTTGAAGAAGATAAAAAGGTTGAAAAATAAATGTCAACATTGGTATGAAATCTAAGTGATGAAGATAAAAATATTTCCACTAAGAAACCTATTTAACTAACTAAACCTACAAAGAAAGAACCATAAACATAGCTAGCATAGGCACACATTCAAAATAAAAAAAAATCATCCATTTATCTTGACCTTTGAGATCTATGATTATAATGTACACAATTGTGTAGTGGATTCATGAAAATTGTAATGACCCCCGTCATTACGACTACAAGCGAACCAGAATTGCACATTTTTTTTTTCTATTTTTCTTATTTTTTTTATTTTTTTTTATGATAAGAAGGTGACGACGACAACAGTTACCTCACCACTGATGAAAAACGTAAGCATGCAGTCGAGACAACAGGAAAATATGACTCAACGCATTAGCATAGGAGAAACGGGGTGAAACATGCTTAAAGACAAGGAGAAACGACTACCCGCCCGACACAACAGGACCCCGCCTACAAGCCAAGGGGAAACATCCCCCTCCTGACTCAATGACATTGACAGACTAAGACTAGAACCTCAAGGCGTGGGAACTAAATGCATGAAGGCGTTCAACCCATGTGAAAAAACAAACTTACAATGCTCGACAACACTCACATGAAAGGCACTGACTCCGGCCAAGTTATCATTCGTCATTATCCAAATAGGGTGCGCCATGATCCCCTCATCATGAATCATGTCATCCTGAGGTGATAGACGCATCAATAACCTTGTCGCAACACATCCTATCTGAACCAAGGACTCTAGAAAACTCTGATGCGCTAGGAGCCGAATACTGACAGGGAGACTATATCCACACCCCAAACAACGGGTCGGCAAGACATGTGATGACGTCAACAAGAAAACGCAAGATGTTACAAGACCGCGCAACAACCCAACCCCCTCAATTAGTCTGAATTGGTCAAATTACAATCTAAATTAGCGTTAATGTCTAATTTAACCAGTCTAAAAAGTCAGTGATTTACCAACCTAACTTAACATCATAACAACTCTAATTTAGCGAGTCAAAATACAATTTTAGACAATATCTATATATCATTTAACATTTATCACATATCCAATCTTAGTAAGTCCAATCGAATACTAGTTAATAATTTGCTATTCTAAATTAACCTTAATAACAATCTAATTCGTAAGTCTAGAATTACAATTTAGACATTAATTAAATCAATTAACATTAACCCAATCTAAATTAGCAACACCAAACATATAACAACATTCACGATATCAATTACAAGGCTTATGATTAAAATGCTAACAGGGAAATAGCTTCCAACACGTTGTCTAGAGCAGCATTAAGTTTTTACCAGCTATCAATCACGCATTAGGCGATTGGGTAAAAAGAAACAGGTTGACAGTAAAACAAATTTAATTTTCCTTAAAAACACCCCTGCAATAAATTTAATGCATAAATTGTTGACAACAAGGTGAGGACGTTGTGAGACATGAAGGCAATTGCCTTCAAGGTAATGCTAAATTCATGTTGTCTATAATCATAAAGGGTTGTGCCTAACATAAACTTCAGTCATGAAATAAATGGCTGCCAAAAATACAAGATAGCTTTATATATAATTATCCCTGACACCAATCACTTAACCCAGCCAAAAATGAGCTGAGGAAATACTTGCAACATGGCACTACTCCAAGATATCTTAGCTAAAAATAAAAGAGAGCATTGAGACTCAGTACATCCTAGTACCAGCTAATTAATGGAATCCTATTCCAAAAAATTGATGATAGAGTATTGCTTAGGTGCCTTGCGAAACTTGATGTCAATAAATTACTCATAGAGCTACATGATGGGCCAGTTGAAGGGAACTTCACTAGTGAAAAAACAACTTACAATATTTTGAGAGTTGGGTATTATTGGCTAACAATGTTTAGAGATGCACACTCATATCCTTAGAAGTGTAAGTTCTATCAAAAGTGTGTTGGATAAAACAAGAATCGTGTGTTGGACAAAAAAAAAAGCATTTCCTTTATTTCATTTTGGTCAAGTCATAAATTTTCCCATCATGGTTTTCTCCTTGATACTAATTGAGTTTTCTTTCAAAATATCATGACTCTTAATTCCTTTAAAATATCCAAGTGTAATTGTTCAAAGCCATGGAACTTTCCTATGAGCCCAATTGATAAATTACTAGTTAATGAAATTATTTAATCAAAAACTTAAGTTGGGAATTTGAAATATCAACCCAAAGGTGGAACACAACTTGGATAGTGGATAGCCATGAGTAGCTGAAAGCTCAAGTATTGAGTGGATTGCTAGTTATCTTCAAGGCTCCACCCACTCACATAATGGCACCATGTTTTACTAAAAATACAATATAATGCTCACAATTATATGTATAAGGGAGATGCTTAGTATCACTCACGAAAAAACTTAACGAGTTCTCAGGTAACATGTATCATTCCACATGCCTCTAAATGGTTACTTATATCCCCCAACCACCTCTCTCTCAAAGTAAAATTAAAAGGTAAATATTAGAAAAAGAGTTTTAGATCATGTGGTACATGCAGGTATGTATGTCGAGGCTATGGATACTCACTGGTAGGATATCTAGGATTGTGAGACCGAGGTGACTCTGTTAGGGCTAGGGACCCTCACTGGTAGTGGAGAAAAACCCAGAGAACAAGAATGAAACAACCTAAGTAAATATTCTAAAATCCCTTAATATTTTTAGCAACTTTGTGGTACTTTGTTAGTACCTAATGAAAAACTAAGTCAGGGAACAAAATCCATCCATCTGTCCTTGTAGCTATGGCTAGAAAGTTACTCAAACTTGGAATTGGGCCTTTATATAGATGGTTCAAAAGGAAAAGTTCTAGTAGGAACCCATGGAGGTTGGAGCTAAGATTATTCATACAAGGTAATTGTTGTCTCCTTAGAGTTTATGTTATCTAGTAGCTAATTTGCAAAAATCTGTGGTTTCACTTAGTGTGACACCAATTGTTGAGAAACAAACAAATTCCTTTGAATTTTTATCTTTGTCATGTAACTCAAGAAAAAAGGTTGGGGCCTCTTCTATTATTTTCTTTAAGCTTTGAGAATCCAAACCTATTCATATTTTGACTTGAAGAAATTTTTTCCCTTCTTGATTTTAATGAAGTATCCAACATGATGATTTGAGGTCTAATAACAACCTTTCTCGTAATTTCAATGAATTTTTAATGACCCTCTCAATTTTTGGATTTCTGTACCATTTATCACAATCATTATTTTAGGGAAGCCTTTAAATGTTTCTCTCATCTTCAAAGTTTTGTTGTTTGCAAAATATCACAATAGGCTCAAACTTACAAAATTCCAAAAACTGTGACACATTGCATCACCAAAAATTTCCTAAAGTATAGAAGATGTGATAGATATGTAGTTTTAAACCTTTACATTATAGAAATTCACAAAAAAATATTTATAAAATAGAAAGAAAACAACAATATTCACACTTCTTACTCAGAAATTTACCCTGGAAACTCTTAATCAGAAAAACCAGCAAATGTTTAGAGGCACACCTATAATTCTCATTATATTAAATTCACCATTTACAAATACAATATATATGATTACACAGCATCCAAAACCTTAATCCATTGACATGGATTATATTACAACCTTAATTCCATTATCAGAATTAGAAAACAATGGGCCGAAAAACCATGTGCCAAAATCGCCCATTAGAAAACCATGGGACAGAAAACCATGTGCCAAAACCACCCAAAATAGACCAAAAAACCACCCATTGTTTTTTCTTTTTGGGGGATCCAACTACCTGTGACCCCCCGCTATCTCTGATGTTTGACAACACAGGTATTCCAATAGATCAACACAACCATATTAAAGATCAACACACCGATGTTTTGACGTGGTAAAACCCCTATAGGGAAACATCCACGGCCCCATCCAACGCGACCACTTGGAGTAGTTTATTAATGAAAAAGAAAAATATTACAGAGATATTTTACAATATATCTTCTCATAATCGATCATCAGAAAATGACCCTCCATTCTCCTTAAATAGAGATCATGGACCAATCGGGTGTTAAGCCACATATCAATGGTCCTTAATATCGAGGAGAGTATGAATCATCGGGGACATATCGTGACCATCAAATTTCCTAACTACAAATGCATACTAATGTATACTAAAGAAACACACTAAGAAACACACTTTTACCTAATGACACATTAGACCAAGTAGATATTAACTAACTCTTGAGTGTCTAAATATCCTAACATCCTCCCTTAAGAACAACTTGGGATAGGATTGAAGGATTTAAAATAGTGACAAAATAGGAGAAGGAAGGAGGCATTAGAGCCTATCCCCCCTTAATGAAAACTTCATGAACTCCTAACATAGATCGAAGTTTGGAAAACTTCACTTATGTAAGAGACTTTGTGAAAATATCTGCAACTTGATCTTCTATAGGGAAAAAGAGCACTTCAATAACTTGATCATGAATGAGCTTTCTGATTAAGTGCATGTGTAGCTCGATGTTCTTGTTGCATTTATGTTGAACTAAGTCTTTTGTGAGCTTGATGGCACTCTGATTGTCGCACCAAAGGTTGGTCGGATGTTGTTGCTGGAATCCAAACTCTGAAAGGATCTGTCAAAGCCATAAGGTTTCCTAACTTGCATTTACCGTTGCTCGGTACTCTGTGTCTGCTGAAGAAAGTGCAATAGCATTTTGTTTCTTACATGCCCAAGTGACAGGTCATGAACCAAGGATGAAAACATAACATGCAGTAGACTTATGATCATCAAGGTCGTCGACCCAATATGAATCAGTGAAACCAACCAATAAAGGAGTCCCCCCTGAACTGTAATGTATCATGAACTGAACTGTACCATGGACATAGCAAAGTATCCATATATCTTATTTCCAATGAATTTCATGGGGTGTTTTCATATACTGGGCAACAAGACCAAAAACAAAGGAAATATCAGGATGGGTATGAGTCACATATAAGAGGCTACCAACTAACTAACGATACGGGGTGGCATCAACTTCGGGAGAAGTACAGGTGGAAGTAAGCTTGACTCCAGACTGGAAGGGAGAAGGGGTTGGTTTACAATCATCCATGTGAAAGCGACAAAGAAGGTCACCATCATACTTAGATTGGGAAAGAAAAATTCCTTCATTGGTTTGTGAAACTTGGAGGCCAAGGAAATAGTGCAAAAAACCTAAGTTTGTCATTTCAAATTTCTTCTTAAGGTTGGTTTTCACATGGTTTAGAAGTTTTGAGTCACTATCAGTAAGGATAAGGTCATCAACATAAAGGAAATGGATTATGAGATGGCTTCCTACTTTATTGGTATAGACATTAGGATCATAATGGCATCTAGAGAATCTGGTATCAATAAGAAAGTTGTCCATTTTGGCATACCAAGCTCGAGGAGCTTTCTTAAGACCATAAATAAATTTCTTAAGGTGACAAACAAGGCTAGAGTCATTGTGGACATAGCCAGGAGATTGTTCCATGTATATTTATTCTTGCAAATCTCCATGCAAGAAGGAGGATTTAACATCCATCTGATGGACCTCCCATTTATGTGAGGCAACAAGGGAAAGAACAAGGTGGATGGAATTCATTTTGGCTACAGGGGAAAAGGTTTCATTATAGTATATTCCTTCAACTTAGGAAAATCCTTTGGAAACTAACCGAGCTTTGTGTATTTCAACACTTCCATCTGATGCATACTTAGGTATGTAGACCCATTTACATCTGACAAGTTTTCTTCCTTTTAGAAGAGGTACAAGATCCCAAGTATTGTTGGCCATTAAAGAATGATATTCTTCATTCATTGTTCTATCCCAATTTGGATGACTTGAAGCTTCTGTAAATGTCTCTAGATCATGAGTCTCTAAAACTTGAGCCAAAAGAGAAGACACTCATTGGAACTATGAATGTGTCTGTTGCTGATCTGAAGGATTACCGACAAGATCACCGGTTGCTTCTTGTGTTGAACAGACCCATCTAGGAAGAAGTGGAGTTGGTGCTAGTTCAAGTTCAAAGGACTCATCTGGAGGAAGGTGAGTAGGTGGAGGTGGATTTTCATCCTCACTGTCATCATCTGAAGAAGAAACTAGAATAGGAACAGAATATGTCTCGTAGGTCGAAGAAGGAACAATCGTCGAGTTAGGCTCGCAGGCCAAGAGATTTTCATCAAATTTAACATCTATTCTAATAATAATTTCATTACAATGTGGTTGAATAAGTCTATAACCTTTGACATCTTCAAAATAACCAACAAATATACACTTCTAAATTTTAGGCTGCAATGATTTCCTTTTCTCATCAAGAATGTGAGCCCATGCTACACTGCCAAATACATGGAAGTTACTTACATCTGGTTTAATTTTAGTCCAAGCTTCTTCCAATGTTATATTTTTAAGAGCCTTTGTGGGAGTGTGATTTACTATGTAATTTTCACAGTTGATTGCTTCCACCCAATACTTTAGACTTAATCCCTTAGATTCGATCATACAATTAGCCATTTCTTTTAATGTGCGGTTCTTTCTCTCAGCAACACCATTTTGTTGTGGTGTATATGGAACAATGTGTTTGATTTGGATGCCCTGTGTAGTGCAGTAACTTGTAAAATTATTGTTCACATATTCTCATCCATTATATGTTCTTAACTTTTGAATTTGATGTCTAGATTTCTTTTCTACAAGGGCCTTGTAGGCCAAAAACTTGTCAAAAACTTTTCTCTTAAGTTTTAAGAAGTAAACCCAAGTATGTATGGAAAAATCATCCATAAAAGTTAAGAAATACTTGCACCTAGAAAAAGAAGGAGAAGAAATTGGACCACACAAATCATTGTGAACAAGCTGCAAAGGGCTCGAGGCGTACCAAGAGGCACGTTTGTCAAAACTGTCCCGATGATGTCTGCCAAGAACACAACCAACACAAACACCATTTCTGCATGAAACAAGAGGAAGACCAGTCGCCATCAGTTGATTACATAGTTGTTGCAATGAGCAATAGTTTATATGACCAACCTGATCATGCCAAAGTTTTCTCAAGTCATCGCTATGAGCAACAAAAACTAATGAAAAATATGATGACCCAAAGTTGTCCAATTTGTGCAACCTAGTAATTCCAGTTGCAAGAACATGCTTAGGATATTTTAGATCCTTGATTACAACTTGGTGACGTGAAAACTCTACAATTTTACCTTCACCTTAATGAGTGATTTGATATACTGATAGAAGGTTACAAGAAAGACTTGGAACACATAATACATCATTGAAATGATCGTTTTCTACTTGAACTATTCCAGATCCTTCAACACTAAGAGATCTATCATCAACAACAAATATTGTCTTGGTGTTACATTCATTTAGAGCATAAAATATGTATCTATCCTTAGCCATATGATAAGATGCTCCGGAATCAATAAGCCACTCATCAGAAGAAGAAGTAGAAGTTGTATTGAAAGAGAAACCAGAAGCAGAAAGTGCATGTCCATGAGAAGAAGAAGAAGAACTAGAAACAATATTGATGTTGTGCTTCTTCATCGTTGCTTCTAAAGTTGCCATCTTCTTGAAAAATTTGGAGTTGTCATGACCATCTTTATCACAAAAGTTGTAATGTATGTCAGTCTTCTTACTTTTATATTTTTCTCTTTTGTCACCATTAGGAGCGGAAGTTGTCTAAGTGGGTTTGCAACCCTTATATTGCTTGTTGTTGTGGTGAGGATGTTGCTTCTTGGGATTCTTGGGTTTATCTTTCTGATGGATGACTAAGGCTTTATTGGAGGTACCTACAGTGATGATCACTCTAAGTTGTACAAGCTTATCTTTCTCTCTAATCAAATAATCGCAAAAGTTCTCAAGACTGGTTTTTTTATAAGTTGTCCCTATAGCCTCTTGCATGGCATAAAAGGTAGATACAAACACAAAATATGCACTACCTAGCTTAGAAAGAATAAGACAGATGCAACGATATTCTTCTATATTTATCTTACATTCTTCACATAAAGTTATGAGTGTTTTAAACTTAGATAGATAGTCTTCCATGCAAGAAAAATCATTTGGACTTCAAGTCAGTACTTGCTTTTCTAACTGTTGTGCCCGAATAATATTGTGTTTACCAAACACATATTCAATATTTTCCCAAGATTCTTTGGGTTTATCAATTGATTGAAGGTGGAACCTTAAATCAGGAGAGATGGGCATTCTGATTAATCCACGTGCTTTTTCATTCCTATTATCCCATTTGACGTTCTTATCAGCATCAATGGGTGATGTTTCCTTTCCCAAGGTAATATGGTACAGGCCTTTACTTCTTAATAAATCCTCCATATGGGATTTCCATTAGAATTAGTTGGTGTTGGTAAGCAAGAGATTACTTGTAGAAGCCATATTAAATATGCAGATAATATGGATTTAAAAACTAAAACTGATGATATGGATGGAAATATATCGAAAAAGTATGCGGTTTTAAACAAAACAACACTGAAAATGGACTTTGGATGTGAGAGTTATGCCCTTTTAAAAAACGTCATAAACGATAACCAAAGGACCACGTGGTGGTGTAAATTGCTTTATGAAGTGACACATTTTATAAAGAGAAGCAGAGATCACTTTCACAATGAAGTTACTTTATAAAAGAAAATTTGCATGCAAAATAAATAACTCTAAAATAAAATATTAAAGCTACGTATAGTGATTCACTTTTATCCTTGAAATGAAATACACTTTACAATTTCATCATGAACTTTTTCAAAAGAAGTAACAAAAAAAAGAGACTTGAACTCAAGACCTCTTACTTAATAAGGCAATTTTTAACCAAATGGTCTAGCAAAACATATGGTATTGTTTAGCAAGAGGATTTGGGTTGTTGTTGTTGTTGTTGTTGAAGACAGTCTTGGAGAGCATGCTAAAAAAAAAAATCTTTTCATACAAGAAAAAAAGTTCGCTTCTCGATGACAATAAGGGTTAGATCTCGGTTAGCTTACCCGGAAGATGTACATTTTTCTATCTATTTATGATTTTACGAGATCACACAGGGCACAGGGCAAAGAGAATACAAAGATCTAAAAGAGTAGCAACCCAAAAATAAATAATATAAAACCAAAATAATACTTTGCAAAAATTGAAAAAATGTGTATTTAGGTTTTATACCCCCGGATCTGACTGAAATGGTTGTATCTTGGGAAAACATAAACCTTTTTGAGTGAAACGAAAAATGATCCTAACTGAAACGATCACTTTGGACACAATGGAATAGTCCTCTCATCCCATAAATGTACGGAAATGACAGAAAATGGATATGAGGAAACTCGGCTTCACGATCTCGATCTACAACAGGAGCGAGTATTCAAATTGGCTCTGATACCATGTTCGACAACATAGGTATTCCAAAAAAGGGCGAACACCTTCAGTAACCACTCACAAAACCAGATTAAATATCAACACATTAATGTTTTGATGTGGTAAAACCCCTACGGGGAACATCAACGGCCCCAACCAACGCAACCACTTGGAGCAGTTTATTAATCCAAAAGAAAAATATTACAAAGAGATTTTACAAGAGAATTTCTAACAATCGATCATCGGCAAATGACCCTCCATACTCTTTAAATAGAGATCATGGACCAATCGGGTGTTAACCCACGAATCAATGGTCATTAAGATCGAGGAGAGTATGAACTATCGGATTACTCTATGCCAGGGACATATCGTGACCATCGGATTTCCTAACTACAAATGCATACTAATGTATACTAAAGAAACACACTTTTACCTAACAACACATTAGACCAAGTAGATCTTAACTTACTCCTAAGTGTCTAAATATCCTAACACCTGGTGCAATGAATCGTGCATGAGAATAATCATGCAAAAAATATAACACATACCCAACAAGATAACATCATCGGAAAGTTTCAAACATCAATTTGACTACAAACTTGGATTTGTGTGATGTATCACAAGCATGAAAAACTTTTTAAGTTGTCACAGAGGAGAAACCCAAATCAATAAAGTGTGACATATTTCACTTTTGCAAAATTGTAAATCATATGAAGATGCAATAAAGGAGAGGCTATTGCTAGGCATCAAACTTTATCACGATGTGGCATATCACATTTCTGCAAAATTGCAACAAGATATCCCCCCATCAAAAGTCTTTGTGATGCGACCGATATAAAATGAAGAAAAGGGAAAACTCATCACCCCAAAATTCATAGATTCTAGTCATGCAACACATTGTAAGACTTTAATAAAAAGATACAATATTAACATGCTCTCATAGACTGTGCAAAGTTGGGGCATTGCGATAATAAATAAATAAAAATATATATCATTCCTTTAGAATCTCTCCAAAGATGTGACACACTACACTAAACCAAGAATTCAAAAAATACCAAAATTGTGTCGATGGAAGTTTCAAAGGCTTGTGACACATCCAACTAAAAAAAGGCACCACACACTTATAAAAGAGCATTGTTGTAACTTCATTTCACATTTATTTTTACCAAGGATCAAAGCAAGTAAAAGTGACATGAGCACAAGTGTTTTCACCAATGTTCTTCCACTTTTAGAAAAAACCAAAGGAAAGATGCCACGTTGGCACAATTCCTACCCATTCACTGCAATCTATTAATTGTACCAAAGTGCATTCTTAATAGCTTGAGCTTCTACACTTAACGGGTAATTCTTAATTTCATAGTCCAAACTTTGATTCTTAAAGTAAGTATTTAGAAGGTTCATATTACATAGTGATGAGACAACACTTTTTCCCTACCTAGCTATACACAAATTCCTTAGGATCTTGGACAAAATGATAAGGAAAAACTTTTTTAAGGTTTCAAGTTAAAAAACATTGTGGGTCTTCGGTGGTAGCAGCCTCATGCTCAAGCACTGGTGACTGGCCTTCAATCCGGACACTGATTTCTTTCAACTCAGACATCTTTGGCTGCTTCTCTCGGGCCTTCCACTTCATCTCTGGAATGAAGGAGCCATTAGAGCTATAGGCAACTCCCTGGGCAAGTTCATCGCTCTTGACACACAGTCACTCAATGGTCCTTTGAGGAAAATGGGCAGAGTTCTGGTTGAGATGGACATAACTTCTGGATTTCCGGAAACACTTGAGATCAAATGGAGAGGTCGGAAACTACTACAGAACCTGGACTATCTCGGACTCCCTTTCTGTTGCAACCTTTGCCATGAAACTGGCCATCTCCGTTGATCTTGCCCTGGTAAGTCTTCGATAGACTCTTCTGAAGATGCTGACCTACACCAAAACCCTCCCGACTATATGGATGCAGATCCATCCCTTTCTTACTCAGATACACCCCCTGAACCTCCCTCTCCTCCCTTACCTGGGCAAGTTGAACCTCCGATGTATAAGTTGAACCGACTCTTCCCTTCTCTCTTTAAATCCATTTATGTTGCTGAGAAGGAAACCATCAATAGCTACCATTGGCTCTATTCCTCCCTCTGTGCAAATCCCCCCCTCCCAGAAGTTGAGGTGCCACAATCACCTGCCTTTTCTGCTCCCTCAAATCACAGCCTCCATCCGACTTCTGTTGACCCTACAGAGTTCCCTGCCTCTTCCCACATTTCGCTCCCCCTTCCTTCTTTGCTTCCGGCCAAGCAGCCAAGTCCTCCTTTTTTCTCTATTGAATCGGAAGTATCCCCATCGGTGCTTCCAGTTTATAGACAGCCTGAGGATGACAATGAAAACCTCTTGGTTGTGCTGAACTCCTTGAATTCTACCTCATTTCTTTCGGACAACACTTCACAGTTACCAATTTATCGAGGTAAGGAACTCATTGCTCCAGCTGCAAAGGTTGGCACTTCTTCCTTACAACACACTGGAAAATATGTCAAAGCCTTTGCTTGGTCGCGAGGTATGGTGCTGAACTCTCCCCTCTCCAGACGCAAAGTTCCAAAAAGAAAAAGGAGATATTGACCTCTCAGCAAACTGCTTCTGTCATTCCCACATAGGACGGAAAGGACCTTAGAGCAATGAAGGCCTTGGCATTTTCTAAGTAATGATTGTGCTCTCCTTAAATATACGAGGGATCGGAGGCACCCTCAAGGATGCTTCCTTCCGAAGACTGCTGGAGCGATCGAAGCCCGATATCATCTTTCTCCAAGAGACCCTCTCGGCTGATCAAAAATCCAGAGACTTCATGCATCATTTTCACTCATCTTGGGTCACAGCGCTTGTAAACTCCATTAGAAATTCCGGTGGCCTGTTGGTGGCATGGGATCCCGGTCTTTTTTATTTGAGACCCTTCCTGTTGAGTGGGGGCATTCTATTGTTAGGACGCTTCTTAGCTACAAATCAGGAGGTGGCGTTATTAAACGTCTACGTCCCCTGCATGGACAGACCGCAGTTCTGGTCGCACCTGGAAAATAGTGGTCTACTTTCCATTCCGAACCTTATTCTTGGTGGTGATATAAACATCATTTTATTGGCAGAAAAACACTGGGGAGGATCCTTCTCGTCGGGTCCTACCGAATCCTTCTACAGAGAGCTCTTCGCCTCCAAAAACCTGATCGATGTCCTGACGACCCGTCTGGTCCCTACGTGGCGAAATGGGCAGTCCGGACCTGATGCAATATCCAGACGCCTGGATCGTTTTCTAGTTGCTGATTGTTTCTTGTCTTCTATAGGTTTTCCAACCTCATGGGTAGAGTTCCCCTTCATTTCAGACCATGCTCCCATCCTCCTTCGGCTGATGCTTCCTACGCTGCACAGTTCGTCTCCGTTCAAGTTCAACCACCATTGGCTATCGTCTGTTGACTACTCTGCTTTAGTCCACTCTATCTGGATGGATCCTTATTTTCTTTCTGAAGAAAACCCACAGCTACGTATTGTATGGAAACTGAAAGTGCTCAAATCTAAATCAAAAACTTGGTACAAAGCAAAAAAAACAACGGAGAAGTCCCTTATACAAAATCTGGAGTCTGAGATTATTCAACTCATTCTTAAATCAACTACTTCCACCTTGACCATGGAGGATTTAGCTAGTCTAAAGACGCTTGAAAGTAGTAGAGTCTCCATTCTTCGTGAAGAGGAAAATTGCTGGAGACTTCGCAGTCGTGTAACCTGGTTAAAAAGTGGAGATTCGAACTCCAAATTCTTCCACAAAGTGGCAAGTTACAACAAAAACAAAAAGATTATTTGGTCAATTGAAAGCAACGGGGCTGGGATTCTTCGTGGACAGGAAGCATTAAAGGACGAGGTCGTCTCGCATTTTAAACAATTGTACAAAGCCAACAGCAACCTCAATCTCCTAGAGAAATGTTCTATGGCCAGCCTTTTCCCACATTTAGTTTCTACAGATGAAGCCACTAACCTCTACAAACCTGTCTCGCTATCGGAGCTTAAAGACATTCTGTTACACTTCAAAAAAGATAGGAGTCTTGGGCCTGATGGCTAGACGACAGAATTCTTCATTTTCTTTTTTGATCTCGTAGGAGTGGATCTCCTCCAGATGGTGGAAAACTCTCGTATCAAAGGAAAGATTTTTGGAAGCCTTAATTCCACCTTTCTGGTCTTGATTCCGAAAGAAAACAACTCGCTCTCCTTCAATGACTACCGACCAATCTCCCTGTGCAACCTCATTTATAAGGTAATTTCAAAAGTTATCTATAACCGGATCAAGCCTTTTCTTGAAAGAAGTCTTTCAGCGGAACAACTGGGATTTTTGAAGGGAAGAAGAATCCAAGATGCTATTGGAGCAGCCCACGAGTGCATCCACAACATCAAACAGAAAAATTTAAAGGCGCTGGTCATGAAGCTCGACCTAAAAAAAGATTTTGACATCATTGATTGGGATTTTTTGAGACTAATCTTACACACAGTGGGATTTGGAGACAAGTTTACTAATTGTATTTTGTCCTATGTCACTATTGTTAATTTTGCAATGATGATCAATGGAGAGGCAACAAGTTTTTTCAAAGGTGAGAGGGGGCTCCATCAGGGATGCCCACTCTCTCCTTACCTCTTTATCTTGATAATGGAAGGCCTTAGCCTTCTCCTCTCTAAAAGCATCACCGAACACCACATTTCTGGCATAAAGGTTTCAAAGTTCATAAAGATCGTCCATCTTATGTTTTTTGACGATGTTCTCCTCATGACGAAAGTTGATCTTGCGGAGTGGTTAGTAATCATGGACGTGTTATAGCTCTTCTGCTCTGTTTCGAGATTGTCCATCAATTACTCTAAATCCTCTGTCAATTTCTGGGGTCTAACTGATGCCGAACTTTTTCTCCTCAAAGACTCCATCCCCTTCACCTTTATTGACCTGAGTGAAGGTTTCAGATATCTTGGATTCCAGCTGAAGCTGGGAGCCTGCTCTCCTGGTGATTGGCGTTGGCTTGTGGCAATTTTTGAAAGAAGAATTGGCTTTTGGTGTAATAAATGGTTGTCTTTGGGTGGGTGCTTTACCCTGGTAAAATTGGTGCTGGAAAGCCTTTCTATTGTCTGGATGACTTTGGAGTGGATCCCCAATAAGATCATCATTATTCTTCGAAGACTCTCTTTTAATTTTCTGTGGAATGGCCAAGCTGGTAAGCACCACTTTCATCTATACAGCTGGGATTCACTGTCAAAACCTCGAAGGGCAGGGGGATGGGGTCTCAAGAACCTCTCCACCTTCAACACGGCCCTTCTGGCTAGTTATTTTTGGAGAGCGGTCTCACACGACAACATTTGGCACCGAATTATAATGGACAAATACCTGGGCTCCCAGCCGCTTCTCAGCTGGCTTCGAAAGTCATCGCTTCTGCTGAAGAGGGCTTCTCCCTTTTGGAAGGGCCTGGTCACTTCCTCTCCGGTGATCCTTCATTGGCTCCGTTGGAAGCTAGGATCAGGTACGAAGATTATTATTGGAAGGGACAAGATCCTCGGGTTGGAGGATCAATCGTTACTCTCTCCAACTCTAAGAATGCAGCTCTGTTCATTAAACCTTTTGTTTCTGGCACAGGTGAGAGTATCGACCGGCGTCCTCCCTCTTTCGGATAGTTGGATGGGAAGTGGCGATTTGCATTTAAGTGGATCGAGTGCCACAGAATGGGACTACTATACCACTTCACTTAAAAGTGTTGGCATCTCCCTAATTGAAGAGCCGGACTCATTTCTGTGGGCTGGAGGGGATGCCACGGGCATCATTACGGTAAAAAGCCTCTACGCTGCTCTCCTTCAACAGTTGAACCTCGATGCTGACAATTCGTGGCTTCTCCAGCTGTGGAAGTGGGCGATCCCTCTTAAATATAAACTCTTCATCTGGCTCGCTGGAAAAGAGAAAATTCTCTCCTGGGATATGCTTCATCGAAGAGGCTGGGAGGGCCCCGGGATCTATCTTCATTGCAGCCGAGCTTCTGAAGACATCCACCACCTCCTTGTACATTGTGATTTTACTAAGGAGGTCTGGAATCGACTGATCAAGAACTTTTCTCTATCCTTTTCCTGGAACGATGTCACCATCTCGGATTGTTTTACTTTGTGGACCACTCAAAAATCTGCTCCGCTTTGTTTGGCTGCCCATGTCTGCTGGCAGATTTGGATAGAATGGAACAAAGCGATTTTTGAGGATCGCCCTCCTTCCTTGCTTGCTGTTGTTCACAAAGTTTTGGCCTCCTTCTACTGGCAACCGTCTACGATAAAACCCTTCCCTTACAAATCTTGTGATTTTAAGATGGCTGAATGGTACAATTTAGCTTGCTTCGATGGAGCTGCACAGTCAAATGGCTTATGTTGTGGGGCTGGAGGAACCTTCAAAAACCATCCGTCAAGGATCACAAAGTGGTTCATCAATTGTGGAGTGGGTACAAATACAAAAGCTGAACTCATGGGTTTATGGGCCTCTCTCACTCTAGCATCCTTTTGGTCTATCAATCACTTACACGTCCTTGGTGACTCGAGAGTTATTATCGACTCGATAACTCAAAAATGCAAGCTTCATTCAATCCATATTGAATGTTGGAAGCTAAAAACGCTGGAACTGTCCAAACACTTCACCGACATCAACTTCCATCACATTTCCAGATCACACAATAGGGAGGCGGACGCTCTCTCAAAGAGGGCCCTAAATGAAGTGGTAGGGAGACTCTCGGTCTACCACTGTGATAGAGGGAAAGAGAGTCCTATTTTCTATATTAATATCTTTGAATGATGATGGTTGTCCCTCATTCTGTAGATAGTTGACAGTTTTTGAAAGTTTTTTCGCTTGATTCACTTTCCAGTCTTCCCTCTGCTTTGCTTGCCTTGTCTCCATCGAAGCACTATTGATTTGATTGTAATGGTCCCCCACTGCTAGTGCACTAACCATGGTTCTAAGCATGCTGCATCTTACTTGTAAATGAATTTATACCCTATATAAATTTGAGAAAAAATTTTCTTGGAAAAAAAAAAAAGTTAAAAAACATAACAAATTAATGACATAAACTTTCCAATCAATACAAATATTAATTCAAGGAAGTTCCAAAATTATAAAGGAAGCCTTGATAATTCAACACAAGGGAAATATAACTAAGTGATTTCATAAAAGAAAATTAATTGTATGTTCAAGTTAGAATGAATAAGATATTTCAATGGTTCCAAGGTCCATCGATGATCGCTTCATGGAACTAACAT
>ML780016.1:425312-443460 GCA_009831015.1 Picea engelmannii
TACCCCTTCTTTTATAGGCTAGAAGGAGCTAGGGTTTTAGACGAACTCTCGGCCATGCATGGCGGGGAGTTCCAGTTAACTGACCAAAAGCTTCTCGTTCCGTCGGAAACTTTCCTGATTTTTTGCTTTGTTAGGTAAATGCTGGCTGTAGTGGGCCAGCCCGCGTTCCAACGCGTGCAGTATAAGGCCTGCCAACGTTCCAACGCGCCCAGTGATAGGTTAGGGCACGAGCTACTTAATTTAGGAGGTTTTTGAAGAGTCTGTTCAGCATGGCTTTGGCAATGAAGGGCAATGAGTTGGCCTGATGCCAGGTAAGCATGGATAGTGCAATTTAGGGTTATAACAGTGAACCATTGAGGTTTGATTGTTTTATATGTGATATTAGTGCATCTAATTAGATGATATGATTATGGATATGTTGTTGACATGATTCGTTGATGATGCAAGTTGACAATAGATTTCCAACTAGACTCACATGTGGAGTAGAGAGGTCACGCACGACTACTAGAGATGTTGAGGGAGAGGTGTGGACAACAACCCTGCCACAACCTACTAGCACTCCCACCCTGGCTCGAATGGTAGGTTAACGTTTACCTAGTTCGAGAGGACCCGCGATGCCATGAGGGAAGACTGCGACAGTCACTCACGATGATTCTAAGGGGCACGCAATAAGGTGAGGGCCTTAGTCTCCCATAATTTCACCTGGTGGAGTATTGACTCCAGGGGTTTTTGATGTCTACCAAGGCAGTCAAGAGGCGAGTGGTACCCTTGGAGCACGTGGTGCGTCCTGAAGGGTACGTCACGCAAGAAAAATGGAAAGAGGTGAGTGGCACCCTTGGAGCACGTGGTGCGTCCTGAAGGGCACGTCGCGCAAGAAAAATGGAAAGAGGCGAGTGGCACCCTTGTAGCACATAGTGCATCTTGAAGGGCACATCGCGCAAGGAAAATAGATGAGGCAAGTGGCACCCTTGGAGCACCTAGTGTGTCCTGAAGGGCACGTCGTGCTGTTAATGATATATGAATGAACCTATATAGCCTTAGGACGAATAACGTGATAAGAATTTTTAAAACAATTTCCCTAATAAAATGTCGCCCAGCATGAAAATTAAAGTCTAGGTCTAAATTATACTGGTGGCATAGTTTTTCTATCCTTTTAAAAGATATATATATATATATATTAAAATAAACTAAATAATGATGATAATCCCCATTAATATTGTAACAAGAAGGGAGTAAGAAATTTAATTGATTCATAAAAATCTATTGGGATAAAATTTAAAAAAGGGGAAATAATTGTTTTATTATATTATGATAATTTAAAATTTCTTAATTAAAAAGGGAAAAGGGAAAAAGTTGATTTCTACACCTGCCAAATTGAGTTCTAAATGAAAAGGGGAAAGAGGAAATCTAAAATAATTAGGAAACTAGGAAAAGAGGGAAACACAAGGGAAAAAGCAGAAAGTCAAACTTAGTAAGGTATCTAGCATTTAAGAACTTTCTAATTTAAATTGAACTAGCAAATTAATAATGGGGAAAGTCATTAAAACCTATAAGGGAATTTGGGGACACCTAGGAGTGATTCTAGGAGTGACTCTAGGTGGGTGAGGGAAATAAGGGTAATTAATTAATTAAATAAATTAATTTATGGAGGAATAAAGGGGATGGGTGACACTTGTATGGGGAGAAATTTTATGATTTAATTTATTAAACATTAATTTAAATGGGATTTTGGGAAGGTAAAGGAGTTCGAAACTCTATATAATGGAGGGAGGAGAAGGAGGAAAAATCTCTTCGGTTTGCATAATGTTACGCTGCAAAAATCTATACTTGACTGGCTTAGCTTGTAGGAGTTGGGATACCCATCTCGGTGAGGAGTGGTAGCTCGGCCTTGCGAGGCGAGATGGGAGCTAGCTGAATCTCTGGATAGTGTGTGTGGCCCCTTTGCGGCTCGGGGGGCTAAGGGGGAAGAAGAGTACCCCTAACGTTGGCTGGGAGGTACCGATGAAGTCTCCTCGGTCGGCAAGCAGGAGTTGCACAAAGCGCGCAGGACATCAACTCAGAGCGGGCGATTAGGAAACGATACACTTTCTTTATTTTTGCATGGTAGATTGTAGTAGGATTTATGCTTTGGATCTGCATGTTTAATTGGGTAAGTAAATTGATTGTCTTAGCGTTCTAGTTGATGACTGAATTTTTCCATAGCCTATAGCTCGATGATTGATTGACTCTCATGGCCTTCGATTCCCGACATGTCTTGACCGCCCTGTGGTGTATTGATTTGTGAAGGTTGTGTTTTTTTTTGCCTTTCGTCCCTACCTCATCAGTCCTCACCTGAGCAGTCAACCAAGAGACTGATCTACGGTCGTCGCTTCGGTGTTAATAGACCTATGGATCTCAACGCCCTGCTTTTTTGTGCGTGGATGATGAGCGAAGGACGTTCATGTTTGTCGTCTACCTTCGTTATTGTCCTTGGCTGATTGTTTGACTTGCGCCTTCTAGCAAAGACCTCTGCGTATGGATTATCTTGTGCCCTTGTTGGTTTTTCTCCGCGCCTTGATCGATAGAATCCTTGTGATCATTTCAATGTCTTTTCCCATTGGATCCTTTCATTTCTCTTACCGTTGTCTGCGTTGTATTGGTGTTTTGGAAATGGAAAAACAATTTGATTCCCTGTCTGTATTTTTATATTTGGTATTCTGGCAATGGAAAAATGATTTGATTCCCTGTCTGCATTTTTATATTTGGTATTTTGGCAATGTAAAAACGATTTGATTCCCTGTCTACATTTTTATATTTGGTATTCTAGCAATGGAAAAACGATTTGATTCATGTCTGCATTTTTATATTTGGTAATCTGGCAATGGAAAAACGAATTGATTTCTTGTCTACATTTTTGTATTGGTATCCTGGAATGGAAAAACAGAATCATTTCCCTATCTGTGTCTTCATAAATGGTATCCAGGTAAGGGAAGGGCATTTTGGTCATTCCAGTATGCATTTTCATTTGGCATCCGAGATATGAAAAGGGGAGACCACGATTTTTCCATTTAAAATGTGTCTGAGATTTACCGTTGAAGTGCCCACGCTTTTGATTTTAAAAGTTGACTGAGCTTGCTGTAAATGCCCATGAATTTTGCCAATTAAATGTGACTGAGTTGCCGTAAAGGTCCACGAATTTGCCAATTAAACTGTGTTTGCGTTTGCCTGTTATTAACCACGAATTTGCCAATTAAACTGTGTCTGTGTTTACCTGTTGTTAGCCATGAATTTGCCAATTAAAATGGTGTCTGTGTTTGCCTATTATTAACCACGAATTTTCCAATTAAACTGTGTCTGCGTTTACCTGTTGTTAACCACGAATTTTCTAATTAAAATGGTGTCTGCGTTTGCCTGTTATTAACCACGAATTTTCCAATTAAACTATGTCTGCATTTACCGGTTGTTAACCACGAATTTGCCAATTAAAATGGTTTCTGCGTGTACCTATTATTGCCCAAAAAATTTCCATTAAATTGATGAATGCGGTTTCTTGTTACTTTTCCCCACGATTTTTCCTTTCATCTGTGCGTCTCCATGTTTTATTTACCCTGGCAAATATGCCATTCACCTTTGCGTCTCCACGTCCTTCTTAACCTGGTGATTTTTCCATTAATCCTTGCGATCCACCTCTACCACTCACATTTATTATCTCTACGTCTTCGTGTCTGTTTGCCAACCTTGTTCCCCCTTTGTTAGTACTTGATTGCGGTTGAATGCTCCGGAAACGTTTTGGGTGCTTAGATGGATTCAACGTTTTATTTATCTTGTATTGTTTAGCTCGATTTTGGCTGGGTTAAGCAATTGGTGTCAGGGATAATTCTATATAAAGCTGTCTTGTATTTTTGGCAGCCATTTATTTCATGACTAAAGTTTATGTTAGGCACAACCCTTTATGATTACAGACAACAGGAATTTAGCATTACCTTGAAGGCAATTGCCTTCATGTCTCACAACGTCCTCACCTTGCTGTCAACAATTTATGCATTAAATTTATGGCAAGGGCATTTTTAAGGAAAAGTTTACGGTCAACCTGTTTCTTTTTACCCAATCACCTAATGTGTGATTGATAGCTGGTAAAAACTTAATGCTGCTCTAGACAACGTGTTGGAAGTTATTTCCCTGTTAGCATTTCAATCATAAGCCTTGTAATTGATATCGTGAATGTTTTATATGTTCGGTGTTGTTAATTTAGATTGGGTTAATGTTAGTTGATTTAATTAATGTCTAAATTGTAATTCTAGACTTACGAATTAGATTGGTATTAAGGTTAATTTAGAATAGAAAATTATTAACTAGTAGTTGATTGGACTTGCTAAGATTGGATATGTGATAAATGTTAAATGATATATAGATATTGTCTAAACTTGTATTTTGACTCGCTAAATTAGAGTTGTTATCATGTTAAGTTAGGTTGGTAAATCACTGACTTTTTAGATTGGTTAAATTAGACATGTAATTAACGCTAATTTGGATTGTAATTTGACCAATTCAGACTAGATGAGGGGGTTGGGTTGTTGCGAAGTCCTGTAACATCTTTCATTTTCTTGTTGACATCATGCTATGTCTTGCCGACCCGTTGTTTGGGGTGTGGATATAGTCTCCCTGTCAGTATTCGACTCCTAGCGTGTCAGAGTTTTCTAGAGTCCTTGGTCCAGATAGGATGTGTTTTTCCAAGGTTATTGACGTGTCTATCACCTGGGGATGACATGATTCATGATGAGGGGAACATGGAGCACCCTATTTGGATAGCGCCGAATGATAACTTGGCCGGAGTCGGCGCCTTCCATGTGATTATTGTCGAGCATTGTAAGTTTGTTTTTGTGCACGGGTTGAATGCCTTCATGCGTTTGGTTCCCGCACCTTGAGGTTCTAGTCTTAGTCCATCAAGGTCATTGAGTTGGGAGGGGGATGTTGCCCCTTGGATTGTAGGAGGGGTCTTGTTGTGTCGGGAGGGTAGTCGTTTCTCCTTGTCTTTAAGCATGTTTTGCCCCGTTTCTCCTATGCTAGTGCGTTGAGTCATATTTTCCTGTTGCTTGGACTACATGCTTACGTTCGTTGTCAGTGGTGAGGTAATTGTTGTCATTGTCACCTTCTTACTGTAAAAAAAAATAAAAAAATAAGAAAAATAGAAATAAAATAAAAAAATGTGCACTTCTGGTTCGCTTGTAGTCGTAATGACGGGGGTCGTTACAATTTTTGTGAATCCACTACACAATTGTGTACATTATAATCGTAGATCTCAAAGGTCAAGATAAATGGATGAGTTTTTTATTTTGAATGTGTGCCTATGCTAGCTATGTTTATGGTTCTTTCTTTGTAGGTTTAGTTAGTTAAATAGGTTTCTTAGTGGAAATATTTTTATCTTCATCACTTGGATTTCTTACCAATGTTGACATTTCCTTTTCAACCTTTTTATCTTCTTCAAAATTTTTTGCTAGAGTGGTTTTACCAGTCCTCTTAACAAACAGGGAAATGGATGCATGTAGGGAATATTTATAGTATTCAACCACCACCCCTTCGACTGGTTGGACATTAGCATGGAATTTTTTGAAAAATAATGGTGAAGCATAGATTGAAGTCTTTAATGTGTTATTTCTTTTCCATTTTGATAGCTATTCATTCCTTTAGCAATGTAGCGGGGGTATTTTATTCACCAAATTTATTAATAAATTCCTTTTCGAAATCATTCTAGTTTGTGATAGAACCTATGGGAAGACTATAGTACCAAGTGGATGCCTTATTTTTGAAAGTGTATGGGAATAATATATAGACTACATCTTCATGGTATACATTCATTAATTGCATAGACAATTAAAAAATCTTTATATGGTCTTTTGGGGCACATGACTTGTTAGGGTAAAATTTGGGAAGAATTATCTCAAGATTTTTAGGTAGATCATGAAGTTTCCCTCCTAAATTGAGAGCACCATGGGACATCCATGAAGGTATGCAAGGTTTTTTTCTATCCATTTGATGGATGAGTGATTGCTGAAAAATTTCGCAAGTTCACCTATTAACCTTATTCTTAGGGGTTGGGGAAAGTGTAATGTGAGGAAAATATGGGGGTGATGGTGAGAATTGGTCCAAATATTTGAGAATACATTGAACAACAAGTTCCACTAGATATCCCACAAAATCAACCAAAATTTCTATCTCAGTTTAAATGTGGTTTCTATGAGATGGTTTTCATTTAGGAAACAAAGGTGCAGTAGGAAATTGTCTAGTCTCCTTGTTGTATTCTTGGGTGGGATAACATAAAGAATTTACCTCTAGATGAGGAACCACATAAATATATTCAATAAGAGGAGGCTTAGGATTCTCAAAAGTAGTAGCACTATCCTTAAATACAGTCTCTGAAACTAATTTATCACCTTGGGTAGGGATATGGCTTGGCCAAGGTTCATGATTTAAAGGTTCAGAGTGATCACCATGTGAAGAACTAGTGTTTCTACCAAAAATATAATTCAGACCCTCCTTTTAGTGCCATTTTCTATTGTTGTGAGTGAAGTTCACTACTCAATGGTAGGGGTTCTCCCTACTATAAAGTACCAATTAGACCTCACACTATTTGGAATAGGGAACCCATCTAGATTCTAGCCTGACAAGTGTTACTATTGTAATGTGAAATGAAAGGTGTAATGAAAAGTGCAGAATTATTCTAATATATATGTAGAGTGCATTCCTACTCTACCTATCCTAGCTAGAAGCATATCTTAACTAGTGAATACAAGGTTAAACATACATTCATATTATTAATTCTAGATAAGAAAGTTATTCAATAAACACAATAGAAACATGCACACATGTGTGCACACACACAAAAAAAAATAAAAAATAAATGAAGAAATTACTATTCACAACCTCATATTCACGATCTCAAAATAGTAGATAAAGAATGGAAATTTCATATAGAAAAGTCTATAATAGAAGAATACAACCTTATAGTGGTTCCAATAATAAAACAAGCACAAAATGTAGTACTCAACACATATCACTAGAATCCAAGATTCTCCTACAAAATTTGCTAAGAGGGCTTCTCCTTATTAAAATTATTAAAAGAGTTTACAAATTTCAAACAACAAAAGGCCCTTTCTCAACTAGTCGAATCCCTTTTATATCTTTTCTCATAACTTCCTTGTGAACTCTTGGACTTCCTTCTTGGAAATCATGACCTTTCAACTTATTTCTTTCTTTTACTATTTTTTTTAAAGAATATTTTATATGAAGAATTTGTTTTTAGCTAGAGTCATAATCGACCATGTGCCTTATCACTCAAATAGCGAAACATACCTCATGTTGATAAGAGATTCCTATTATGTAGTTGAATATTAATTCCTCAAATGTAACATCATAAGACATCAACTCTTGGCATGGATCCAATATCTCTTTTGAGTGTGTCGAGATATAAATTAATAAAATTATCTCATTTGTTGAGTTTATAATATATTATTTTGAATTTCTTCTTAGAGATCCTTGAGGTTATACCAATAGAAATCCCTTTACCTCTGACAATTGCCTCTAGGTCATTCAAAACATTAGTTATAGGCTATGGTGAAGTCATGTCTTCAAGTGGGGGGAGAAAACATATTTCTATTACTTTGTTAATAGCTAGGTGCAAGTGCTTACAATTATTCACCGAGGCAGTGATATCTTTCTCAAAGGTTTCACTTTCAAATTGGCAATTTTATAGAGTTGAATAGTTGCATTGAATCTCCTTCAGGCTCATTCGAGGAACATCATCAGGTGCATCCTTTTATTCTTCTTTCTATTTCTTCATATCATCCATGCTAATTTTTGCTACATATAATACCACCTTTTTGTCTTTAATGTTGTCTAAATAATTGGGGAAATGAGTGGCATAACCTTGGAATTCTTGAATATTATTGTACATTTTTTTTAAATAGAACAAAAGTATATTTTTATTAAAAAAAGGATTGCACTGAAGCTGACAATAATTTACATGAAAAATACAAGATATGACCCATCACTAAACAAAGTTATAATAAAATTGACATAAACACTATGCGCTTCTCGAAAAAAAAAATTCAATCACTAAAAAAAGTTCTAATAAAACTGACATAAGCACTATGCCCTTCTCGAAACAAAGATTCCAGGTATTTCGATTAGTGGCATGCTTTGCATATTGACCAAAAAAACTAACTATTCTAAAAAACATAGACCAATTAGAGAGGTGTTTTTCCTTAATATTCCTTCCCCTTAGTAGAGTGGGGAGAGCCTATTTCTTCCACCTCTTAGGGGATCATGGACCTGACTCATTATTTCATCTTCTCTGATATCTTGCTATAACGAGTTCATATAGACTTGATTGTTTGAGGTGAGAGAGAGAGATAATCTACATGTTGAGAGGGGACCATAGAGTGAAGTTGTTGGCATTCAAATTCTAATGAATCAATTCTCTGATTTTGAAGGAGTAGAAGGTTCAAGATGCTAATAGCATTCATTGCACTAGCCTAGTCCAACTCTGAAATTTTCACTGAGACATGGAGGAGATCACTATTATTAGCTTGGAAAATTTCTTTATGCCCATGGAGAATTCTCTTAGATTCTTTCCACTCTGGATTATCCATCTCTTTCTCAAGGAACCCTCGCATAGAGATTCTTAAAAAGAAACCAATGTTAGAGAACGTTTCCCATCTCCTTAGCCTTAATATCTTACCTAGGTATTCTAGATCTTGGTCACATGATGCTAATGGTCAAAGTTTGACTAATTTTTACCAAGCGATCCATAGGAGTAGTCCATCCCTAGATTTAAGGGAGAACGTACCTAAGATAAAGTGGAATTTACCAACAATGGTTTAGGAGACCTTGGTTTTGGAAACCCATGGTATTGCTATTATTATCCAGTGGAGGCATACTTCCCACCTTTTCCTTGATTTTAGGATCCTATTTATTAATTTTAGGATTCTATTTCCTATGTTTGAGTTCTTGAAGTTATTCTAGGAACATTATCCCCATATTCAAGGAAGAAAGGTGCTTCACTTTACTATTGTTTGGTGGATTCTATTTTCTATGATCTAATCATGGGTTACATCCCTATATTTAGGAAATTGAGTCACCACTTGACATCCTAGGTTAGTTAACTAATTATTTAGATATTTCATGGATGAATCAAGGTATTTTAAGATCTAATTTAAGTCTAACTAGGTTCTCATGCACCATTCATTATGAAATTCAATTTTCCTCTTTTAGGATTCAAATTTATTATACGTACTCACATTATGGTTAATTAGAATTAATTATTTTCTTATGTACTTCAAGATTTAATCTCATATTATTTATTACTTTCCTAAAAATTACTATAAGTATTGTTATTCTTTAGGTTTCTAGATCTCATCGATCTCCTTGCAGGTGATCATGAATTATTACATGGTATTAGAGCATCTTGGAATCTAGGATTTAGCATATGTTTTTGAAAAAAAAAGACACATCAAAATTAGCCACAACAACTATAATGGATCAACCTCGACAAATAATCCTCACTCCATTCAATTACTTTTAATGGAAGTAACAGATGGTCATTCTCCTTTGGAGTAAAGGATAATACGTGATTACAATGGGAATATAGATTGAACCAAATTCTGTAGGAAAGAAAGACAAATGGTTTAATAGGATGTATGAAGCCTTCATGTTGTTTTTCCTCCCAATTTACCTCGATATTCTATTTCCCATAAAAAATTCTACTACTCATAACAAATGTTGTACCATATTTGAAGGACTTTGTTGGATTACTGAGAGGGGGGGTGAATCAGTAATAGAGCAATGTAATCCTTTTTAACCATATAATCCAAGTGTTATATCAATTTAGCATTATCATCCAATAACTGTAGAGTAAATAAGCAATGAACAAATGAACAATCATACACATACATAGCACACTAGTGTTTTACGTGGAAACCCAAAGCGGGAGAAAACCACATAATGTTTTTTCTTATATGTCTTGAAGAATTACGTTCATTGGAAGCACCAAATTCCTTTGTTTTCCAGCTGCAACTGGAATGAGGCTCCAACACCCTAGTTTCTTAGGCTATAACCAGAGGGAAGTTTCAACTCCCCAATTCTCTGGATACAAACAGAAGGAGGCTACAACCCCCTATGTTCTCTGGCTACAACCGGAAGGTGGCTACAACCACCTGTCCTTTCCCCGTCCAACCACCCTGACGTATAAGTAGAATGATGGAACCACTATCACACTATCACTGTGAGATATACTGTTGTAAACCTATACCAATCAACTTGTAATCAACATGTACCATAAAAAAGTGTATCAACCATGCACCAACCTATACCTCAACCTATACCATAAACAAGTGCATCAACCATGCACCAAAATGTACCTCAACCTGTAATCGACCTGTACCATAAACAAGTGCATCAACCATGAACCAACCTGTACAAAACCTGCACCATGAACAAGTGCATCAACCATGCACCAAACCTGTACAAAACCTATACCATGACCAAGTGCATCAATCATGCACCAAACCTATATAAATAACTTGTCATAACAACCTGTCCAAAGAACCTCTCACAACAACATTTCTCATCAATATTATCAACCAAATAAGATCTACTCACCAAGACAACTCTCAAATATGTGCACCAACCAACCATAACACAACAACTCATAATCATCACCAAGATCAATATATGCTTCTAATAATATACCAATACAAGTATACTACATCATCCATAAACCATGTGTCAACAGAAGTACTAACAAGTGCCTCCAACCATGTACCAAGTATGTACTAATCATGTATCAACTAATCATAAAATATGACTCATCAAGATGTACCAACATCCTCAACTATACACCTCATGTATGTGCCAACTCATCAACTACTTGTCTCAATCATGTACCCAACATGTACCTCAACCAAAATCCCTCATCAATATCATCATAGAAACATGATTTGTAACTCTATAATAGAACTGGTGTATATGATCACATACCTGCAAACTTTCCTTAACTTTAACAACAAGAGACTAGAATTTTCATCAAAATTTTCTTTAGTTTCACATGACTAGCTTTGGATTAGTCAGCAACCCTAACTTGAAATAATCATAACTATGTACCTGTAATGAATAAAGATCTAAAAATGATATACAATATTATTCAGTGGGTTTTATGCAATTCATCTAGTTGTCACTACTTGGAACCACTCATAAAATGATTTATATAAAAAATGGCATACCTTGCTGAATTTTGGCTTATTCTAGAGAGTGACCTTGTAGAGCGTTCCCCGCACGGAATATTTGTTGAATATATCTAAAAATGTTACAAAACATACTATAGAATGTACTATAACCAACACATTTGGTCTTACTGAATTTATATCTTTTATGAAGAAGTTATGACGTTTTTACCCAAAACACCTGTTTTAGACTAGTTTCAAGACTAGCCACAAACCCTAATTTCCATAGAGTGTAACTCAAAAAATACAATGCCCCACCATATGAATTTTTTACCATAGATATTTGGATAGGTTTCCTCAATGGAATAACAATTTCATGGTCTGAATCATTATAGAAAAAAAGTTATTGCGAATATGGTGAGATGACCTGTAAATAACATACCTTAGAAAGCATCATCAAAAGAATTTATCCTTCCTTGAATTCCGACTTTGTTTTCTTCACCTTCCCTCAGAAATTTGGCTTAGATATCCTTTGGTTACCTCAGACACCTATATATATTCAATATTCTCAAGTGTGATATAAAATGAGAGAGCCTTGCCTCTTATTTATACTCTCCAAGTAGCTTCCTTAAAAACATCTTCTAGGTCACTTTGCCCACTTTCCTTATTTTAGGGTTAACCCACTTCTAATTTCTCCATTAAATTTATTATTTAAATAATTTATTTTGTATTCACTTTCAATTATAATACACTCATCACTTCACTTTATTATTTACCTTCTAAAAATATCTTAAACCACTTTGACTACTTTTACCTTTTGGGGATTCTAGATAACATATGAGGGTCCTCCAACTTCGTAAGGCCATAACTCTCAAACCGTGAGGAGTTATGTGACGTTCCAAATACCACCAGAAATGGAATGACATGTAATATCCATATAGAATATTATTACCTGCAAATATATCAAAACTCATACCATTATCCATCAAACAAACTTGGGTCCATTACCCAAACCTGGGTTCTCCAACTTCTTATGGCCATAACTCTCTAACCGTGAGGAGTTATGTGATGTTCCACATACCACTGGAAATGGCATGACAAGCAATATCCATCTAGGATATTTTCACTGACTAATTCACTGACCTTCATCTCATTATTCCACAAATAAGCATGGGTTCTCTAACCATACTTCTAGGATAACTCAATTTGCAAAGCGTCTTCCCGTGAGGGATTTCACCATAAGGGGACCACTTTGGAGTTCATCCATTTTTACTTATTATAAACCATGACAAGACAATAATGAGTCATCTTTACATAAAACAAACTTGTGTCCATTACCCAAACCTTTGTGCTACTGAGCTTTCTTCAAGGGTTGACATGAATCACTAAGGGTTGACATCAATCTACAATATCACTCCCCAAGGTTTGACATCAATGACAACCAACAATCCATCAACCTAAGACAACTGTCTGACAATATCCCCCTTTGGCATTGATGGAAACACCAACATTGATGGAAACACATAGGCATGATAACATTCATGCGTATACTCTTTATCAATGTTTCTATCTCTCCCCCTTTGACATCAATGGAAAAGAGTATCTCCCTTTGGGGTTTCTCCTCCTGACTGAACTCTCCTTGGGGTTGCTCCCCCTGTCTACATGCCTTTGATTTTTCTTTGAGTTTATAATCCTTTGGTTACTCTCTTTCCCTTCATATGACTAATATATCCCCCTTTGACAAAGGATATCACTCTGAAGTCATATCGTTCATTATTCCCTTGTGACAATCGCTCCCCTTGGAAACATGCTTCTATGCTCTCTCTCCAAGAATTTACCTTTGCATATGATAAATATCCCCCCCTTTGTCCTATTTATGGTGCTTCCTCGTGTACATCTAAGACATATAAGATAAGCATTTAAAAGAATTCATTTTGGATTAGAAATTTCTCCTAGTCTCTGGTGAAGATACTCAAGGGCTTCCCATGGAAGCGGTTTTGTAAATATGTATGCCAATTGCTTTTATTTTTCACATATTCAACTCCGATGTTCTTCTCTACAACCTGTTCTCGTAGAAATTGGTACTTGATTGGAATGTGGTTCATCTTGGAGCACATCACTGGGTTTTTAGAGATACTGATGGCACTTGTATTATCACAATAGATTGGAATGGGCTCATCATACTCAACCTGTATATCTGTCAAAGTTTGTTTCATCCATAGAACCTGTGTACAACATGTTTCTACTGCAATATACTATGCCTCGGCTGTAGAAGGATATTAATAATTGTTTCTTGCTTAGCCAAGATACTAACAACTCACCCAAGTAGAATGTTTCTCCACTGGTGCTTCGTCAGTCATCAATGAAACATGCCCAATCTACATCTGTGTAGGCATTAAGTGATCAATCCTTTCCTTTTGGATACCATAATCCAAAATCTTATGTTCCTTTGATATATCTGAAAATCCACTTCACTGCTAATACATGTGATTCCTTTGGTGTTGTTTGAAATCATGCCACCTGTCCAACTGCCTGCATTACATCTGGTCTAGATGTTGTCACATATAGTAAGCTACCAATCATTGACCTGTATTTCCTCTAGTATGTAGAATTTGAATCATCATATTTTCTCAACTTGCAACTGGTTTTTATAGGAGTGGTAACTGGTTTGCAATATTCCATTATGAACCTCTTTAGCATTTCTATGATATACTTAGTTTGAGAAATAAAAATTCCATGGTTTCTTTGACATATCTGAAGACCCAAAAAGAAGGATAGTTCTCCAAGTAATAACATTTCAAATTCATTCTTGATTTACCTTGATGTAGAGGTTGTTGTCTGTGCTTCTTTTCCATAGTTCGTAGGGAGTTTTGTCATTGTTGTTTATGAGAATTACTCTATTTTGAATGTGAATTGATGTATGCACTGTTGAAATAATGTAACTGCAAAGTGTATTCTAATTATTATTGATATATTATTCATTGGATCAATCCCCATTGCGGATTGATCATGTCGGCTATTGTAAAGGACCAAATCCCCTTTTGCGGATTGGTCAAAATATAATTGTAATAGGCAGAAGAAGAAGTCGGCCCCAGAATATATTAAAGAGGCCCCAACATATATTAAAGGTGGTTATAACCACCCAAAAGAAGAAGTCATCCCTGCCAGCGAAAAGACACCTTCACACATGCCAGTGTTGTATAAATAAGGAGGCTAGAGCCCCAGTTAGACACACACTCACTTGTTCATTGAGAGACAAGTTTTGGAGCTACAGTTGAAGAAGAGAGAGAGAGAGGCGCATCTTTGGGAGAGGACTTTTGGTATTTCTTTGAGTTATCTCTTGGCATTGTATTGGCTATCTATAATAAGGAAGTTTTGCTGGGTTTTCTTCCCCATGAGGGTTTCCCAGGATAAATGATGTGTCTCTTGTGATTGTGTATTTATCAGTGATCCTATCGTATGTTATTGTTATCTAGTGAAATGCAAAGAACTCTAATAATAGCTTAAACATTAACATGGTTTCATAGCCAAGCTAAAGAGAGGATCTTTCACAAGAGAAAGTGAAAAACTTCATTGTTGCCATACATGAAATCCATAGATCAATTTTGGAAGGGAAAAAGTTGGATTTTCTCAGATCCAAACACACCAGGCTACTCGCCTCAGCCAAGCGCACCTCCTGGTAAGTTCAAAATTTAATTTTGAACATTTTCATTTTTGGACATTTTCCCAGCTTCAGTTAAAAGATGTCTACAAGCATTAAGCTTGTTGACAAGATAGAAGGTGTGGAAAATTCCGTGCCTGGAAGTATAGGATTGGACTCATTCTTGAAGAGAATGAACTAGCAAGATTCATCAAATAAGAAGTGTTGGAGCCCGATGATGCTGCAGGAAAAGCAAAGCACCAAAAGGACACAATCAGGGCCAAGAGAATCATTGCAGATTCAATCAAAGGACCACCTGATTCCCTATGTGTCATCAAAGAAGACTCTGAAAGAAATGTTTGATGCCTTAAACAAACTATATGAAGGAAAGAACATAAACTAGAAGATGAATCTAAGAACTCAACTCAAGAACATAAGGATGCAAAGAGGAGAATCAATCCAAGAATACTTCTCCAAAATATCAGAATTCAAAGAACAGTTAGAAGCTATTGGAGATACCATAGACGAAGAAGAACTCATAATGACGGCCCTCAATGGTCTCACAAGGCCTTGGGATGCATTCATCCAAACCATTTGTGAAAGAACGAGGAAACTAAACTTTGACAGTCTATGGGAAGAATGCATTCAAGAAGAAACAAGAGTAGCTAACTGAGAGGCCTTACTAGCAAGAGATGAAGATCAAGCCCTAGCTACTCACACTAAAGGAGGAAGGAAGAAGTATTACTTCCAGAAAGAGAATCATAAAGAGTCTCAACCCCCAAACAAATTCAATCATAAAGAATCTCATCCAAGGAGATTCCAGAAGAAAGGACAGTGAAAGGAAAGAGATTACTCATCTGTACAATTCTACCATTGTGACAAGATGGGACACATTGAAAAATTTTGTCCAGCTAGACGAGAAGAATACAAGAGGAAAAATAAGAGGCACCATGCCCATGCAGTCAAAGATGAAGAGCCACCCACAAAGATGATAAGAGAGCAGATTAAAGACTATGTCTCAATCTCGACACTCTCAGGATCGATAACACCTGGAGAGGACACTTGGCTCATTGATAGTGGTACCTCCAAGCACATGATAGGCCAAAAAGATATTCTCTCTTGTATTTCAGAAAAGAAGTTTTCTCAGAAAGTGACACTTGGAGATGATTACCAATATCCCATAAAGGGAGTGGGAGAATCAAACTACAAGCTTAATTCAGGGAATTCAATGAAGATGAAGGACGTACTCTATGTACCAGGTTTGACAAAGAACCTACTCTCCATTTCATCTTTAGAAAAGAAAGGCTTCAGAGTTTCCTTTATAGATGGAGAGGGTCTTATGTGGGCTAAAGGAGAAACCATAAATGAAGCAATCATCATTGGAAAAGAAGAAAATGGCTTGTATATGCTAAAGGGTCACTCAGAAGATTCCATGACCCACGCCATTGAGAATCCATGTGAACTTTGGCATAGAATATTAGCTCACATCAACTACAAGGTGCTACCATACATATGCAAAGCTGTCACAGGTCTACTAGAACTCAAAGTTGACCATGAAGGCGTGTGCAATGGATGTGCACAAGGGAAGAACATCAAGAACCCTTTTTCGAAGAGAGATAGCAAAGCAGAAGGATTCCTAGAACTAATTCATTCAGATGTGTGTGGCCCAATGCCATCATCCTCCAATAGTGGAAAATTCAAGGAATTCAAATCCTTGATAGAGAATCTTTCAGAAAGAGAGATCAAGATACTCAGGTTAGATAATGGAGGAGAATACACCTCAAAAAAGTTTGTGAACTTCTGTAAAGATGTTGGGATCAAGAGGGAACTCACTACTCCCTATAATCCTCAACAAAATGGTGTAGCTGAAAGGAAGAACAAAATGATAATGGAGGATGTGAAGACCATGATCCATGATCAAGATCTTCCAATGTGCTTATGGGCAGAAGCAACAATGACAACTGTATATGTGCAAAATTGATTGTCCCATAGTACACTTGGGTTCAAGACCCCGGAAGAGATGTTTGTTGGACACACCTACCACACTTGGAGGGGGGGGGGGTGAATGAGTGTGGGGATCTTTTTCCCAAAACTTCTCTCTTACACAAAAACTCCTTAGTTAACATTCAACATTTTCACATTACTCATTGTTGTCATTTATAATAAGTTAGATGTGAATACATATCAACAACATATCTCAACAACATATCATCAACAAATCATCTCCACAAAAATATGAATCCCATATATGTATGCCAATCCACATGAAAAATGCATGCACCATGATATCAACATATGCTTCCAATAATACATCATAAGATATATCAATGAAACTCAAATATGTACCAGCCATGTACACCAATAGATCAACATCAATCCATACTCATGGGTTAGTGTCATGCACTCAATATTTTATTTTACATAATCCAATAGATGAACACTTGAACCTTCAACAAATAGTGTCAAAACCTGCAACAAACAATGTCAGACCCTGCAACAAAGTGTTATACCATCACATCAAGCTGCAATCCATGTGCATGCCTTTTTCTCAAGGATTTACCACATATACGTGGTCTGCTACACAACAGCTCACGTATGTACGTGACCTATACAAGGTCATCCTGCGTATGTACACGAATGATACCACTGTCACCTGCATATGCTTTAGTAGATGACTTACTTGAGCTTCCCTTCAATCTTTCATTCCATTTTGGCTGCTCTGTCTTCTTCACCCACTTTTGTAGATGTCCCTGCTCCTCATAACTTGAGCTCTGAGCATCCATATTTTCAAATATATCTCCCTTCCTTACTTCATTCCTTCTTCTAGCCTTGCTATTTGAAGTTCTCATCATGGACTTTCTTCTTGTGTTCCAACACTCATGGGATTTGTGGCCAAATCCACTATAGTTGTAGCATCTCATAGTGTTACAGTGAACAACAATGTGTCCTACTTGATCGCATCTCCAACACCTCATGGCGTTATAAAATCTTCCATTATATCTCCTTTCATAACATCTACATTCAAAAGCATTGTGACCATATCCATTACATGAATAACAATGCCCATGAAAAATACTTTCATACCTTTTCTTTGGTGTCCAAAGAATAGCTTCTTGATGTCTTCCTTGCTTTGTTCTTTTGAAATTTTCTTTTCTTTGTGTAGATGGTTACTTTGCAACATTGTCTTCCTTCTTTGATGGATTTACCTCATGCTTCTTTGAGGTGCTTGCTTCAGTATGTGTATCTTCTCCTTTGTATCCAAGACCTGATTTATCATATGGTGATCTTTGACTTTCTAAGATCTCATCCAATA
>ML780016.1:444020-467583 GCA_009831015.1 Picea engelmannii
TCAATGACAACTCATTGATCCATCTTCATCTATGCATTCTCATCAAGGACAATACATATTATATTACATCAATCATCAAACAATCAATCCTTTGACATCAATCAATCACTTGACATCAATCAATCAAACCATTGGCATCAATGGCAACATGATCCAACAATATCCCCCTTTGGCATTGATGGCAATACCGACATTGATGTCAACACCAATTACCAATTATTGATGTCAACATGTAGATAGGGCATGCTCTACATCAATAGTCAATGTGACTATCTCTCGCCATCAATAAACATCAATCACATCAATGTGATTAACTCTCCCCCTTTGACATCAATGGAAAAGGGCCATTCTCATCTTGGGGCTGCTCCCCTTTCTTGAACTCTCCTTGGGGTTGCTCCCCCTATTTGAATTCCTTTGATCTTCCTTTGAATAATCTCTCCCCTTTTGAACAAGGGATATCACTCTAATGTAATTCTGAAGATACATCGAACATACTCCCCCTGTGACCATTTCTCCCCCTGAAATTATTCTCTTGTGCTCTTTATTCAAGTATAGGACTCTTTTCTAGGTATGCATCTGATAAATATGTCCTCCTAGAATCATGGGAAGAAGAATGAATCCCCCTATGGGTATGTCTCCCCTATCTTTTCTGCAATATGAACATTGTGCTACCATATAACGATCCTTGGACCTTTTCATGCATCAAACTCATGCCATACCAAGCATCATGAAGCAAAAGATATGTCAACAATGAAATAAAGAATCATGAGCAAAATATCAACCAAGTACATACTGTACAAAATGTGTGCTCATCATGCACAACACCTATGTACATCAACTATGTACATCAACATCATGCAATGTTCCAAAAGATATCATCCATGGAATGTATCAATCATATGCCTTTATCAACATGCCAAACAATGTATCATATCACTTGTGATATGTCTCCATCATGACCCAAGTGCCACAATCATGTATCTCAAACAAATGCCAATTGTTGTGCTAATCAAGTAGTACCAATGGTGTAGTATCATCAAGCATATGCCATCTATGATTTTACCAAACATGTACATTACCATGCACCAATACCAACATCATCAACTAGACACCTCATGTATGTGCCAACTCATCAACTGCTTGTCTCAACCATGACTAGTTTTGGATTAGTCAACAACCCCAACTTGAAATAATCATAACTTTGTACCTGTAATGAATGAAGATATGAAACTGATACACAATGTTCTTCAGTGTGTTTTATGAAATTTCTTTAGGTGGCACTACTTGGAACCTCTTAGAAAAGGATTTATAGCAAAAATGGCATACCTTGCTGAATTATGGCTTATTCTATAGAGTGACCTTGTAGAGCGTGCCTCGCATGGAATATTTGTTTAAATGATCTGAAACTATTACAAAACATACTATAGACTGTACCCTAACCAACACATTTTGTTTCACTGAATTTGGACTTGTTATGAAGAAGTTATGACGTTTTTACCCGAAACACATGTTTTTGACTAGTTTCAGGACTAGCCACAAACCCTATTTTCCATGGAGCGTAACTCCAAAAATACAACGACCCACAAGATAAATTTTTTACCACATATACTTGGATATGTTTTCTCAATGGAATAGAAATTTCATGGTCTGAATCATTATAGAAAAACAATTATAGCGAAAATGGTGAGATGACCTGTAAATAACATACCTTAGAAAGCATCATCAAAATAATTTATCCTCCCTTTAATTCCAGCCTTATTTTCTTCACCTTCCTTCTGAAATTCGGCTTAGATATCATTGGTTACCTCATTCACCTATAGATCTTCAATATGCTCAAGTGTTCCACACCAAAAATTCTCAAGAATCTCTCACAAGAAGCTCTCCATCAATACTCCAAAAGATATTCTCACAAGAAGCTCTCCATTGATCCACAAAAAGGATGATCTACAAGAGACCATTGCTATCTTATTTATAATTTCATACTCTAGGTCACTTAACCCATTTTTATGTCACTTAACCCATTTCTAGGTCACTTAACCTATTTTCCTTATTTTAGGGTTAACCACTTTCCATAAATAGAAATTTCTCCAATATTTTATCATTTAAATATCCCTTCTTGATTTTCTCATCTTACTTTATCATTTCTTGATTTTTTTCACTTCTCTTTATTATTTAAATAATCCACCTTGACTTTGTCACCTTACTTTATCATTTAAATAACAATTTCTTCTTTTAGGTCACTTAACCCATTTCTAGGTCACTTCACCTATTTTCCTTATTTTTAGGGTTAACCACTTTCCATAAATAGAAGGTTCTCCAATACTTTATCATTTAAATATTCCTTCTTGATTTTGTCACCTTACTTTGTCATTTCTTGATTTTTTCACTTCTCTTTATTATTTAAATAATCCACCTTGACTTTGTCACTTTACTTTATCATTTAAATAATGATTTCTTCTTTTAGGTCACTTTGACTTCTTTGACCTTGGGTGCTTCAAGCCTTCATGTGGGGGTCCTTCATATTTGTAATGCCATAACTCTCAAACCATGAGGAGTTATGTGACATTCCACATACCACCGAAAATGGCATGACAAGAACTATCCATCTAGGATAGTTTCACCAACAATTTCCTTGATCTTCATCTCATTATTCCACATACAAGCATGGGTCCTCCAACCATTCTTCTAGGATAACTCAATCCATAAAGCATCTTTCCATGAGGGATTTCACCATAAGGGGACCACTTTGGAGTTCATCCATTTGTGCACCTTATCAATCATGATAAGAAAATAATGAGAGCATGGGTCCTCCAACCATTCTTCTAGGATAACTCAATCTGCAAAGCGTCTTCCTGTGAGGGCTTTCACCATAAGGGGACCACTTTGGAGTTCATCCATTTGTGAATCTTATCAATCATGATAAGAAAATAATGAGTAATATATGCATTTTTCCAACAATGCAATCAAGAGTTTTTGGAGATTCTTTACCTTCATTTGAAGTATCTTCAATATCTTCCTTCTTGCCAACATCATCACATGATTCTTTTCCTTTAAAATCATCATATATGCAATCAAGAGTTAGATATTCTTTGCCTTTGATAATCTTGATGAAGTGGTCTTCAACATCTTCTTTATTTTTTTGATATGTCTCCTCTAGATTTAGCCATAGATCCTTGGCAGAAGTGCATTGTCCCATGCTCTCTTTGATAGGGCTTGAAAGTCCACTAAGAATGGTCTTGAGAGCCAATGCATCATTCTTCTTTCCTTTCCTTTGAGCTGCAAACTTTGACTTGTTCTTCAACGAAACTGATCCACCAATGGTTGCCTTCCAAATAACTGCCCCCATTGTCTTCAAATACACTCTCATCTCTATTCTACAAGTAGAAAAGTTTTCCTCATCAAGGATTGGTATTTCATCATCCATTTGTGTGTCTATGGATCTCCTTCAAGCTTGTTAAGGCTTGTAGTGAAGGCCCGCTCTGATACCAATTAAACCACATCGATCCATCTTCATCATGTATCAATGACAACTCATTGATCCATCTTCATCATATCAATGACAACTCATTGATCCATCTTCATCTATGCATTCTCATCAAGGACAATACATATTATATTACATCAATCATCAATCAATCAATCCTTTGAAATCAATCAATCACTTGACATCAATCAATGACATCAATCAATCAAACCATTGGCATCAATGAAAACATGATCCAACAATGTTCAACAGAAAGAAGCCAGAGGTAAGCCATCTCAAAATATTTGGCTACCCAGTATTTATACATATTTCGAAAGAGAAAAGAAACAAGCTGGACCCTTCAGGAAAGAAGGGAATATTTATGGGATATTGAGAGGTTTCCAAGGCCTTCAGAATTTATATACCAAGTCACCATCACATTGATATCAATAGGGATGTGACCTTCGATGAAGATGCAACGCTCAAGAAATCGAGAAGATGCCAGCTTGAATAAGTATATGAAGAGGAACCCGTAATCCCCAGAATTGCAGAATCAATGAGGGAGGTTCCTAGAGCTGCAGAACCAGTGAGGGAAGTCATAACTTCCGCTGATGAGGAAATTCTAGAATATCATGACATAATAAAATTTCAAGAACCTCCTCAGATGACGATCTCCCATAAAAGAAATCCTGCTTGGGCAAGAGAGCTTATTCAATATGGAGAGAAGTATGGTGTTCCCAAAGGAACCATGAGACAGGTGAAGAGACCTAAGCCATTCTCCAGTTATATGGCTTTGATGTGTGATCTCCTAGAGAAAGATCCTACTTGATTTGAAGAAGCCATTCATAAGAAAGAATGGGCATATGCCATGACAGAAGAATACCAATCCATAATAAAGAACAATGTATGGGAAATAGTTCCCAAACCGAAGAGTAAGGATGTGGTATCTTCCAAATGGATTTTCAAAATAAAACATGCTACTGATGGAAGTATTGAGAAGTACAAAGAAAGATTTGTAGCTCGTGGATTTTCTCAAAAGGAAGGCATTGACTATGAAGAGACATTCGCTCCTGTAGCCAGATACAATTCGATCAGAACCATCATAGCCCTTGCAGCTAAGATGAAGTGGAAGTTACACCAGATGGATGTAAAGACAACTTTCCTAAATGGTGTCATCGAAGAAGAAGTGTATATAGAGAAACCTCAAGGATATGAAGTTGAAGACAAGAAGTCTCATGTCTGCAAGCTCAAGAAGGCTTTGCATGGATTGAAGCAAGTTCCTAGAGATTGGTATGGCCGGATAGACAATTTCCTGACGAGCTTGGGATTTACCAAGAGTAAAGCAGATTCTAACCTTTACTTCAAGGTTATGAACGATGAGCCAGTGATATTATTTTTGTATGTAAATGACTTATTCTTAATTGGAGATGAAAATCTCATCACTGAAGAGGCTCGCCTCAGAATTTGAGATGAAAGACCTTGGCCTAATGCATTATTTATTAGGTCTTGAGGTATGGCAGAGTTGAGAGAGGATCTTCCTTAACCAAGGGAAGTATGAAGTCGAAATCTTGAAGAGATTCGACATGTTAGAGTTTAAGTCCATGAATACACCCATGGAAAAGAAGCTGAAGTTGCTCATCGACACTTCGTCAAGAATTGATTGATGCCACGCTGTATAGACAGATTATTGGATCGTTGATGTATCTGATGAACACTAGACCAGATATTTATTTTTCCGTGAACACCTTGAGTCAGTTTCTGGTAGAACCCAGACATGTTCACCTAGTGGCTGCAAAACATGTGATGAGGTACCTTAAGGGTACATTAGATTGTGGGCAGGAAGTGTCTCTGACAGGAAAAACACTTTAGGATGTTGTTTCAGTTTGGGATCAACCATGATCTCATGGAAGAGTAGGAAGCAATTTAGAATTGCTCTTAGCACAGCTGAAGAAGAATACATTGTTGTGTGTTCTACCAGCTACAAAGCTATATGGATTTGAAAGTTGCTGACCGGTCTATTTGACGTAGAGATGGAAGAAACCATGATCCTATGTGACAACTAGATCTTCATAAAGATGACAGAGAATCCTGTATTCCATGACAGGTCGAAAAACATAGAGATCTGATATCATTACATCTGTGACATGGTGAAGAGAGGAGCCATAAAGCTCCAGTACGTTAGCACAGATGAACAGGTTGTTGATGTGTTGACCAAGCCTCTATCTCGTGTAAAGTTTAAGCACTTTCGAGATAAGATTGGTATAGTCCAAAAGGACCTTGCTTGAAAGAGGGAGTAGTGTTATGATGATATATACCTAGTACTATGCTTCCATCTTAATCGATGTGATGTAAAGAAAGTCTAGTTTTTGTGATGAGATGTGACTAGTACTGTGCTTCCAGCCTGATAGCTATGACGTAAAGTCAGTCTAGTATCTTTCTTCCATCTTGATTGTTGTGATGTAAAGCAAGACGATGTGCTGAGACTAGTACTGTGTTTCTAGCTTGATAGTTGTGACATAAATCCAGTCTAGTATCTTTCTTCCAGCTTGATTGCTGTGACGTAAAGAAAGACGATGTGATGAGACTAGTACTATGCTTCCAGCCTGATAGCTGTGATGTAAAACTAGTCTAGTATCTTGCTTCCATCTTGATTGTTGTAACGTAAAGCAAGATGATGTGATGAAACTAGTACTGTGCTTCTAGCCTGATAGTTGTGACATAAAGCCAGTCTAGTATATTGCTTCTAGCTTGATTGTTGTGACATAAAGCAAGACGATGAGATGAGACTAGTACTGTGCTTCCAGCTTGATAGATGTGATGTAAAGTCAGTCTATTATCTTGCTTCCATCTTGATTGATGTGACATAAAGAAAGACGAGTACTGTGCTTCCATCTTGAGAGTTGTGACGTAAAGCCAGTCCAATATTATGATGATGAGCTATCCTCGTGCTATGATGATGATGTATTAGTTTTATACTAATCCATATTGATGCAGATGATTATGGAATTCCTTTGAGAATGACGATGTTGTCGATGAGGAAAATTTCGATGATTTATAGATATGCCAGTTAGTGTTCCAAGATGATATTGATGATGCTTTCCTCCTGATGTTTTTGAAGATGTGGTCCTCTCTCTCGCCTGATGCTGTTATAGAATACCCTTCTTGTTAAGGGGGAGTGTTGAAATAATTTAACTGCAAAGTGTATTCTAATTATTATTGATATATTATTCATTGGATCAATCCCCATTGTAGATTGATCGTGTCCGTTATTGTAAAGGACCAAATCCCCTTTTTCGGATTGGTCAAAATATAATTGTAATAGGCAGAAGAAGAATTCAGCCCCAGAATATATTAAAGAGGCCCCATAATATATTAAAGGTGGTTATAACCACCTAGAAGAAGAAGTCGTCCCTGCCAATGAAAAGACACCTTCACACATGCCAATGTTGTATAAATAAGGAGGCTAGCACCTTAGTTAGACACACACTCACTTTTTCATTGAGAGACAAGTTTTGGAACTGCAGTTGAAGAAGAGAGAGAGAGAGAGGCACATCTTTGGGAGAGGACTTTCTGTATTTGTTTGAGTTATCTCTTGGCATTGTATTGGCTATCTATAATAAGGAAGTTTTGCTGGGTTTTCTTCCCCATGAGGGTTTCCTAGGATAAATGATGTGTCTCTTGTGATTGTGTATTTCTCAGTGATCCTATCTTATGATATTTTTATCTAGTGAAATGCAAAGAACTCTAATAATAACTTAAACATTAACATGCATTGCATGTGTCCAAAACATATCTGTCAATTTGGAATCCATTAGCATTGTTCTAGCCATTTCCTGTGTAATTATCATCCATTGTGATAATTTTCTTTTGTCTCTGAGCCACTCTCTGAACCAATCTATGAATCCATGCTCTCGTCCACTATCATATATGTGTCCAAACCTGCTAAGTGTTCTTATAAATCCATCTCTGTCCATATTTTCCAAGATTCTACTTGCGCAACTGTCCATAATGCTAACCCACTTATCATTATACTATCATGAAGTCTTGATTGTACTTATGCTAACTGATTTATCTGAATCTATCTTCTCAAACTCTGCAAACTGCTCGAAGTATGGTTCTTTGGTCTGTCACAGTTATCGCATAGAATCTCCCTATCTAATATTCATATTACTTGGGAGTATCTAAGTCGGATGGCTCAAAACAATTCTTGCTCTGATGTGTATTCATCATCATCTTCATTGGTAGATTCATCATCATATTCATTGGTAGATTCACCATCTCTCTGAGCTATGACTTATTTCTTTATGTCTATGGATTCATCTTTCACTACAATTCCTGAAAGTACAATCTCTTGAACTTGTTCCTTATTTACCTGTCCTTATTTTCTTTCAATTATTTTCCAAACCTTTTTGTATATGACATCTTTCTTTTTCTCTATAGAATTTTCTTCATCTCGTTTTATTACCAATCTTGCGATCTCTAGGACCTGGTATTTGTTCGCATGTTCTTCATGTTTTCTTATCCATACTTTCTTACATCTGATATCAATGTTCTCTTTCATGGAAATATCGATCATGCTTCTACAATCACTAGCTATGTGTCCATAGTTATGAAATTTGTAACATTCAATGTTACGTGGGGCAACATAGGCATTTATTGCTTAAAAATTTATTTTATAATCCCTGCAATCTGCAACCTTATGTCCAAAGTTAGTACAATAAAAACAATGACCATAAAATAAATTTGCATACCTGGGAGTGAATGATATTCTTTGTGGCGTAGTCCTTCTGGATTTTTTCCTTGACTGATCATGATCATGATTGAAGCTTCTTTGTGGCTTGAACATGGATGGTCTTCTTGAATAGGTATCTTCAATAGTTTTCTTAGATCCTGGTTGACCATGATTCCTTCCTTTGAGTAATTCTTCATAACTCTTTCTATTTTCTTCATTCTTCTTTTCTAGAAACCTAGAGTGCTTCTCTTCATTCTCTATAACTGATGTGGATGTTTCTATCTCTTCAACGTTCTTGTTGAGCTTGACGATTTTACTTCCCAATGTGACAACTTCTTCTTGAAGATTCTCAACCTCTTCTTCTTTCTTCAGTATCTGAGACTTCATGACCTCTTCTGTTCTCTTTGCTTCTTCAAGTTGGATTTTCAATGTAATTATTTCTTCTTCCAGTCTTCTCTCTTCTTAACCAAACTCTTCCTCAAGTTGGTTTAAGTCATTGGTTCTTTCCTTGATATGATCCATCCGTATCTTTTCTCTCTTTTTTGCTTCTTACTTTTGTGTTGCTATGTTGGCTTCTAAACATTTCTTTTGATATTCTAGAGTTTCTTCAATTCTTCTGGCCTCTTCTAGTTGAGCTCTTAAATTCTTGATCACCTGTTGATCCTTTTCAGAACCTTGGACACTTTCCATTTTGTTCATCAATTCTTTCTTGGATGACTTGTTTTCTTCTCTTTCTTTCTTTAGATATTTAATTGCACTGATCAATTTTTCTCTATAATCAACTTCTGCTTCTTCATACTCTTCCTCTTCTGAATCTGTCTGACATGATGCACATCTTTCTTCTTGTTCTGTATCTGCATCTTCTTTTTCATTTTCTGAATCTGCAATGGGTGAATAATATATGTCATGTAACTTATCCCAAAGTTATTTTGCTGATGAACATTTACCAACATTTTCTCTTACTGGATTAGTTAATCCTTCCCAGATGAAATCCATTGCTATTTTTTTATTCTTCCTCAATTCCTTCTTGGCTGCAGTCTTTGCCCTTTTTGAAATATCATATCCTATAACAATTGATAGCCAAATATAATTTCCATGTGCCTATAAAAATACTTTCGTCCTTATGCTCCACATCTCATACTTAAAACCATTCTGACCATTAAACATTCGTACTCCATTCTCAGAATAATCCATGATCTCCTTCCAGTGGTTAAACTGTTTTTTGAAGGAACCTCCCTCTGATACCAATTGTTGGATTACTGAGAGGGGGGGTGAATCAATAATAGAGCAATGTAATCCTTTTTAACCATATAATCCAAGTGTTATATCAATTTAACATTAACATCCAATAAATGCAGAGTAAATAAGAAATGAACAAATGAACAATCATGCACATACATAGTACACCAGTGTTTTACGTGGAAACCCAAAGCGAGAGAAAACCACATAATGATTTTTCTTATATGTCTTGAAGAATTACATTCATTGGAAGCACCAACTTCCTTTGTTTTCCAACTGCAACTGGAAGGAGGCTCCAACACCCTAGTTTATCAGGATACAACCAAAGGGAAGTTCCAACTCCCCAATTCTCTGGCTACAACCAGAAGGAGGATACAACCCCCTATGCTCTTTGTCTACAACTAGAAGGTGGCTACAACCACCTATCCTTGCCCCGTCCAACCACCCTGACGTATAAGTAGAATTATGGAACCACTGTCACACTATCACTGTGAGATATACTGTTGTAAACCTGTACCAATCAACCTGTAATCAACATGTACCATAAACAAGTGAATCAACCATGCACCAACCTGTACCTCAACCTGTAATCAACATGTACCATAAACAAGTGCATCAACCATGCACCAACCTATACCTCAACCTGTAATCAACCTGTACCATAAACAAGTGCATTAACCATGCACCAAACTGTACAAAATCTACACCATGAACAAGTGCATCAACCATGCACCAAACATGTATAAAACCTGTACCATGAACAAGTGCATCAACCATGCACCAAACCTATACAAATAACCTGTCACAACAACCTGTCCAAAGAACCTATCACAACAACCTGTCTCATCAATGTTATCAACCAAATCAGATCTACTCACCAATATCAATCACCAAGACAACTCTCAAAGATGTGCATCAACCAACCATAACACAACAACTCATAATCATCACCAAGATCAATATGCGCTTCTAATAATATACCAATACAAGTATGCTACATCATCCATAAACCATGCGTTAACATAAGTACTAACAAGTGCCTTCAACCATGTACCAAGTATGTACTAATCATGTATCAACTACTCATCAACTATGAATCATCAAGATGTACCAACATCATCAACTATACAACTCATGTATGTGCCAATTCATCAACTACTTGTCTCAATCATGTACCCAACATGTACCTCAACCAAAATCCCTCGTCAAAATCATCATCCAAATATGATTTGTAACTTTGTAATAGACCTAGTGTATATGATCACATACCTACAAACCTTCCTTAACTTTAACAAAAAGAGACTAGCATTTTCATCAAACTTTTCTTTAGTCTCACATGACTAGTTTTGGATTAGTCAACAACCCTAACTTGAAATAATCATAACTATGTACCTATAATGAATAAAAATATGAAAATTATAAAAAATGTTCTTCAGTTTATTTTATGCAATTCCTCTAGGTGTCACTACTTGGAACCTCTCAAACAGGGATGATTTTAAGGATGGAAATTTATTTTAAAATTTAGAAACCTTAGCGAATCTTACTAATCCTTCATATGCTAACTATAAATGATTAGTGATTTTTTGTAAAAATATTCACATTTCTAAGTATTTTATATAGTTTTTATAAAATTTTGGCGATTTTTAAGGTAAAATAATTTTATCCTATAGAATTTGGGCGAATCATTTTTAAAATAGCGAATCTAATTTTTGGAAAAACCATGGAAAATTAGCCCATGAGAAAAATTTAGCCCCTAAAATCACCCTTGCTCTCAAAAAAGGAGTTATAGCAAAAATGGCATACCTTGCTGAATTCTGGATTATTCTAGAGAGCGACCTTGTAGAACGTTCCCTGCACAGAATATTTATTCAATATATATGAAAATGTTAAAAAACATACTACAGAATGTACTATAACTAACACATTTTGTCTTACTGAATTTAGATCTGTTATTAAGAAGTTATGACGTTTTTACCCGAAACACATGTTTTATACTAGTTTCAGGACTAGCCACAAACCCTATTTTCCACGGAGTGTAACTCAAAAAATACAATGCCCCACAAGATGAATTTTTTACCATAGATACTTGGATAGGTTTCCTCAATGGAATAACAATTTCATGGTCTGAATCATTATATAAAAAAATTTATTATGAAAATGGTGAGATGACCTGTAAATAACATACCTTAGAAAGCATCATCAAAAGAATTTATCCTTCCTTGAATTCCGGTCTTTCTTTCTTCACCTTCCCTCAGAAATTCAGCTTAGATATCCTTTTTTTACCTCATACACCTATAGATATTCAATATGCTCAAGTGTTATATAAAATGAGAGAGCCTTGCCTCTTATTTATACTCTTCAAGTAGCTTCCTTAAAAACATCTTCTAGGTCACTTTGCCCACTTTCCTTATTTTAGGGTTAACCCACTTCTAATTTCTCCATTAAATTTATTATTTAAATAATATATTTTGTATTCACTTTGAATTATAATACACTCATCACTTCACGTTATTATTTACCTTCTAAAAATCTCTTATACCACTTTGACTACTTTGACCTTTCGGGGCTTCTAGATGACATATGAGGGTCCTCCAACTTCGTAAGGCCATAACTCTCAAACCGTGAGGAGTTATGTGAAGTTCCACATACCACCAGAAATGGAATGACATGTACTATCCATATAGAATATTATTACCTAAAAATATATCAAAACTCATACCATTATCCATCAAACAAACTTGGGTCCATTACCCAAACCTAGGTTCTCCAACTTCTTATGGCCATAACTCTCTAATTGTGAGGAGTTATGTGACATTCCACATACCACTGGAAATGGTATGACAAACAATATCCATCTAGGATAGTTTCACTAACTAATTCACCGACCTTCATCTCATTATTCCATAAATAAGCATGGGTTCTCTAACCATACTTCTAGGATAACTCAATCAACAAAGCGTCTTCCCATGAGGGATTTCACCATAAGGGGACCACTTTGGAGTTCATCTATTTTTACTTATTATAAACCATGACAAGACAATAATGAGTCATATTTACATCAAACAAACTTGGGTCCATTACCCAAACCTTTGTGCTACCAGGCTTTCTTCAAGGGTTAACATCAATCACTAAGGGTTGACATCAATCTACAATATCACTCTCCAAGGGTTGACATCAATGACAACCAACAATCCATACCAACTATACATCAAACTAAGCCAACTATCTCACAGACGTTTTGGGAAGCAGGATGTACTTAGAGGTCACCAATTGGAGAATGAGCTCATTTCTTTGAGCCCGAGTAACTTAGACACTATTTAGGAATTCTTCACAACATTCAAATCATTATCGACCAATATCAAGCTATCTTGGATAGATAAGAAAAAAATCAACTCATTCTTTTTGTTCTATCAAAATTGGGTCCTGAATTCTCAGTGTTTGTCTCTACTTTTCATGCTACAAAAATAGTAATGGGTACTACCTAGAAGATGCCTCTAATGGATGATTTTGTTGATTCTCTCACTCATGAGAAAGATAAAATTATTCAAATGGGTGTACTCAAGTCATAAATTGAACATGCACTTGCAACAAATGAGAAGTCTAGAAACAAATTCAAACAAAGAGTCAAAGGTGAGAAAGTCTTAGATCCCAAAAAGCATAGTTTTCAAAAATATGTTGAGGAGACATCCAATCCTAAAGGGGGTAAATCAAGTAAGGAAAAATTGAAGTGTGGCTATTAAAATAGAGTATTTCATGCTGAAAAATTATGCATTAAGAAGACAATTGATCAAATTTCACTTATCCTTCAGTAAAACAGTCTAGGTGGACACGTACTATAGAATGCTAGGAAGAAGGAAGTTGAAAAGCTCCCTAATAATAAAGAAAAAGGATGAAATGGTAATGAGCCTTTATTTGTTGGTAATGCATCATCATACACATGGATTTTTTATTCATGATCCTCTGATCATATGGCTCCCTCAAAGGATTCCTTTAGTTCCTTGGAGCCATGCATTGGTCCTTTCATTTTAATGGGAGATGATACATCCATTCAGGTATGTGGGAAAGGTGTAATTGATTTAGAGCATGGATATTTTAAAAATGTGTTTCATGTACCCTCTCTATCCATATATTATATCATACATTCATGCTATGGAAAACAAGTGGTATTCACTCTAGAGTCAGTAGTGATTTCATATATTTATGTAGGGTCATAGGTTGTTGTTGGGGTAGAAGATAACAAGTCCAGGTTGTATTCTTTTTCCGATTCCATTCCCAACTGCTTTCCTACTTTAATCCAGACCCATGGTAATGAAGTTATCAGGTTTAACCATCTTACTATAAAAAATTTCATTGCGATAAGTGTTAAATTAGAAGAAGGTCCCATACATGCACTTGAGGAGGAGCCCAATGCAGATCCATCATTTCTAGTTGATGTAGTCCTTTCAGATTCTGATCATACTTTAGATTCAAATCATAATTAAAATGATGATGGGGAATAAATTAACTTAGATGAGTAGGTCATTTCATATCCAACACCGATACCATTTTGGACACAACATACTCTACAAGCAACAAGACATTTAATGGATGATCCAACATATACACAGAGGACTAGATCCCAGTTTCAAGATGCTCCAAAAGAAATCTTTTTTATTAATTATTTGATACACATTAATTTACATATGGTATCCACATCAGATAATAATTCTTATTTATAGGATGTAGGAAACACCTATTGGGAGGCTGCGATGGATGCAAATATGATTCCCTAATCTAGAATCAAACTTGGGAGTTGGATCCACTTCCTCCTGGTAGGGAGATAGTTTGGTGTAGATGGATATACCGGAATAAGATGGTTGCTAATGGAATTGTTAGCAAGTAAAACTCTCATCTTGTAGCTAAGGGCTTCTCATAGGTTCATGTGATTAACTACATAGAGACATTTGCACTAGTTGCAAATATGGACTCAATCAGGCCATTAAAACAACCAAATGTTGGGATCAACTTTAGGGATATATCCAATATTCTCGATTAGTGGATCATGTTGCAGACATCTTCACCAAGTCCTTCAGAGAGAAACAATTCAAAGACTTGCAAGGACACTTGGGAGTGGTGGAGACTTTAGATGAGACTTCATGGTNTTCTCACTCCATGTTTTTTTTTCTTTTACTCGAGTACCTAAAATGACATTATTTTGGCCTAGACTTTTTTTTTGCATTATTTTTCACTTAGTTAGGATTATGGGGGGGGTTAGAGAATATTTCCCATCTCCTTAGCCTTAATATCTCACATGGATATTCTATATCTTGTTCAGATGATACTATTATTCAAAATTTGACTAATTTTGACCAAGTCACCCATAGGAGTGCTCCATCCCTATATTTAAGGGAAAATCTACCTAAGATAAAGGTGAAATTTACTAATGGTGGTTTACGAGCTCTTGGTTTTGGAAACCCATGGTATTACTATTATTAGCCAGTGGAGGCACACATCCCACCTTTTCCTTTATTTTAGGATCCTATTTCCTAATTTTGGGATTCTATTTCCTATGTTTAAGTTCCTAAAGTTATTTAGGAACCTCATCCCTAGATTCAAGGAAGGAAGGCACTTCATTTTACTATTCTTAGGCGGTTTCTATTTTCTATGATATATTCATGGATTAGATCCTTATTTTTAGGAAATTGAGTCACCCCTTGACATCCCTGGGTAGTTAACTCATTATTTATAGGTTGCATGGCTAAGTTAGTATTTTAAGCTCCGAGTTAAGACTAACTAGGTTCTCATGCACCATGCATTATGCAATTCTAATTTCCACTTTTAGAATTAAAATTTATTATATGTACTCACATTGTGGTTAATGATAATTAAGTATTTTCTTATGTACTTCAATAGTTAATCTTCTCTTCCTTATTTTTTTCTTAAAAATGAATATGAGTATTTTTATTCATTAGGTTTCTATATCTCTTTGATCTCCTTGCAGGGATCATGAATTATTACAACTAAACCCCTCAAAAAATATTTGCAAATGGTTTCTTATAGATAAACTGGACCAAACAATCCCCAAACAACTAAAACCAATTCCAATTTTATTGAAGATTAACATGAACAAAGGTTTAATATTCTGGTGCAATAATACATAATCATATGCCTCAATTGAAACAAAATAGGAAAAAGAAAGCATAGAACTATGGGTTACCTGGTCTGCACAATAAAAATTATTGGTATTGAGGATGCATCTCCTCTCAAATTCACCACCCACAAACACCAACAACCACACCCAATACCAACTCGACACATTAATTCTTGAGCTTCCTCCCTTCCAGGTGAGCCATGCCGAAACCACAAATGCCAAGGTAATTCCCTCTTCATCGAGAATTCGTTGCTACATAGGTTCTTCATTTCAAATACAATCCCACATTTGAACAAAGATTCACAAAAAAGACATTGAATACCTGTGTCTCCCTTCGTACAACTCATATGTGTGAGTGTCTCTAGCCACTTGACCTCCAACCTTTGATTTTTCCTACTACAAATTTGCATTGGATGTGAAGTGAGAGGTCCATCACTTGTATTTGATTAAGGTATGGGGGTAAAACTACATACCCCATTTTAAACCAAAGTGCCTAGGATAAGGGAGGATGCCATTAAGTTCTCTCTTTATACATAAGAAAGAGATGCAACCAAAACCGGAGATTTATTTTTTGGTCCTTGATATGAGGTAGATCAAGGAGTTACTCCCCGATGCATCATGAGTGACCATGGATAAAATGATCAACATCGATCGCCCCAAAAATATTAAATTTTTTAACCATGATTTCTTTGCAATGAAAAAATCCATCCATAACAAATAGGCCTCAACAACATTATTTGTCATAATTCCAAGCCCCCATGCATAATAAACTAACCTATTATCTCTAAGATCCTGGAGACTCCCCCCTGCACCTGATTCCCTTGATGAAGTTTATTTTACATTAACCTATGGGTGGTACTTAATTCATCCTATGGTTCAAAAGAGCAGGATTTGAACTTGGTTAGGATAGTCATGTATACTTTAAAATAGGCCACTTCCTTCTCTAATTTCTCTATCCGTTTTTTGTAGCCCTCTATTTCCTTGACCTTGTTTTTTTTATGTTAAATTCAAAATATTAGGAGAGATCAATTCTCACAAAAGTTGTGGAAACTATATTGAATCCTATGTTTTCAATCAATGGAGTCTTAGTGGTGATCATGAGCTTAAGGACTATAGGTAATTTGAGTTTCTTGTGATATTGTTTTACCACCCATCCTTTTTAAATTCTTATTGAAGACAAATACATCCAAAATTATGATTACTTTAGAATTTGATGGTGTTAGCACTGAGAGTCACCCTCAGACTGCAAGAGGATAAGCCCAGTACCCATCAAAATGTAAAATGGATTAAAATGGTTTGAGTACGTGGATCGAAAATACTTTAAAGAAAGGGGAAGACAAAAGATATCATTGTAGAACAATGATGGACCATTGGGATATGGAGTCATAAACAGTTCACTCAATGAAGGCATTTAAGCTCCTTATCAGACAAAATATTTGTATAATGATGAAGAGAAGAATAAGAGAATAACATAAAGATGAATATTTTCTAAGTAGAGATCCTTTCTGTAAAGAGAATTTAGATGTGTCTGAACAGTAAACAATGATAAATAGGCAAGATTACAACAGATCCTCTACCGCATCAGGAATCTATCGATCAAAGGCAAATTTTAATCCTTAAAATCAACAATTACATTCAGACAAGATGAAGAATAGAACAAAGAAAATAGAAGACAAATCTAATGAAACAAATCATATGAGTCTTCAATAACAATACAATTTATAGCTACATGCCCCTCCAACTTACAAACTGAAATATACAGTCATAAACATTTCTCAAAACTTCCTCCAGTCTTGGGCCGAACCCCCCTCCTTTCAGACATATCATTCAGTTGATGTATTTATAATCAAAACAATCAACATGTATTGTTGCTTGGGCACCTCCTTTCCATTGCCGTGTGTCTTCTATTGTCTATCATGTTCCTTTTGTCAGAAAACCCTGGTTAGTATGGGCATGCAAAAGAAACTACTCTTTGTGGTACTTCAGGCTGACAATTTTCTTTCTCCTCGGCTAGACCCCCCATGCCTCCATTTAAGGGGATAGTCGATTTTTCAACCACCAATCCTTCTTTCATTAACTAACTTCTCCTTGGGATCAGGATGAGGCCTTACACCTAGCTTGTTTCCATATGCTTCTCTTGGATTGGGCCCTATATAATCACGTGATTGTAGATGTTGCCAAGGGTGGTTTGGGTCCACACCTCTTCGACCCCCGCAATTCACCACCAACTAACACGTACCTTTTCTACTATACCATGGTTTTAATTGCGAGACCGCTCTAGAATTTTAACGTTCAAGCATGTTTCGTCCCCGCAATAAAATGTGGTCGTTGATCTGATGCAATCTACGATTTGGGAAAGTCCTGCTTTTGCTGCCACACGCCGCTCTTGGATGGACCCTACTTCCTGCTGTAAAGATCAATAGTTCACAATTACTTTGGGAGTTCGGACTTCGGGCCTTTTCAATGCATAGCTCTTACAATCCTTTGGATTTCCATATCTTCGAATTGAGAGATCTACCTCCACGTGTTCTCTTGTTTTGGACAGTCGAGATTCACTTCGAGAGTTCGAGATTCGATATTTTTTCTTCTGCTTTCTACCACAATCCTCCGAAGTGATGTATTTCTGAAGTGTTATATATGGCGCCGCATGGCCTCTTGATTTGGACGACCGAGATTCACTTCGGGATTTCTGGCTTCGGGCCTTTTCAATGCACAGCTGTTACAATCCTTCGGAGTGTCATATCTCCGAAGTGAGAGATATTCCTCAATGTGTCCTCTTGTTTTGGACAACCGAGATTCACTTCAGAAGTTTGGGCTTCAGAATATTTCTTCTACTTTCTCGCACAATCCTCCAAAGTGCTGAATTTACGAAGTGTGAGATCTGTTGATGAGTGTCCTCATCCTTCAATGGCTCATATTTACTTCGGGACTTTGGGAATTTGGGACGTTTGGATGGAAATCTCTCAAAATCACTTTCTCCTAGTTGACGTGGTAGCCTCTTGTCACTTCAGGACTTCAGGGCTTTTGTTTAGTCATTAATCCTTGCACAACTTTGAAACTCCGACTACCCGAGAGCCGTTGATCTGAATTGTACACAGGATCTCCGCCGTTAAAAAATTGAGCATGTATGCTTGCTTTTATTTCAAGCCTGAAATGGACTGCTTTTGAATGATGCACTTGGACGTTACTTGTGCAACAAAATACTTGGTCGTCCTGTGACCTTGACAACTTTATGTGATAAATGATGGGGTGAAATTTCCTAGGCCTAATTTGCCAAGGGGGAAATGGCCTCATGTAATACATGTCCTTGGGGATTCAAATTGTGTTTCAGGATTGGAGATCCCTATGTCCATAGACCTTGAATATCCATCTTCCTCATTTATTTTCTTCTTTGCTTCTTCTTGTTCTTTTTTCTTATGGGCTTTTGCTTCTTGTGCTAGTTTTAAATATTCATTTATATTGGAAACATTTTTTCTTTTTGTTATTGATCCAAGGCTTATTCTTATCTACATGCTTTAGTTTCTACCTCAATTACTTCCCTTTATACTCTAATCCTCCACTCCTCAGCTATTGAAATTTAATTTTCCTTAGCTTCTTTCTCTTGCTTTTACTTTTCCAATTTCTCTTTCCTCTTATCTTTTCCAATTCTTCCACTTCTACCAATTCCAAATGCTACCTCATTTGGTGATGTGTCTCTTCTATAGATATCTTCTTCTTTCAAGACTTCATTTTGATAGGGCCACTTGAACTTTTAGATGTAGCATTGTTGGTCTCATATATTGAGGGAGTCATGCCTGCTAAATATTTCTTCCCCAAAGTTAAAATCATCAAGAACTTCATCTTTTGTAATTGCATCTCTTACATCCTTCATTCCATATTTTCTATGTGAAAAGGAAAGGGAGGCCATAATTCCCTTTTGTTCTGAGAGAGAGTTTCACCAACTCCATTAAAGTTTTTAAGCTACTTCTTAAAGGACAAGCTTGTCTGGGATGAACATGGGCAAAAAATGTGGGCCCTTGGTAGATCTAAACACTCTTATGTATGTGACCCCTTTTCTATGATATATCGGTCCATAATTTCTTCAATTGCTTGCATTAAATTGTCAGTCATGCATTGGATGGTTTGAAAAATACCAACTTGGACATAGGAGTCATAAAGTGTTCACAAATATTGGTGTAATGAATCTTGAATTTACATTCCCAGACAATTTGAAAGTATACATGGAAAACTATTCACAACACATGCCACATCTAGTAGGTATGTTGTTGACATGTAGAATGATGGTGAGATCCATGTGGCTATGTATTCATCTCTAGAAAAAACCTGGTTTATTGATGCTAATAGTATAGAAGGCTAGTTGAAAATTGTCCTGGGATAGGTGACTGAATATATTAATGGCACCCAAGAATTTTTGAATTTCATTACATCTCCCTTGTCATATAGTTTGTGTATTAACACCACAATGATCATATAAGGAATCCTTAGATTCTTTTTGGGGTATGTACTTGACCTTCTAACACATTTTATTGGTCCACCACCCCTTGAGAAGGTCACAGTAATTGAGGGTGAACTATAATATCCATTTTTCGTAAGATCTTAAAGAGGCTTAGGGAATTTGTAATACACATCCAGGGATGAATATTCGAAAGATGAAATGGATTTACCTATTGTATCCTTTATTATCTTTTTTTCAATGTTAGGCTGACTAATTAACTAGGATATGAATTCAATGCAAGGAAACATTGTTGGTCTAGCTACTACTTTTGGAGGCCCTATTTATTGATCATATATATACTAGCATCAAAATTCAGTTATCCAGGAACAACAGGTAATTCTATATAAGTTTCATTTCTAAACATTTGGTATAGTTCTTCACATTTATAACTAGTCCCATCATCCATGTTGCATAGGTTGTCCCCATAAACTAGTCTTGGGGTGACTATGTTTATCTCCAGTTATGTTGATCCTTCCCTATCTGGGCTAAATTTGATAATTTCCTCCTTTTGCCTCCTTTCCCTTTTAGGGGCCATTTCAAGGTCCAGTAACTCATCCATACCAACAACATAACACATTAGCAAGGTTAGAAGAAAAAAAAGGTATATTTCCCATGCTCATTTTGGTTCCCTTGTTGTGACTAAAGATTTCCAAAGCCTCATTCTATGTAATCCCTTGTTAGGCTCAACCTAGAAAGGTTACATTCCTTATGGTGGGACTAGAGATGGAGCTAGATAAAGGGATTAAGGAAGTATAAACCATATTATGTTTATTGGTTGTTGGCCACCAAAATACTACTAGACATAAGACTAAACAAATTATGGAGACTCAAATCTAGGAAATAGACATAGATTTACAAGCTCAAGGTCACATGGAAATATATTTGGAATCTAAAAAGGTATGTTTCACATGGTATTTGGTGCATGGTGACTTGTCCATTGGATAACTATTGAGGTACTTGGGAGTGCCTAACTCAAATATTGTCCCTTGTGTGGAAAAAATGAAACTATTAATCATAAACATCCATTTTGATTTTATATATTTTCCATGTTGGAATGGGAATCAACTATTGGATTATGAAACTAGTTGTAATGTACCCAACCACTAGCGGGCTGACCACACTAATTCAAAAACACACTTCAAAACTGATTTCAAATTACGATAATGTTTAATTAATAAATAAGCATGAAAGACTCACATGCAATAATCAATATTCATGTTACAACATAAAATAAATGAAAAACATGCCATGCACAACAATAACCAACAAACATGCATATTACACAAATGAATATCATAGATAATAATTAATATAGAATGGGAATAAATAAGCAATCAAAGGAAACCATGACAGAGAGAACTTATCTTAAACAAAATCAATCACAAACTGGATGCAGACCAAAGATGTTCCACCCAACCATAGATGTTGTTGTTCCAAGTCTCAATAGTAGGTCACCCCCGAGCCAGGGCTATGAATGGATAAGGATGAGTTACAGACCGACGCTCGACTTCCCAAAGCAGTCAACACTCAAGATATCACAAGTTTCTCAACACACAACAATCCAAAGTACACCATCTCTCTTCTCTCCATTCTACACTACCCAAATATAATTAACCCCCTTCATTGCCACATAATCCCTTAGATTATCCACTTCTTTCCAGGGCTCCAATGAATTTGGTCAAGAATATCCATGCTGGGACTCTTAGGATTTGCAGATGTGAACAAATTTTATCACATGCCAATGCATCTCAGGCATGCAGGCACCAATTCATGGATCTAATACACCAGTATTTACTACAACCAACAAACAATGGCTTCCTTCCTCCAGAATTCCTTTTTATTTCCTCAACCAAGATCAAGTGTAACATCCTCATCCGCCCCAGGCTGGACCACGTCACATAACCTAAACTTATGTATCTTTAAGTCAACCAAATTGTTACATTCCTAGCATACTAATGAGCAATGTTACTGAATTTTTGTTTGCATAGATTCTACCCTAAAACAAGTCTGTGAAGTATCACTTAAAGTAACGCGATCAACCCAAGATTGAGTCACACCACACAACTTATAAAAGTGGAAGAAACACTCTCCTTATAACACAACCTTAAGTAGTGGAAGTAATTCAATATCTGCACACACCAACATACTAATCACACATCACAACCACACACTCATCCATCTAGGAATCATGCGCCAATACTAATTTCATTTTTCTTAGAGTCTATTTCGTTAAACACACACACAAACTCCAACCTCATGTGCACACAATCTACATTCCTGCGCACCAAGCTACCCAATTCTCTTTTGAAGGATCATAACCAAAATCACAAGATTAACTTAATAAGAAAGGCTATCATCAACTGACATACTCATGCATAACTACAAATACAAGATATAAGCATCATCCTTACAAGTGCAAGAATCATTAAACAAAATAAAAATAATTACTTATATGCGACTACATATAATAATTAACCCAAATCAAGCATAGACAAATATGCACATAGTAAACAAGAAAAACACATAAATAACACTTATCTTTTATGAAAGTCACCAACTATGTGCATAACTCATACAGTCATCAAAACCATAGACTATTTTTCTCATAATATTTCAACGACAGGTCATGCTCGAGATGGGAATCAAAATTCACCAGGGAAAAAGACTTCTAGTGACACACTAAGGTCTGACTCTGGAAAAAATTGATCAGTCCTAGGTGCTCCCTACTGCAACTATCCCACATTCCCTCATTCCCCATGCACCTGTCACACCCAAGAAAGTGTTCCCCTTCTATGTTCAACAATACTTCGGCTGCCCCACTTCCCTTCCTAGGGATACCAGCAATAGGTTGAACAGAAAGTCTCTGAGCCCTGCGACTAATAGAAAAACTATCACCGAGAGAGTATACTCACTGGTCTGACAAACACTCTCTCACATAGAGATACTTCTCATGGTCTGTCAACTCGTATCCTCGGCAGTAAAACTCTGGTTACAGTACTTTGGTAACAACCTCTCAACTCCTTACCATATTCTTGGTGCGGATAAGGTAATAATCAAATTTTCCATACAGCCCAACCCCCTTCTGCAAACGAGAGCCTGAAACATCAATGTGAATAATTATCCCCAAAATACGCTAAGGCCAACAATATACATTGCATTCCTTCCACTTGAAACTTGTCACATTCAAAAGTTGATTTAAGCCACTTGGTGACCCATTCCTTACCCTCGAGAACTTAAGATAAAATAATTATCTAACATTACACTTTTCCAGAAATATTATTAAAATATTCCCCAAGACTTATGACTCACCCCCCTTTTCCATTTTTTGGTGAAGTTGGCCTCCCATATCTTTTCATTTGAGTTTGTATGCACGCAAAAATGTTATTTTATTATTAACTTGAGTATAATTACATGGGTAGGCGCACTGACCTATTTGCATCTAGGCTCACTAGCATCATACCCACACAGGTTTCCCAACCTCAATACATATACAATCATATATAT
>ML780016.1:478746-563505 GCA_009831015.1 Picea engelmannii
CCGAGAGGACTTCATCAAGCTCAATTTTGACGGGGCCTCCAAGGGCAATCCGGGACCAATAGGTTATGGAATAGTCTTCCGCAATCACAATGGGAAAATCCTTCTCATCGGCGCTGGCTCCATAGGACACTCCACAAACAATGCAGCAGAGCTCTGGGGCCTTACTAAGGGACTACAGATGGCCATCAAAAACAACTTCTCTAAATTATTCGTGGAGGGAGATTCCCAAATCATCATCAGCCTGCTGCGAAAAATTCTAAATGGAGTCAGCCCAGACAGAATCTCGCCCAGTTGGCGAATCTTGCATGGACTACAGTGTATCACTGATTCCCTGCGACTGGATCTGGCTATCATCCCTACCCACGTCAGAAGAAACGCGAATCAAGTGGCGGATGAACTAGCCAATATAGGCATCAATAGGCAAGAGTCAGAATTCATATGCAACTCGGCTCTGGAACCTGATCACCCCATTCTTCAGCAGTGCATTTGCAAAGCCAGAGTGGTGGATGCTTCTCCGGATGGGGTGTTATTGGAGGACATCGGGCAAACGGAGGAGAGCGGAGATCGCCAGCGGGGCACGGAGCCATGTGATGGGCTCGTGCCCCCACCCACCACCCTCCCACGATTTTAATACCTCTCATGTCAATCGAGCGGGAATTAACGCCTCTCCCTTCCGACGTAAATGTTATGGAGTTGTTTCTGGTTATGGCTCATTGTATGGTTCACTATTTGAGCTGGTGGCTAAAGGCGCTCTCCCACCCAAGGCCATGGTCGACGCGGGATAGTGCAGGCGGCCCCCCGAAAAATCCCCTTAACTTCTGGACCTTCGCCTGCCACAACAGTCCTTCCATGTCGAACCACAAGCCAAGGCTGAGAGGGAGGCCTCGATGGGGCTCTCCCTAGAGACCTCGTCGGCCTACGGCTCCCCCCTCTACGCAACCTCCCTCGAGAGCGTCCACCCATCACCTTGCGCTCATTCCTCGATCGCTCAACTCGGCCTTGCGCATCATTCACTCGTTGTCGATGGCTTCACCACCCCACCCTCATCTCTCGGCTCCTCCTGGTACCTCTGCAGCCCAGAACCCATCCCCATCGCGCGACCAACCTCATAAGGATCACCCCTCTGCGGACACAATCTACGGTGAGAAACTCAAAGACAAGCTGTCCATCCTCCATGGCCTAGTCTTCGAACTTCGCCGGGGGGTGGAGGATTTGCAGTTTCGCCTAGAGCTAAACAATGAGAAGATTGAGTTGTTCCTCCAGCTCCTGTCCTCTCTGTAGGAGGCTGTCCCTACAGACGTGGGAGGAGAGACCTCCAAGCCTGGACCAACTGATGACATTGGAGGCGTCAAAGCGGATGAGTGGAAGGAACCCGGCGCAACCCCCCACAGCAAATATGTTATGATGAAGTTTGGAGAAGAGCTCGGGGAGAAAAGAAATGATAGCGAGACCGTGGCCGAGCCTCAGATGCAGGACACCGCGAGGGGCAGTCAGAGCATCGACACCACCGCGAAGGTCGAAGTGCAATGGGGGGATGGAACAATGATCATCGAAGAGGAACCTTGGCCCAGGGATCTCCAAGGCACCTGGCCAGGTTACGTGTCAAGCATCTAGATTACGTGTCAATTTCTGTTGCTGATCATATAGTTTCAGACTTTAATGCTAAGTAGGCTTTATAAAACTCATGATGACTAAGTTGCTGAATGGGCTGGTTTCCCCTTTGTTGGGGAAGCTCCATCAGCATAGTTAGACTATGACTGTACCTGGGATCTCCCTTTTTGCCTCTGGAAGGATTTTTTACTATATATTTCACTTCTTACTTAAAAAATAAAAATGGGAAGTATTTATCAGTTGTTTACAAAGGATCCTGTCATAAATGAGAAGGATTTATTTTAAGAAAAATATAAACTAACTATTACGATCATAGAGGTTTATTGAGATTCATTCATATATATGGCACTGTTTTGATGGGAACTATGGGCAATCTATTCCTTTGAATCCGATCTCTTTTCCATCTGTCCCTTTGACTTTTTGCTTCCTGAAATTATGAAAAATAGGGTCCAGTAATATCTTCGAATATCTCAATATGAGATAGTTGTGTAAAATATGGTGGATTTTTTTGTAGATCATCTTGTTCTGAGAAAAAACCTCTCTTGGGTTTTTTGAAATTCATCTCTAGCTGTCAGGGATTTGCATTTGAAAAAGATGTGTCAAATGGAAAAATCATGAATCTCGAAAAATGGGGCTCAAATATGCTCTTGATTATCCCAATATGTAATAGATATGCTAAATATGGGAGAGGTTATTTTAAATTGTCCCATGCTGAGAAAAAACCTCTTTCGATTTCTCAAAATATGCCCTGGTTATCCTGGAAATCGCCTCAGAAGATGAATGGTCAAAAACGGTTTTGGGAGGAGGAAAGTGGTTATGTATAGGATGATGTGGGGACAAGTGTCAAATAGGGATATGGGATGAGTGGATGTGGAAGTGGATGCAGAAGTGTAAGTGCTAGGAAGAAGGGAAGTATAGGTGGAGAGGTGGATGGTATCGAGAATGAGGGGACAGGTGGCATGTGGTGAGAGGGGAAACAGATGCAATAGGTGAGGGGTATGAGCAAGAGGGAATGGTGAGAGATAGGGTGAGTGGAGGTGAAGTTTTAAGTAGGGAGAGGAGTAGAGAGGGAGGGGGGTGTCCAAAATAACGAGGAGGCGCCATGTTGGGTGGGCCTGAGGCAGGGGAAAACCACTTTTCAGACCCCCCACCATCGTTAAAGGTAGAAAGGTTGGGGGGTCTGAAATGTGTTGAGGACCGTCGATCTGGAAAGAGGGGAATGCCATCGATGACAACTAGCGCGAGGATTAAGTGTTGTCATGTCAGCCTTTTTTACTTTATTTTAAAACAATATGTGCATCATAAACCTTTAGCAAAATAATTTTCTTTCGAATATTTAGATCCATGTGTCAGTTTGAAGGACTAAACAAACCGTTGGAAAGATTCTTTTGAACACTTTCCCATAAAAACACCTGCACATCTGCTCTAAACCAAATTTACATGAAAAATATCCCAGAGATCCAAACTATGTTTTGTTCGTCATATTTACAAAACTAAATGACTGCTTGGATCAACAAACTTTTAGGCTATGACACCTAGTAATTCATAGGCTAAACTTTACTAGCAAAATTCCAAAACAAATAACTGCATAAATAGATAACCTATAATTATAGGACCATAACAGTGGCTCCAATTGGGGATGGCATCCTCCCTATGAGATTCCAAGAACACCATAGACTAAGTAGCCTTGTTAATTGGGCTAATCCCAAAACCTACAACTTCCTTTGTCATGAAACCTCTATGACTGAAAATCAATTGATAATTTGCTTGAAACCTTAATTGAATCAAATTCGCTTTGAAATCCAAACTATACTCTAAAACTGAAAACTAAAACCAAACTGAAAATCAAATTGAAAAATTGTTAAAAGGAATGCTCGCCAAGACGAGTTTATTCACACACTCCTACCCTAATCTGCTGAAATTATTGCTCAATTAGGTAATGGAAAAATGGCAATGAAGCCAATCCAGTATTTGATCCAATAACTGAGCTCTTTCACTGGTTTTAACAAAACTCAGAACTAGAGCTTGTAAGGGCACTAGAAACTGATTGTCGGTTTGATATTCACAACAGAGAGCTTTAGAACCATAAAAAAAAAAAGAGGCATTAGAAATCGATTGGAATTATGAAGTGAAAAACTCTTCCATATAGATAGTTATGGGATCATGATAAATATGACCTATTTCGTGGTGTTCAAAGTATTCAGCAAATTCAAGGTCATAATTGGGTATTTCACATATGCTATCTATATCATCATACAACTTTAACTGCAAATTTTTAGAAGAGATTTGCAATGAGACTCCTGCTGAACAAGACCATGAAGCCGACTGACGAATCAAGTTTATGTCATAACTTATTTTAATATCATAGCTAGCATATGGAACAAGACTTTGACTACACAAATCATCCAAAACACCAACTATTGGATCATGGAGAAACTGAGAAGATTATTGCATTGGTTCCAATAAAACTTCATAATTTTCTATATGCTTATCATTCATGAACTGATCAATATTATTCTTCAAAACTTGAAATGAATTAAATCATAATGGTACAAAACTATTTTTCATTAACTCATAAGTTGTTTCAGGCTCTAAGTTTTCATCTGGGATTTGAAACTCAAGGTAGCTTAGTGGCTGCAATTTTGGAGCAAGAACAACTTCCATATCACGAATGACATTCTCAACTGATTCATAATAAAGTTTCTCCATAATATTGCTTACAACTTCCTTACCTGCTTGTTTATAGTTTTCTCTCAGAAATTGGAATGAGGGAAAACATAAAGGTACAGATCTTTCACTTACTTGATTTTTTGCATTTTCCTCATTGTTGTCATAATTAATATGTACAACATGATTGTCATATTTGGGTTGCTACAATTGAGTTTCTTCCTCCCAAAAATATGTTTTTGATTTCTTTGAAGAGTCAACCTTGATGTAGTCATCATCATATTGATCATACTTGGGTAGATCATCCATATAAGAAATGTCATCAAGAATACACATTAGATCAGTTGATTGCTCCTCAACAAGATGATTTTAAGTTTCATCTTTGTCCATGGAATGAAGTGAATACATAAAAAAATCATTTTCATATCTATGATACCAAGGATAAGCAACAAAATGTTTAGGAACAATGACCCTTTCTTTTTCTGCAAAAAATGGAACATGGTGTTTTTGAACAAGAAGTTCATCTCTCATCATAATCTTTTGCATCATCTCTTTCATTGTGCTTGCCAGAATGTCTAGTTTCACTTTTGAAGATGTCAAATGCTCCTTCTCTGTGTTTTCCTTTTCTTATGCCTTCAACTTTGACTTTTTGATCAACAAATTAGCTTCTACACCTATGGTATTGTTCTACATTTCTTCAAGTGTTGTAGTATTCCTTTTTATTAAATGAAATGCCATTTCCGGATCAATGACATCTAGGTAGTGTAAGAGAGCTAAACAAGGAGGAGGTTTTATATCAACATGCATTGAATGGTAGACTTGATTGAACCTGACTAAAAAGTGTTGCATTGTTTCTCCCGGTTGTCTTTCCAAATGATCATATTCTTCTAAAATGAGAAAAATATTCCTCTTGATCACCCATTTATTAAGGAATACTTTCACAAACTGATTGAAAATCACAAATTCTTGCAGATGGAAAATTTTTGAACCACTCTTTAGCTTTACATTGCAAAGATAGAAGAAAAATACTAATACAAACATCATATTCTTCAACCTCAAAAAGGTCAAGAAAATGTTCAAAACCCTGAATGTGTTTTTCAGTAGTGATGCTACCATATTCTCCATCAAACTTGGGAAGGTATTTGTGATCATTTTCAAGGAAACCATGGAGTATTGGAGGTAAGATGAGAGGCTTTTATCTGTCTAGGACTTCAAATGGTATGGGGGTTTGTACATCACTTGTAAAAATAGCCTTGGTTTATTGAGTCTCATCAAATGGAATATGACCAATATAAGTTGCAACAAAAGGGTTTCAACTAGGATAAAAAACATAAAGAGAATCTGTATTTACAATGTTCAAAGGAAAAGAATTGGATGCAGGTCTGTGATCTCTTTTCAAATATAGTACACATTGGAAAAATTTCTTGAAGAAATAACTAACAATACAACATATTATTCCTCGGATGAAATTCCAATTTGAATAACTGATCTATCCATAGTTTTTTTTCATGTTTCTATTGGTCAGGTTCATCCTCCAGTGGAGTCTTCAGATCATCTTGAAACTGTTTGGAGTCACCAGGTGAATGATTCATCCTTGATGTGCCTGATCACTGTCCACCATCAAAAATCAGATCTGCAACTTGATACACTTCTCCGAGGAACATGAAATTTTCAGGTCCCCTTTGTGGTCGCCACTATGTTATCACTCTGTAATTTCTCAGGCCGAGGAAGAAGTTGAAAGAGGTAACCAAAAAACCACTTTGGATTCCAGGATCTATCCCTCTTAGACCCCGAGAGGGATCTCTCTATCATATTTAGCTATGTTCTTCAGAAATTTTAGGCTAGTTATGCTAGGTCAAGGTTTGTTTGTTTGTTTTTTAATTGTTTGGTTGGAACCGAGAAAACGGGCCATTGGGCAATGGAATCACTAGATTAGTCCAATCAAGGCAGTTTCTACAAGAAACCTTATAGGGAAAGATAGGCACTTATGTTGGATTCTTAAAGTTGATGAGTGATTTGAAAGAAAAGGTGAGGGGATCGGATTAAACCAGAGAAATTAAGAATTCTGGAAATAACCCTCAAGTAGAAAACATTGAAATTATCCAAATCCATAATCAGAGTGTACATCAAAACAAATTATGTTCTTCAATATTCTATTGAATAATTCAGATTGGAAACACATAAAATGACAACAGAGAAAAGAAAACATAAATGAAGGCAGATGTACTTCACCAACATAAATGACACAAGAATCCTGTAAATGTCGCAACTGTATTATTGAAGTTTGAAAAAAGGAGGCTCTGTGAGCTGCTCTACAATATTAGTCCCATTCTTAAAAAAGGTCCCAACCCATAATACTTCGAAATGGGAAGTATTTATCAGTTGTTTACAAAGGATCATGTCATAAATGAGCATGATTTATTTTAAGAAAAATCTAGACTAAATATTACAATCATAGAGGTTTGTTGATATTCATTCAGAGATCTGGCACTGTTTTGATGGGATTTGTGGGCGATCTATTCCTTTCAATCCGATCTCTTTGCCATTTGTCCTTTTGACTTGTTGCCTCCTGAAATTATGAAAAATAGGGTCCAGTAATATCTTCTAAAGTCTCAATCTGAGAGAGTTGTGTAAAATATGGGGGATGTTTTTGTAGATCGCCTTATTCTAAGAAAAACCCTCTCTCGATTTTTTTGAAATTCATCTCCAGTTGTCCGAGATCTGTGTTTGAAAAAGATGTGTCAAACAAAAGAATCATGAATCCTGAAAAATGGGGTTCAAAGATGCTCTCAATTCTCCCAATATGTAACAAATATTATAAATATGGGAGAGGTTATTGTAAATTTTCCTGTGTTGAGAAAAAACCTCTTTCGGTTTCTCAAAATGTGCCCTGGTTATCTTGGAAATAGCCTCGGAAGATGATTGGTAAAAAATGGTTTTGGGAGGAGGAAAGTGGTTATGTATAGGATGACATGGGGACAAGTTTCAAATAGGGATATGGTACAAGTGGTTGCAGGAGTGTAAGTGGTAGGAAGAAGGGAAGTATAGGCAGGGAGGTGGACAATATCTAGAATGAGGGGACAAGTGGTGTGTGGTGAGAGGGGAAGTAGATGCGGTAGGTGAGGGGTATGAACATGCGTGAATCATGAGCAACAGGGTGAGTGGAGGACAGGTGTTAAGTAGGGAGAGGAGGAGAGCATGAGGGGGAATGGCAGTATTGAAAGTGAGGGGGTAATTGGATTTCGGAGGGGGGGTAGGAGGTAAGTAGTATTAGGAGGGGGGGTCCAAAATAACGAGGAGGCACCATGTTAGGTGGGCCCAGGGAAAGGGAAAACCACACTTTTCGGACCCCCCCCCCCCACTGCTAAAGGTAGAAAGGTCGGGGGGGGTCCGAAATGTGTTGAGAACCGTTGATCTGGAAAGAGGGGAATGTCTTCGATGATGACTATCACGAGGATTAAGCGTTGTCATGTCAACCTTTTTTACTTTAGTTTAAAACAATATGTGTGTCATAAACCTTTAGAAAAATATTTTTCTTTGGAATATTTAGAGCCAGGTGTCAGTTTGAAGCACTAAACACATCATTGGAAAACTACTTCTAAACACTTTCCCATAAAAACACCTACACATCTTCTCTAAACCAAATTTACATGCAAAATCTCCCAGAGATCCAAATTGTTTTTTGGTCATCATATTTACAAAACTAAATGACTGCTTATGACACCTAGTAATTAATGGGCTAAAATTTACCAACAAACTTTTAGTCTAGGACACCTAGTAATTCATAGGCTAAACTTTACCAACAAACTTCCAAAACAGATAACTGCATAAATACATAACCTATAATTATAGGACATTAACACCTTCTTCCTCTGTTCCACCTTATTTTTCATCTTGTCTTCCCAATCCTCTTGGAAATTCGATCTTCCCCCTTGTTTCTCATAAATACACTTATCACGCCTTATGGTTTCTTCCAACATATTTCAAGAGATTTAAAAACCTCCTTTCCTACTCATCTATTGTCATGCTCCCCAACTTGATTTCTAAGAACTCCTTCATTTTCCTGTCATAGTACTGCTTTGTTAAGTATTTCTTTTGGAAATACCTCTTGAAATCCTTCCAAGTAACTTTATTCTCATCAATGTGTTTCTCTTGTATATATTTATCCCACCACATTGATGCTTTCCCCATGAGCTGATAAATATAAATTATCCCTTCTGCTTGAGCATAATAGTTATGCAACTGGAAGTACTTCCTTATACCCAACAACTAGGTCTCTGCATCTTCATCTATTTTGTAGTCACCATAAAAGGTAGGAGGATTTATCTTATTCATCTCCCACTATAGCACATCCACCCCAGTCCTTCTCTTATGGTTTTTGATAGGATATGAACTTGAGCTATTGCACACTTTCCTAAAAGAATGCTTACCAACACTTTTTTCTTCTCTTATTTTCTCATCATGAGACCTGCGAGTTCTTGATCTACTCGACTTTGTTTCCTGATCCATTTTTTTTTTCTATTCTTTTCAGGATCTGCATCAATTTGACTTGAAGTCATCTTGCTTCTCCTTGGCTCTCATAAGCCTTTCGTTATCAACCTTATAACTCTGTACATATTTATGCAGTCCATTTATGGTTTCTACCAAACTCATGTTCTCCTCCTTGGATCGGATAACATCAACAACCAACCAACATACATATCTCCAAATTAATCATTAGGATTGTAAGTCCTCTTCTCATCTTCCATGCTTTTAACCTTCTGCACTGACTTTGTCCTTCTCTATTTTCCGATAATTCTGCAAAATGTGCAAGAAATTAAGATTTGTTAGATGGTTTCATGCAACAACTACATGAAAACTTTTCACTATTTTGTTAGATTCCTTCCCTCATATTTCTTGGATGATTTTAACATCCCAAATTCTAGTGTGCATACCTACACATCACTATTCTTGCGCGCATCACAACTCTGCACTGGGCACCAAAGGTTTCCCATGTACAATAAATTGTGTATTGTGTACCACCAGTTCTTAACACACATGTCTATTTTATGCTAATCTATGGCCCATACAAGTCCAGTGTTGAACCTAGCTTTGATACCATAATGTAACATCCCTAGCCACCCTAGGTTGGGCGACATCACACAACCTCAACTTATGTAGCTCTAATTTAGCCAAAATGTAACATCCCCAACATACTAATAAGAAATGTTACTCAGGAGTTTGTTGTGTATATTCTACTCTAACACAAGTCTGTGTAGTATCACTTGAAGTAACACATTCAACCCAAGCTTGATTCATGCCACACAACTTATAATGGAGAAAGAAACACTCTCCTCATAACACAAACTTAAGTAGTGGAAGTAACTCAATATTTGTGTGCACCAGCATACTAATCACACAACACAATCACATGCTCATCCATCTAGGTATCATGCACCAATAATAATTTCACTGTGCTCAAATTCTATTTCCTTAAAAGCACATACGAATTTCAGCCTCATGTGCACATAAGCTACATTAAAGTGCACCCAAATACCTAATCCTCTTTTGAAGGCCCATAACCAAAATCACAATATTAACTTAGAAAGCAAGGCTATTAGCAACTGACATACTCATACAAAACTACAAATATAGACTATAAGCATCACACTTACAGGTGCAAGCATCATTAAACATAATAACAACAATTACTTATATACGACTACATGTTGGCCCTCGATGAAGTTTTGGAGAACCTTGGTCATGTTTGACCATTTTTGGGACTTCGACAGGCTGGTCGAAGGCGAAGTGCCAGGCGAAGCAGAGATCTCAGGATCTTGCCCCCTTTTTGCAGGATTTTTGGGTTTAGGTTTTATGTAACGGGTATGGGATGTCTACCCATGGGTCTTACCCATTTTTAGTCCCCTTTTGTAATATATAAATAGATAGTTAGGTGATGTAAGAAGAGTCAGTTGTAAGCCAGTGAGCTAAGTGAAAATAGTTGTAAATGCTATGTGCATACTGTGTGTTGAGAACTTGCAGAGCTAAGTGCAAGTGATTGTAAGAAGGATCTGTGTTGTGCGAAGCTCAGGGAAGGAGGATCTGGCGAGGTGTGCATAGATCTCATGTCCTATGCGAAGTTGGTTTTGTGGCTATGTGCATGTAAGGATATTGAAAGAAGATAATAAAGAAGACGATGAATTGGTGGATGTAGCCCCATGCTGGGGGTGAACCACGTATATCCTGTGTTGTTATTGCTTTGTGTATTTGATTTGATTTATGCTTAGTACTAAATCTTTATGTATATTAGATGCATATGATGAAGTAGCTTAGTTCTTAGTGATATGAATGAATGCTAGATCTGATCTATTTCTATGTGCTAAGTGCTTGGATGTGTTAGATCTTGTTGAATACTACGTTGTTCTGTAATTAGGGTTTTACCTGCAATGTGAATAAGGTTTAAAGACTAATTAATGTTAACTGCTATGTGCTCTGTTAACGCATTGTGATCACAGATTAGTGTCCCAGCTAGGTTGTAGACACTTGAGTCCTGCAACCCCCCCTACCTCTACCCCAGGTGTTGTCGAAAGGGCTGGTAGTTAGGGTTTTGTTGGTGCACTGTTGAAGCGTTGAACCCTGGGTCTACCCCTATGCCAACAAATGGTTCTGTTGCCAGGACCTGAAACTATGATTGTTGGAAACTGAATAAAAGAGAAACCTTTGTGCGTAGATCTGTTTCCCTAGTGCACAGTACTCTACTTGACTTGTGAAGCTCCGTGCCAAGAAGAGAAGTCTAATCTGAAGAAAAGAGGTAAGATCTTAAATCTTTGTGCCCTGATAAAGGTAAGATAAGTGGAATTTTTTGTTTTGAAAGAATGGATCTAGGTATATATGATAGATTTTGTCCTAGTCTAAAAACTAGGGCACATCTAGAAGAAAGAAGATGTGATATGACTAGTTCTGATAAAAATAGTGAAAGATATGTTATCCCTATGCATAGAAAGAATTTTTGGACTAACAAGTGGATGCAAGATCCTAGAAAGAATTTTTTACAGGTCCATCACTGTGATCCCAGTGCCTAGTACAGGAAAGGTTGGGGATCGTGTAAGAGAAAGAGAGGATTGACTCTTTGTTATAGTTGCATAAGATTGGGACATATTGCTAAGGAATTCCTTGGTAGAAGTCCTATTTTCCTTTGTTGTAAATCTACTGGACATGAATTTTTGGATTTCCCTAGAATGATTTCTAAAGTTGAAAAGATGAACATGGGACAAGAAAACCATGAGGAAGGTGAAGAGACTAAGAATATGCTAAATAACCAGAACAAATTAGAGGCTATATTATTGTATATGAAAGAAACACTGAATGATCACAGAGACATCAGTTTATCAAAGATTTTAAAAGAGAAAGAGTGCATAGAAACAAGAATAGGAGACTTCGACATAGACTGTGTATTGGATGAAGAAACACAGGTGAACATTATGACAGAAAGTACTTGGGAATTCTTAGCAAATCCTACTATGATTCCTTCATTAGGAGGAATAGGATTGTTTAAAGGAATGCTAATAACCCTATGTGGAATACTTGCCCATGTACCTATGGTTGCTCATGGAACATCGACATAAGAATAATTCGAGGTCATTAAGTTTGTTGAGAATATCGCTCCCTTTTCACTTTTGTTAGGAAAGACTTGGATTGAGAGTGATCAGATCCGAAGGAGAGAAGAAGAGGAAGCTATAGAACAAAAAAAGAAAGAATTAAGAGATTTTATGGCTAAGAGAATAGCGCGCTTAATAGAAGAAAAAGAGGACAAGTCGAAGCAACTGAGGGCCAGAGACTTAGTTGTCGAATTTGAAAGAACACAAGAAGGACTAAAGAACCTATCCATGCATGAGAGTAGAGCACCTACTCCGGAAACAGTACAAGAAGAAGTATTATCCTCGAACCTTGTGAAAGATCCTCAACAATGCGAAGTTACTATGATAAGAAAAGATAAAAACAAGAATGGAAAGAGGAATCCAGAGACGTAGATCATAGGGAAGAAAGAAAGAAAGCTCAGTAAGAAGAAAGAAAAGCTAGAAAAATTGCAGGAGGGTCCATAGAGGACTTCTCAAAAGGAAGGTTTGCAGAACTTGAACCTCGCCGGAATAGAGGAACAACATCGACTGGCACTTCGCCACGGTGAAGAAATATGACCGTTGGATGGGACCGTGCCATAATGGATGGAATTTCATTGATTGAGGAATTCTTACCCATTGGAGGAATCCATTACGATGTTATATATTTAATCCGTCAACTATCTTACCATGGACACTTTTTCCAATTGTGATTATGCAAGCCCACATATAACTAATCTCTTTGGCACAATGCTTATTATAACCTCGCCATCTGTTCTGCTACCTTGATTGTTTGTTCATTGACCCGAGATATCTGATATCGAGTGTGTATGTCCAGTGACATTAGTGCAATAGAGAAATCCATCGAAGAAATCCTCATAGACCTCATGGATGAGAAGGTCCTGTCCGCAGGAGTACAGGCCTCGTTGACGAGAGGAGTGCAAGCATTCCCATCGATTGCACATCGATCTAGGCCCTCCATAAATGTGACATAGAAGAGAAGAAAGCATCACGATGACTTGGAAAACATGAATCTCATCCCATCAATCCTACCCAACTATATCTTGCCTCTAGCTGGCACGGTTAGTCGTGATAACGTCCGGAGGGACTTCGAATATACATTGATTACTACGTACCTCCCGAAGGGGATACACGCAGTTGGACTGTAGTTAGGACAGATTATGATGCTAAAGATCAATGATTTGAAATTAGGAGACTGCAAGAACTATGGCATGCTTGCACCACACAAGTACTTGACCAAGAAAACAGGGAAGAAGTCGAAGATAATCCCCCAACCGTGGACCATGGACATCATGAGATCAACCATCCTCAATGTGATGAAGATACCAAACTTCGACAGACATAAGGAGGTTAACGCGTGTGTTAAACTCCTCCTATCATGCTACCATGGTGGTTACCTGTGGTTGGATCAGCGCATCACAGTATATCCAGTGTTGATCCACCGGATCACTAGATTAAGCATGCAAGGACCTGACCCTCAGGATTTTTACCCAGGGAAGGTTGCAGATTGTGCCCTGGTGCAGTGCATAAAAGAAACTTACGACGATGTAGAGAAGGGGAAGCAAGGCTACAAGGTAGCCTCCATCCAAAATGGCGCAGTGTGCCTAGATTTCCATTTGATTGTTGGTAATCTCTTCAGGAAGAACAGACCAAGACAGGTCACAGGGTTCGTCATCAACCTTGCAGGAAAATGCATCGAAGGGATGCAATTGAACTGGGTGAGATACCTCGTCAACCAGTTGGATAAATATTGTCACGAAGCCTAGGACCAGGGCTACGAGTTTCATTTTAGCTGGCTAATGATTCTCATTGCCTTCATTGCTTGGGAGATGTCGGAAGGATCGACCTTCCTTGAAATTGAGTCATCCGAACCACTAGCCGCAAAGTTCACTACACTCTGGTATTCGAGCGACATGGAAAAACAATGGCAATCCAATGTGGTGTTCCACACATACTATTTACAGCTGAAGAGGGCCATTGAATATTTCCCTCGCATGACATCGAATACCCTGCACAGGTTCAGGCCACTTGCAAAGTTACACGCAGATATGCATTTCATTTGCATCACTTCACGTGGGGACAAACATAAGGAAGAGATCCAGTCCTATTACAAACTCACAAAGGAGGACATGGAATAAGTAACCAAGGAATGTCCTACAGAGTTCCTTGTACCAGTCGAACAGATAGAACTCTTCGACCCCGACCTCATCGGAAGTCATGTAGTCACCCGAGAGGAATATGATGCACCCAATAGCAGCAGGAAGAAAAAGAAGGAAGAAGTATAGGAATTGAACAACACATCAAGGGAAACTACACCAGATTCACCTAAAGGAGAAGGAGGTGACGAAGTAGACAAAGAAGAGAACGAAGGGGAATAAAACAAACAGGAACAAGGCAAAGTGACACCGCCTAAGGATTCCATCATGGAGGCTGAGACATCCAAGAAAAGAAAGGGTTCCCCAAAGAAACCTTCATCGAAAAAGAAGTCAAAATCTAATAAACCTCAATTTCAGATTGTGCTCACAGTAGATGATATTGACCTCATCATTGTTGTTGTATCAGATACCTCAGAGGACATTTTGCAGTGAAGCGAAGCAAACAAGAGACAATGTTTGACAGGATCGAGGCAAAGCTCAAAGGGGTACAACAGGCTCTTTATTCGAGCCGTGTAGTGTCTACTGTTTCATTGTCAACAGGGGACATAGAAGTAGGAGATGAGCTTGCCCAGCTACGCATATTAGTAGATTCGACAAAGTCTCACCTTCATCGGGTCCAGGAGGAAAAGGAGAAGGCCATAGAGGCATTAAAGCAAGCAAAAGAAGAAGCTCTAGAGAAATGTCTGGTTGCGCAGCAAGAGAAATATGACCTCCAGGTGAAGTTTGGAGAGGATAAAGTGCAGATTCAGAAGGAAAAAGAACAGTTGATCGCAGAGAAGATTGGAGTTACAGAAGTAGTCACTAAAGCACTTTGATTTTTGCTGGGCCTTGCAGTACAAGTAGAAGAAGACACAGTGGACAATCAAGTGGAGAAGCTCATTGAAGCTATTCAACAACTTTAAGCAAGATTGGTATAAATGGAACTACAAGTCGTGCCAAGCACTCTGTAAGAAGTGCGATATTAGAGGGAAGAAACTGCTCAGAGCCCAGTCGAAAGAATCAAGGCATTGGCCTTAGAATAAAAGAAATTAAGCAGTCGAAGTGCGCAGACCTATGAGTGCCTTACAGAGGACCCAAAATTAAGGAAATTGGAGTCACAACTCGAGGAGGCAAAGCAACAAGTAGCGATAGTACAAGCATAGTTGAAGCCGGTGTCAGTAGTCAAGAGGATAAAAAGGTCCCAGGAACAACGCACCATTCAACAACAGGTCCATGCCATACAGAGTAAATTCATGGAAGTGACCCAGAGGCTACAACCAGTGCAATATGAAGCTTGCACACTTTTTGAGGAGATTGAGGGACAAGGTGCACAACTAGAACAAGTAGTCACCATGGTGGAATAGCGATTGGATGGACCGGTGACCGAGAAAGTTATTCAAGAGTTCGCTGAGAAGGAGGCTTTGACAAAGCAACATGTCGAAGAATCTCTAGCCAAGCTTGAGGCCTTTGAAGTAGATTTTCCCAGATCAGAGTGACTTGGGACAAGGCACAGGTGAGTGTTGGGGGCATGTTGGCCCTTGACCAAGTTTTGGAGAACCTTGGTCGTGTTTAACCATTTTTGGGACTTCGACAGGCTGGTCGAAGACGAAGCACCAGGTGAAGTGGAGATTGTGGGATCTTGCCCCCTTTTTATGGGATTTTTGGGTTTAGGGTTTATGTAACAGGTATGGGATGTCGTCCCATGGGTCTTACCCATGTTTAGGCCCCTTTTGTAATATATAAATAGATAGCTAGGTGATGTAAGAAGAGTCAGTTGTAAGCCAGTGAGCTAAGTGAAAATAGTTGTAAATGCTTTGTGCATACTATGTGTTGAGAACTTGTAGAGCTAAGTGCAAGTGATTATAAGAAGGCTCTGTGTTGTGCCAAGCTCGGGGAAAGAGGATCTAGCAAGGTGTGCGCGGATTTCCTGTCCTATGCAGAGTTGGTTTTCTGGCTCTGTGCATGTATGGAGATTGAAATAATATAATAAAGAATATGAAGAGTTGGTGGATGTAGCCCCACACTGGATTGCTTTGTGTTATTGATGTGATTTATGATTAGTACTGAATATTTATGTATATTAGATGCATTTGATGAAGTAGCTTAGTTCTTAGTGATATGAATGAATTCTATATCTAATCTATTTCTATGTGCTAATTGCTTGGATGTGTTAGATCTTGTTGAATATTGCGTTGTTCTGTAATTAAGGTTTTACCTGCGATGTGAATAAGGTTTAAAGACTAATGAATCTTAACTGCTAAGTGCTCTATTAAATAATTGTGATCAAATATTGGTGTCCTAGGTAGGTTGTAGACACTTGAGTCCTGCAACCCCCCTTCCTCTACCTCGGGTGAGAATTCATCTACTTTGCAGGTGTTACCAAAAGGGCCGGTAGTTAGGGTTTTGTTGGTGCATTGTTGAAGCGCTGAACATGTAATTATACTCCCCCTATGACTCTTTTCCTTGTCTGTATGGAAGATAGCGATGTATTTTATTATTAATAATGATCAAAGCATTACATTTCCTAGGAACTCCGGCCTCCTTTAATTGTTTGGGTGCTCGAGATTTTCATAAATTAAAAAAAATACATTATTTAATATGGAGACTCAAAACAAGGGTATTAGATTCCCCTTCCCCTTATTTTGGCACTATCCTCAATGAATATACAAAACATAAATAAAAATTTCAAAATTCTTCAAAATGTCACAAGTACTCTGCGCGCATGGAATCTTCATGCTCCCAAGTAGCATATTCAGGACTGTAGAAGGCCCACTAAACTTTTACCAATTCTATGACTCGATTCTGGAGCATTTTAACAATTTTTGTCCAATATATGCATCGACTGGACCCAAAAGTCTCCTTCTTTCTCCACCTGAATCAAATTCCAATTAATAACATGGTTAGGATCATGTACATACATTTTTTTATCAAAGAGACATAAAATACATTATGTACATTCATGGAAGCAGCCAATGCAAGAATGTATGCGACTGGCCCTATTCTGTCCAATATCTCAAATGGACCATAGAATATGGTTGCTAGCTTTGTACAACTGCCCATCTTCAATGAGCTCTTCTTGGGCTTCACTTTCAAAAGAACATGCTCTCCCACTTTAAATTCTCTAGTTGTCCTATTCTTATCTACATAAATCTTCTATCTATTTTGTGTTGCCTTCAAATTATGCTTAATTTTAACCATATGATCTTCCATGGCATTGATAAATTCTAGCCCAAGTACTACTCTATCTGCTGGATTGTCCCAACTTACTAGAGTATTGCATTTTCTACCATATAAAGATTTGAATGGGCCCATCTTCAATGAAGCTTGATATCCTTTATTATAGGCAAACTCAACCAAATGCAAGTAATCTTCCCACTTAGATGGGTTATCCATCACATACATTATCAACATGTCCTCAATCGCTTGGTTTATTCTCTTAGTCTGCTCATCTGATTTTGGATGGTATGATGTGCTAAAGTTTAGAATTCTACCAAATCCTTTAAATAATCCTCTCTAGAAATTTGAAGTAAACTTTGTCTCTGTATAAAACAATTTCCTTAGGTATTCCATGCAACTTAACAATTTCCCTCATGTAAATTTATGCAATATTGGTTGTTGTATGTGATCCAAGTGGATATCAATGGGCACCCACCTATTCCACTGGCTCGAAAAATAGTTTTCCACCTTGGCAGTTTTTCGGTAGTTTTTCGGCAGTTTTTTCGGGTTCCAATTTTTTGGGGCCGTTTTGAGGTCCTAAACGATGTTTTCTGGGGATTTGGGGCCCATATGACTATGAAAAGTACTAACATGGGTCAGTCGAAAATCGTTCTTCTTGGTTAGACATTTTCAACGAGCTATCATGTGCCTAAAATGGAGATCATATGCAAAAGTTACAACCCTGCGAAGTTGATGTACTAACTTACCCAAATGGGGCCCACATGACTTTTGGCACTTCATCTCCTAGGGATAGGATTTTGGATGTCTAGGGTTTTTGAAATTTCTGTTTATTGTAAAAAGGCATTCAAAGCATCATTGTAATCATCTTCTTGTGAATGATCACAACCGTCACATCTCTTCTCAAAGATAAACCAACACCATTCCAACAAGCTTGTTTTCCGCTGCATTTTATAGTTTCAACTTATTTATTTATTGAATAGAAAACCAGTTTTATTGTATCTCTGATATTCTATGTTAAGCATCTTTTAATAATTTGTATTCATTTCATTCTGATCATAAAATCCAAATCAGTGGTATCAAAGTGGTTTGCTCCTTGTCGTCTTAATGCATGTCCCCAACGAGGTCAAGGTACAAAGAAATGGGTCGCAAGCTTGTTTCTCTTGCAGAAAAAATATCTCATGCTCCCAAGCAACCTCTCATGGAAGGAGAAAATAAAGATGACGGGACAGGAGATCCTTTCAAAATGTTGCTTGAGGAATCCCTCATGCAGCAGAGGAACGAGATGATGGATAGTTTCACACAAATACTTCGGCGACTACCAACAGGTGACACATCTTCCTCGAGTGGAGGCGCCACCCCCTTCAAGATACAAATCAACTTCTATATTCCTATATTTGAAGGTCATATAGACATAGATGTTGTAGAAAAGTGATTATCTACTAGAAGGGTATTTTTCTGTCCATAACTTTTCAATTAGAGAAAATATTACTTTTGCGCTCCTCAAAGTTGTTCCCCATGTCAAAGATTGGTGGGAAATTTTCTGTGAGAAAACAGAAACAAAGGAACCCTCATTATTTGCAGTCGTGACCACCTAGGAATCCTTCAGGGATGTTATTAAGGAACAATACTACACTGTCGAAAGTTATGATGACTCATATACCAAATGGACCACATTGCGGAAAGAAAGAGACCAAGCAATTCCAGAGTTCAAAAATATAGTCCATACCTTGCGCACCAAGTTGGGTGTTTGCCCTTGACCAAGTTTTGAGGATTCTTGGTCATGTTGACCTAATTTTGGGACTTCGACAGGCTTTCGAAGATGGAGCACAAGTCAAAGTAGAGATCACGAGATCTTGACCCATTTTAGGGCCCTTTATGGGATTTGGGATTATGTAACGGGTATGGGAATGTCATCCCATGGGTTTACCCATGCTTAGGCCTATTTTGTATGTATAAATAGAAGGCTAGGCAATGTAAGAAGAGGCAGTTGCAAGTTGTGCTAGTGAGTACGAATGGCTAAGTGCTAGAGTTGGATCTGTGTGATCAAGAGTTGTAAGTGATTTGTGCATACTGTGTGAGACTTGTAGAGCTAAGAGCAAGTCATTGTAAGAGATTGAGTGAAGGCTTGGTGCTATACCCTAGCTAGAAGAAGGAGGACCTGGCGGAGTGCACTGCAATACTGTGTAATTAGGGTTTACTGCGCTGTAAATGAGACTGAATATTGATGAATGTTAACTGTTGAGTGCTCTCTTAAGTGTTAGAATCATAGATCTATGTCCTAGCTAAGGTTGCAGACATCTGAGTCCTGCAACCACCCCTGCCTCTACCTCAGGTGAGACTTCATCTGCTTTGCAGGTGTTTTCAAAAGGGCTAGTAGTTAGGGTTTTGTTGGTTCACTATAGTAGCGTTGAACCCTGGGTCTACCCCTGTGCCAATAAATGGTTCCGTTGCCAGGACCTGAAACTGCGATTACTGGGAACTGAGGAAAAATAAGCTTTGTGTGAAGATCTGATCTGAAATTGTGAAAGATATGTGCATAGATCTATCTCCCTAGTGTGCATTATTCTACTTGATCTATGAAGCTCTGTGCCAAGAAGGGTCGAATCTGAAGAAAAGGGGTAAGATCTGCAAGCTATGTGCCATGATAAAGGTAAGAATAGTGAAAAGTTTTAGATATGGAAGCTTTGTGCTCTGCTATAAATAAGATTATTGGAAATTTTTGTCTCTAAAGTATGGATCTAGGTATGTTTAATAAGATTTGTCATGGCTTAAAAACTAGGGAACTGATAGATGAAAGAAGATTTGATATGAGTATATCTGATAATAATAGTGAAAGATATGTTATACCTATGCATAGAGAGAATGTTTGGACTAACAAATGGATGCAGGATCCTAGAAAGAAATTTTTGCAGGTTAGCTACCATGATCATAGTGCGTAGTATAGGAAAGGGTAGGGATCATTTAAGAGAAAGAGAGGATTGAATCTTTGTTACAGTTGCAAAAAACTAGGACATATTGCTAAGGAATGGCCTGGAAGAAGACTTACTTGCCTCTGTTGCAAAGCTATGGACCATGAAGTTTTGGATTTCCCTAGAATGATTGCTAAGGTTGAAAGGATGAATATGAGACAAGAAGACCACGAGAAAGGTCAAGAAACTGAGATTATGGCAGAACCCCAAAAAGAATAAGAAAAAGTATTGCTACAGATGAAAGAAACCCTGAATGACCATCGACATATCAGCTTATCAAAGATATTCAAAGAAAAATAAAGCATTGAAGTAAGAATAGGAGACTTCGACATTGATTGTGTTCTGGATGAGGAAACATAGGTGAATATCATGACAGAAAGAACTTGGGAAATTCTAGGAAAGCCTGTTATGATTCCTTCATTGGGAGGAATAGGATTATTCAGAGGAAAGATGATAACCCTATGTCGAAGACTTACCGAGATATCTATGAGTGCCAATGGAACTTCGATAGAAGAAGGATTTGAATTTGTTAAATTTATTGAGAACAACGCTCCATTTTCTATGTTACTAGGAAAACCTTGGATTGAAGGAGATCAGGGTAGAAGGAAAGAAGAATAAATCTTAGAGCAGAAGAAGCAAGAGTTGAAAGATTTCATGACTAGGAGGATCACACACTTGATTAAAGAACAGGAGAACCGAGCAAAGCTATGTAATACCAGAGACTTGGATGTCGAAGTAGGAAGAACACTAGAAGAATCGCAAAAGACTGAAGTACCTATTCTAGATATAGATGAATTATTAACCTTGATTTCTAGGAAAGAATCTCACCAGCATGAAGTTACTCTACCAGAAGAAGGTAAGAATAAAAATGGAAAATTACAGAAGGTTCCAAAAGGAACTTCACAGAAGGAAAATTTGCAATATTGGAACTTCATCGGGATATTAGAACAGCGTCACATGGAACTTCGCCATGGCGAAGAAATATAACCATTGGGGACAATATAACTGTTAGACCGATGGACAGAATGGGTAGAAAGGAATTTATGATCAGAAAGTTCACCACCAAACCATTGGGACAATGCCATAATGGAAAAAACTGAGTTAATGAAGGCTTGTAAACCATTGCAAGAGATTTGTTGCCAAGTCATCTATTTATCCCCTCGCACCACACAATGAGAACACTTTTGCTAACTGTGAATCTCAGTCCGTAGACTAGTTGATTTTGCATAGTGATCATTGTGCTTACATTGAGCAGTTACTCTTAGAACCCGAGATATTCAACCACTAGCGTGCATGTTAGACGAGCTTAGCACTGCAGAGAAAATTGTCGAAGAAGTTTTCATTGACCTAATGATCGAAAGAGTAATGTCTGAAAGAGAAATGTCTACAAGTATTCAAGAGTCATTGATGAGAGGAGTGCAAGCCTCTCTGTCGACTGCTCACAGAGTCGTATCATCCCAACCATCAGCGAAAAAGAGAACCAAACATAGAGATGACCTAGAAAATGTGAATTTGATCCAATCCATATTGCACGATTACATCCCACCTCTGGCTGGTGCGGTGAGTCAAGATAACATGCCAAGAGATTTCGAGTACTCCATTATTATTGCGTACCTCCCGAAGGGGATACATGCAGTTCGAGCACAGTAGGAAAAGATCACAGTGTTGAAGTTCAATGACTTCAACCTCGAAGATCACAATAACTACAGTATGCTCACCCCATATAAATACCTGACAAGGACGAAGGGGAAGAACTCAAAGATAATCCCCCAACCATGGAAAATGAACCTCGTGCAGTCCACCCTGCTAAATGTAATGAAAATCCCACACTTCGGAAGGCACCAGGAAGTGAACGCCTGTGTCAAGATATTACTTTCATGTTACCATGGTGGCTACTTATGGCTAGACCGACGTATTACAATTGATCTGACGTTGATCCATAGGATCACAAGATTAAGTATGCAAGGACCCAACCCACATGAGTTCTATCAAGGAAAAGCCACAGATCGCGCGCTAACACAAAAGATCAAGGATACATATGACGATGTTGAAAAAGGAACGTGAGGCTACAATGTAGCCTCCATCTAGAATGGCATAGTGTGCCTATCCTGCTAAATAATAGCCGGAAAGTTAGTAAGGAAGAACAGACCTACGCAGGTCACAGGATTTTTCGTTGACCTCGAAGGGAAGTGTGTGGAAGGCCTGCATATGAACTAGGCGAAGTACCTAGTTAATTAGTTGGAACTAGACTACCGCGAAGCACAGGATCAGGGCTACAAGTTTGACTTTAGCTGGCTCTTGATCCTCATCGCCTTTGTTGCGTGGGAGATTCCGGAAGGTGCGACCTTCCTGGATATTGAACCTTTTGAGCCGCTTGCTATGAAGTTTACTACCCTTTAGTAATCGAGTGATATGAACAAACAGTGGCAGTTGAATGTTGTTTTTCACACCTATTACCTACAGTTGAAGAGATCCATCAAAGTTGAACCTCGCATGACTCCGAACACCCTACAGAGGTTCCGAACCTTGACGAATTTCTGTGCAGATTGACACTTCATCTACATAACAACGCGAGACAATGAACATGAGGAGCAACTTCAGTCGTACTACAAGCTCAGGGAAGAAGACCTAGAGGAGATCACTAAGGACTGGTCCGCAAACCTCCTTATTCCTACAGACCTTGCAGAGATGTCTGACCCTGACAACCTAGAGACCATGCATAAAGAACATGATACACCCGGGCCCAATAGAACAAAGAAGACCGAAGAGGTCCAATATTTAAGCAGTGCCTCAAGAAAGACTGCTTCAGTATCACCTGACCGAGGGGGTGATGATGAAGTAGAAGAAATAAATGGAAAAGGAGATGAATAGAAGCCAGGTGAAGTAACATCGCCCAAAGACGAGGTTGATCCCCTGAAGAAGAGGAAGGTTTCTCCCTCGAAACCTTCTTCCCGGAAGAAATTGAAAGCCACCGTGACCAATATGAAGACTATGCTTATTGCCGATGATTTTGACTTCATCATCGCAACTCTCAACGACGCTTCACTGGAAATCGTGGAGAAATAAGAAGACAAGCAGGAGGAAATGTATGATAGAATTGAGATCAAACTCTGAGGGGTATAGCAGGCCCTTCATTCCAGCCACATAGTTTCCACTGCGCCCCTGCCAACAAAAGAACCAGAGTTGGTAGATGATCCATCCCAACTCCACCGACTAGCTGATGTGGTCGAATATCGCCTTCATCACGCTCAAGAAGAAACAGAACAAGACACCCAGGACTTGAATCAAGTGCAAGGTTTACTCGTAGAACAACGCAGAGTTGTAGAGAAGGAGAAGGTTTCTCTCCAGGCAAAGTTTGAAGAAGAGAAAGTACAGATGCAACAAGAAAAAGAACAGTTTCTCGTAGAGAAACTCAAAGTGAAAGAAGTAGTCAACAAAGCACTCCACTCTGTGACAAGCTTAGAAATACAAGTCGAAGACCGAGTCACGCATCAAGTAGATCATCTCACAGGAGCTATCCAACAACTACATCAATGAATAACAAACTTAGAGCTCCGCACAGTGCCCAACACCCTGCAGGATGTGAGGGACCAAAGAGAAGCAATTGCTCGAAGTGCAGTTGAGAGAATAAAGTCCCTTGCCATGGAATGTAAGAAACCCACTGATCTCAGTGCCCAGACCTATGAGAAACTCATTGATAATCTAGAACTGAAGGAACTGGAGTCACAACTCCAAGAGGCGAAGTATCAAGCAGAAACGATACAGGCACAATTGAATCCCCTGTCAGTTGTGGAAAGAATGAAGCGATCCCAGAAGCAGCGCATTGCCCAACAATAGGTCCACACTATCTAGAGCAAATCCATGGAAGTGACTCACAGGCTCCAACCTGTATAGGATAAGGCTTACCAAGTGTTCACAGAGATCGAATTTCGAGGAGCGGAACTAAAGCAAGTCGTCACTGCAAATGAACAATGCCTAGAGGGACCTGTCATGAAGCAGTCATACAAGAGTTTGCTGAATAAGAGGCCATGGCACAACAACAAGTCGAAGAAACTCAAGCCAAGCTCGAGGCTTTTGAAGCAGAACTAGTCAGATCAGAGTGACTTGAGATGAGTCATAGGTGAGTGTTGGGGGCCTGTTGGCCCTTGACCAAGTTTTGAGGATTCTTGGACATGTTGACCTGATTTTGGGACTTCGATAGGCTGTCGAAGGTGGAGCGCAATATGAAGTGGAGATCGTGGGATATCGACCCATTTTAGGGCCCTTTTTTGGATTTGGGATTATGTAACGGATATGGGAATGTCAGCCCATGGGTTTACCCATGCTTAGGCATGTTTTGTATGTATAAATAGAAGGATAGACAATGTAAGAAGAGGCGGTTGCAAGTTGTGATAGTGAGTACGAATGGATAAGTGCTAGAGTTAGATTTTTGTGATCAAGAGTTGTAAGTTCTTTGTGCATACTATGTGAGACTTGCAGAGCTAAGTGAAAGTCATTGTAAGAGACTGAGTGAAGGCTTGGTGCTATACCCTAGCTAGAAGAAGGAGGATTTGGTGGAGTGCACGCAGATCTCCTGTCTTCTACGGAGTAGAACTTGCAGGCTCTGTGCATGTAACTAATTTAAGAAGATAATAAAGAAGAGAAGAGTTGGTGGGAATAGCCCTAGGGTGGGGGTGAACCACGTACATGCTGTGTTGCTCTACTTTGTGCGATGTATTGATGTTTTTATGTGTTTAGTTGCTTAGTGCTTTATATTGATGTATGCTTTGTTGATGCTTAGTGCTTCATATTATGGATGGATGTTAGATATGAATTATATACATGTGCTTAGTGCTTAGATCTACTAGATTTGGTTGAATACTACAATACTCTGTAATTAGGGTTTACTATGTTGTAACGGAGACTGAATATTGATGAATGTTAATTTTCGAGTGCTCTGTTAAGTGTTAGAATCACAGATCTATGTCTCAGCTAAGGTTATATACATTTGAGTCTTGCAACCACCCCTGCCTCTACCTCAGGTGAGACTTCATTTGCTTTGCAGGTTTTGTCGAAAGGGTCGATAGTTAGGGTTTTGTTGGTGCATTGTAGTAGCGTTGAACTCTGGGTCTGCCCCTGTGCCAACACTGGGTATCAAATATTCATAGCAACATATGGTGCTCAAGTATTGCGGTGCTTTGCATAGATACATATAGACTGAAATGGAATTTTTGGACATCTCATCCTTAGGCGCGACCTATCGATATGCTGTCAAAATCGAGCAGAAGCTCAAACAAAAGACGTGAAAATTTGGGCCTAGGAACCCCTCATAGATAAAATCCAGGAAAGGGCAGACCCAACCCATAAAACAAAGGACAAAACAAATATAGACAATATCAAGAAAACCTGTCCAAGACGCAAGCAAAGAAGGACACCAGAAAGAGAAAGAAAGATACCGGGAAGTGGTATGACTTCCATAAGATCCCTTGGTATAACACTGCTGACTACCGCTCAAAGCAGTCGTTGGTGGCCAAAGTGAAAGCCTCTGAATCATATGCAGATTCTGACTCTGAGTCAGAACCAGAAATGGGAAGACAAATCATTGACGTGGAACCCAGTGCCACCGTTTCTACCACCAAGCTCTAGCCTGGTGAACCAGATGATCTAGAAGAAGGCGAGCGCCTCTTCCATTAATAGATGTGGGTAAAAGTCACCCCATTTCACTTCATCATTGATAGTGGTAGCCAGAAGTACCTCATCTCAACAAAGGTCTTTAAGCAGTTGGCCCTGCCAACGACTCCGCACCCATAATCCTACACCATTAGATGGCTTTTCCAAGGAAGCAATCTTCGCATCAGCCAACAATGTCGACTGTCGTACGACATCAAGCCCTTCAAAGATGAGGTATTGTGTGATTTTTCTCCTCTCGAATTTTGTAATGTTCTTTTGGGCCAACCTTATATATGGAAACGTCATCTTGTATATGAGTCTAGGCCTCGTAGTGTTATTATTAATTTGAACATGAAATTGTAAAGGATACCCAAGGAAGTCCCTCCTAGTGTTATTTCCTTGATCTCTTCCAAGCAATGCAGGAAGGTCATCTCTTAGACCGAGAAATTTATCTTATTCATGATTCTCTATCAAAGTGAGCAAAATATCACAGCCACATCTAGGGCCTCCGTGACCAATCTCTCCACACAAAAAAAGCAAGTGGATAAGTTCATGGAAGAATACTTAGATATCTTCTCCTCTCCTACCAAGGTACCTTTGCACTTCTAGGTCAAGAATCCCATTGATATGACCCTAGGCGAACTTCTACCCAATGGGCCATTCTACCACCACTCTCTTTTAGAAAACAAGGAGAGCAAGAGGCAGATCCAAGAACTGCTCCACATGGGGCACATCTATCCCAGCTCATCGCCTTGTAGGAGCCCAATCATGTTGGTGCAAAAGAAATATGAGACCCGATGACTCTACATTGATTATTGGGCCTTGACTAAAATCATTGTCTGAAACCGGTACCTGAGTCCCCGAATCGATGACCTCCTTGATCAGCTCACGAGGGGCAAATAATTCAGTAATATTGATCTGAAGTCTGGCTACCACCATGTCCTAATAGAAAAAATAGATGTATGGAATACCACCTTGAAGTCAAAAGAAGGTCTTTTTGAATGGATGGTCATGCCCTTTGGTTTGACAAATGATCCAAAAAAATTTATGAGGATGATGGACGATATCCTACGACCTTTCACTAATAGTTTTGTAATGGTGTATCTAGATGACATCCTCATATACAACAAGACTTGGGAAGAACACTTGCATCATATTCAACAGGTTTTTCACACCCTGTGACAACAAAAACCATATGCAAATTTGGAAAAATGCTCCTTCGAGATGGACAGGGTCCATTATTTAGGCTACATCGTTGATTAGCATGGTGTGCATGTGGATCCATCCAAGATCTAGGTCATTCGTGACTGGCCAACCCCAACCACACTCACTGAAATTTGGAGCTTCTTGGGCCTCACCAATTTGTATCATAGGTTCATCTTGGGATTCTCTCATATCCCATGGGTGGTCAACCAAGTAAACAGTGGTGGCAGTAAGGAAATAATTGTGTGGGGCCTATCCCAACAAAAAGCCTTCCATGAATTGAAGAAGTGTTTGTGCTCATCCCCAATAATTTCATTACCAAACCTGCAACATCCCTTTGAGATCAAGACATATGCTTCAGACTATGTTTTGGGCATTGTTCTCACTCAACACAACCACCCCATGGCATATAATAGTGAGACACTATCATATGTTGTCTGTAATTACCCTACTAACGAAAAATAAATGTACTCCATTGTGAAATCTTGCCGCCAGCGGAGACATTACATTCTTGGGAAGGAGACAGTCATCCACACTAATCACAAGCCACTACAGTTCATGTAGATCCAAGGAAAATTGCAGAATGACCGCCATCAGAAGTGGTCCACATACTTATAGTAGTTCCACCTCAACATCAAGTATAAAACATGAAGTACCAACCGAGTTGTTGATTTCCTCAACTGACCTCCAGTCGCGGCACTCACCATGGTGCTAGACTCTTGTGGCCATGAGACCTCCGGATGGCCCCACCTCTATGAGACAAACCTTGACTTCTCCACCACCTACCAAATGTTGGGTGCCAACTCAGCGGTCGCTAGTTTCCATCTTCATGATGGGTTGTTGTTCTGTTTGGCCGATCTCTGCGTTCCATCAAGCGAGCGTGTGAAGATGATTTGGGAAGCTCACTACAGTTGGGTGGTAGGACACTTTGGCATCAAAAATACAGTGGCAGTGTTGCAAAAACATTTCTACTAGCTGAAACTTCAACAAGATGTCGGAAAGTATATCAGGCCCTGCACCACTTGCATTATTACCAAGATGACCACTAAGAAATAGGTCTTGTACACCCCTCTTCCTACTCCTGACAGGCCGTGGGAATCCATCTCAATGGACTACATGTACAACCTCCTGTCCACCAAGAGGGGAAATAATTGTGTTTTTTTGGTTGGTAATCGCTTTTCCAAGATGGCAATTCTAGCCGCCTGTAAGAAGAACATCACAAAAAAATCCACTGCCAAGCTCTTATTTGAACGATTATGGGTACATTTTGGGATACCAGAAACCATTATCTCAGACCATGATAGTTGGTTCCTCAACACATTCTAGTCAAGCCTCTGGTCACTGCTGGATACCAAGATCACCAAATCCACTGCCTTCCACCCCAGATAGATGGCCAAACTGAGGTTGTCAATCAGATGATTGTACATATCCTACACATGTACAATTCAAAACACACCTGCACATGGGATGAGAGTCTTCCCTATGTACAACATAGCTAAAAATGATCCTTGTATAACTCAACTGGCCATAGCCCCTTTCAGGTGGGGTTGGGATTCCAACCATTTGGCCCCATGGATGTTGCACTACCCCTAGTGACCACCTTGGCCGACTCATCCCCTACTCCACCACAAGTTGAAAAAGCCACCCGGTTCATTGAGCGGGTCCAACACATCCTTCAACAGGTTCAATATATTCTACATAAGTCTAATGCCAAGTACAAGTAACGCCATGATCAACATCAGGTGCCACATAAGTCTTAGGTGGGAGACAAAGTTTGGTTGCACTTGCAGAAATAACACCTTATAGATACCCATCGCAAGATTCGCCCACTCCGTTATGGGCTATACACCATCACCAAGGATGTGGGCGACAATTATTTTGAGCTAAACATTCCCCCTTTCCTTGGCCTGCACCCAGTCTTCAACGTCGCCCTCCTTTGGCCATATTTCCCACCATTATTGGACACCTCAGAGCCAATGATCATATTGTGGACACACAAATCAAGGGTACTCGACAACAAAGGATCCATCTTTATCGAATCGTTAAAGCAGGGCAAATCCTGCACCAAGGAAAGTGGCTCACCCGGGGCCAAATTCAACATAAATTTCTTCATCTGATGGGGGAATTCAATGAAATGGAGGCCATTGCTTCCTAAGGAGGGAGGATTGATCCAGGTGGATATCGGTGGCTACCCACCTATTCCATTGGCTCGAAATTGTTTTTTCCACCTTAGTAGTTTTTCGAGAGTTTTTTGGGTTCCAAACTTCCGGGGCCGTTTTGAGGCCCTAAACAACATTTTTTGGGGATTTGGGGCCTAGGTGACTAGTAAAGGAAATGACCTGGGCCAGTTGAAAAATCATTCTTATTGGTTGGACCTTTCTAATGGGATATCGTGTTCCTAAAACATAGATCGTATGCAAAAGTTATGACCCCGAGAAGTTGATGTACTAACTTACCCAAACGGGGCCCACATGACTTTTGGCGCTTCATGTCCTAGGGTTAGTTTTTTGTATATCTAGGGTTTTTGACATTCCTTTTTTTGTAAAAAGGCCTTCAGATCCTTATTTTAATCATCATCTTGCGAATGAGCGCAACCGTCACATCTCTTCTCAGAGATAAGCCACCACCATTCCAACAAGCTTGTTTTCCACTGCATTTTATAGTTTCAACTTACTTTTTTATTGAACAGAAAACCAACTTTATTGTATCTTTGTTATTCTGTGTTAGTCATATTTTAATAATATGTGTTCATTTCGTTCTTCTCATAAAATACAGATCAGTACAAGTCATTTTTACGGGAAGGAAATGAGCAAATTTTGTTGATTTATCAACAACTACCATTATAGAATCATGTTGCCTAGCTTTCCTAGGAAACATAGTGATAAAATCAATGGCTACCACTTCCCATTTTTTCTCTGTAATTGGTAATGTTTGTAGCAAACCTGTTGGGTGTCTATGCTCATCCTTCACTCTTTAGCATTCCATACATCTGGCAATGTAATCAAAAACATCCTTCTTCATTCTTGGCCAAAAGAATTGGCTTCTTATTGTTGCAATTGTTTTCCAGTAACCAGGATGTCCGACATATAAATTACTAATATTGGAATACACCTGATTTTACCTCAACAATTGCACCAAAAACTTCAAGTGATGTTAATCGTCCTCCTCATACTTATAATAAATAAGTATACCATCCAAGAACACAATGAAAAACTTATCCAGATAATTTTTGAATATTCCATTCATTAAGCACATAAAGACAATTGGCACATTGGTCAGTCCAAATGGAACCACTACAAATTCATAATGTCCATACTTGGTTCTAAACATTGTCTTACTGATGTCTTATTCCTTGATTCTTACCTGATGGTATCCTAATCTCAAGTCTATATTTGAAAATATATTTTCTCCTCTTAGATAATCAAAGAGGTCATCAATTCTTGGTAGAGGGTATTTTTCTTCACCATGGATTTATTTAGCTATCTAAAGTCAATACACGAACTCAATGTTCCATCTCTCTTTCTAACAAAGAGTAATGGTGCTCCCAGAGGTGAAACACTTGGGCATATGTACCCTTTCTTCAACAATTTTTCTAGCTGCATTTGTATTTCTTTTAATTTTGGTGTACTCATTTTGTAAGGATTTTTTGATACTGGGAAATCTCCTAGTAAAAAATCAATAGAGAAATCTATTTCCCTATTTGATGGAAATCCTAGTATTTCTTGGAATACATCTTCAATCTCTTGCAATATTGGAAAATCTTCAAGTCTTGGCCCTTTTTTATTTTTTATCTCTTCCAAACGAGTTGCATACAATTGACATCCTTTCATGAAACATCTCTTCAGTTGTAAGGCTGAAATATCCCTTATAGAAATGGGTCTTGGAATTCCTTTTACAATGCTTTGTTTTCTTTCTTCATCAAGACATGTAAATGTCTTGTTATGACAATCTAGGACAACATGATTCCTGTCCGACCAATCCATTCCAATCAGGATATCATAATATCCCAATGCTATGATGTTTAGGTCAACATTAATACTCACTCCATTTAGATTTATTGGACAACCAAACTCATTGATCTTTCTTTTGGTTCCAATGGCTAGATGAACCAAACTTGATTTTTCAAGCTTACTTTTCTCCAAATGTAATTTTTCCACTATGTTAGGATCAATGTAAGAATGGATTTCTTCTGAATCAATTAAAATAGCAACATTATGATTAATGATATTAACTTACACTTTGATCATATTGGATTGGTAATCTACTTGTCGATCCTATGAGGCTACATATATATTCTTCCCATGTATTCTACTATTGTAGCATCTTGGATGTTGTGCATGGTCTTCATTTTTTCTTTTTGGTGAGGAAAATCCTTGTACATGTGATATTTTTTGAATCCCAAACATTTGATTGGTGGTCTTCCCCCTTTTCCCAAGGAGTCTTCTCTCTTAGATTCATTCTTAGTAGACTGATCTTGTTGATTTGTATTCAGATTGTTTCTATTAAAAGGGGGTTTGAATCCCTTCCTTCTTTGATCATATTTCTATTTATTCTTATCATTGCAATATTTTTGCAAGGATTCGCTTCCCTTTCCTTGTTCATATAGGTATTTATGCTTCCTGGTCGTCTCTGTCAAAGTCCTAGGCTCATCATACTGAATATTTTCATTAGAAAAGGATGTCATTCCACTCAAAAACCTATGTATCTTCACCTTCTCATCCTTTATAAACCCCACATACTTCAACAATACCAAGAACTTCTTTTCATATTCTACCATGGTCATGCTTCAAAACTTGAGTTCAAAGAACTCTTTCATCTTCTTTTTATAAAATTTCTCTAAAATATACTCCTTCTGAAAATATCTCTTGAACTTCTTCCAAGTGATCCTGCTCTCATTAATGTGCTCAACTTGCTTCAGTTAATCCCACCACATAGTAGTTTTTCCATGCAAATGGTATGTGATAATTCTGGATTCTAGGTTAGATGAATAGTTGTGCAATTGAAAATACTTCCTGATTCCAAAAAACCATGCTTCAACATCATATTCCATTTCTCTTTCACCATCAAAGGATGGTGATTTAAGCTTCCTCAACTCTCCTTGCAATCTATCCAATTCATGTCTTCTTCTTTGGTGTCCGACATGAGATACCTCTAGACTACTTATGGAGTCTTCAGATGCATAAAATTTACTTGTTGAGTAAGGAGGTGAGTGATTTCTATGATTTATGTCGGTACTTCTTGAATGACTATCTCTTATGTAGTTATTTCTTCTTTCATGATATCTTCCCTCTTCCTCTTATCTTGAGTCTAATTCATTATTTTCTTTCCTATGCAACTGATTTAGGCTTTGCACCATCTGAGAATTTATTTGGTTATTTTATCTCATCAAGCTCTCATTGAATTATTTGTAACTCTACACTTATATTATTAGTATTCTCATAGTCTCTATTAATGTTTCTTGTTCCCCTATGCTCCTGTGCCCATTTGATTTTGTCTATGCATTACCAACATTGAGATTTTGACCTTTAGATTCTTTATCATGATTGAAGTCTCCATTTACTTCCTCCATGTCCCAAATATGAATTGTTATATTGAAATGATATGTTTGTATCCCCTAATTCTGAAAAATTTTCAATCAACCATTCTTGTTAGAATTATCCATATTATAAATTTTGTCAATTAAAATTACAGGTTTTTTTTTGCTCAATTCATGAAGAAATATATATCATTCTCCAAATTATAATAATTATAGGTTATTCATCGCTGAATCATATTTCCAAAAACTATACTCATTCCCAAATCCAATCTCTGAGCTAAAAGTTATGGTTTCCTGAAAAATCCATTTTCACCCTGTTTGCGCATTTTCTCCACTGGTGTAATTTTATTGAAAGACCAACTTCTGTCAAATATAGAAGAAAATATGTGAGGAACAAGAGCACTTTTTTTATGATACATAGATAAAAATAATGACAAGGAATTCATAACAACTTTCATATTTTCAATCTGATGATCCAGTAAAAAAATGCAACAATATGAAATTGACAAGTTTGTCCCTTTTCACCCTTTTTCCCAGACTTGGAATTTTTAACAAAACTTGTTATCTCTCAATTTGTACACTTCTGGAAAAATTTCACTAAACCAAAGTTATTTGTATTAATAATTATATAAAATGTCAATAAAACACAAATTTTGAATTTTTTGATCTATGGTCACTTTTTCTTCTTTGAAAATATACAAAATCCTCAAAAAGTGGCCAAGAGTAGTGGATTTTGGCCTATTTCAGCATCTCCATTCAATACACTTAGAATTTATTCACTTTTTTCATGGGTTATTTCCATGTCTACTTTCTAGACTTTCCCTAAGAGTTTCAACTTAATTTGGACCTCTGCCAATGATCTGGACCCAGATCTTTAAAAACCACTATTTTGCAATTTATAACAAACCAAGCAGAAATGGAAAATGGCCCTCTCTCGAACTTTTGTATCTCTTCTCTTTGCAGAAAAAAACCATACATTTCATCTTAATGAAACTTAATATTCTCTAGTTATGGCTAAAATAAGAAAATGGCTCTAGACTTAGTGTTTTTTTTTTAAACTATGGAACAAATTTTCCTAAGTGCAATCTCCACCGTCGATCTCAAATCAAAATAAATATGGACCATCGACCTTATCTCTATCAGAAATCAACGATTTATTTTGTAAACCAACTTTCCCACCAATCTCCCCAATGCCCGATCATTGGTCATTTTTCTTTGCAAACCACAAGTTTCCCACGAATATTGTCAATGCTCGATCATTGGCCATTGGCCATCGATCATCTTCCCCAACAAACCAATATTTCTCACAAATCGTGTTGAACCGCTACCATCGACGATTCACCATCTCTTTGCTGACGTAGCAACTATGGTGATGTGGCATGACACATTGATGTTTACATGGCATGACACATCATCTTGAGACATCAACTGGGTTGACATGGCATGACACATGGATGTTGACATGGAATGAAGCGTCATCACCCTCTTTTCCTTCATCAACCATTGACAATTTCTCTTAGAAAAAAATTTGAACTTTGCATTAAATCTGTCGACCCTCGACCATCAGTGATCGGAGATTTATGTTGGTGAACTTAAAAAATTTTCCAAAACTTGCAGATCCCCGGTCATCGACCATCAATGATTGAAGATGTCTTTTGGATAAATTTAACACTTCCCCAAAACTTATCGATCCTTGACCAAGGGTGTGTGACCCAACCATAATCGTTGTTGTTCCAAGTCTCAATAGTAGGTAACCCATAGGCTAGGGCTATGAATCCACAAGGACGGGTTCCAGAGCGACATTCGGCTTCCCAAACTAGTCAACACTCAAGATCTCACAGGTTTCTCAACACACAAAAATCCAAAGTACACCATCTCTCTTCTCTCCAACCTGCACCAACCAAAGACAATGAACCCCCTTCACTGCCATGTAGTACCTCAGACTGTCCACTTCTTTCTAGGGCTCCAATGCATTTGGTCAAGAATCTCCGTGTTGGCACTCTCGGTATTCTAAGTTGTGAACAAATTTTAGCAGATGCCAATGCATATCAGGCAGGCAGACACCAATTCATGGTTGGAATACAACAATATTTACTACAGTAAAAAAACAATGGCTTCCTTCCTCCACAATTCATTTTTCTTTCCCCAACCAAGATTAGGGATGAATGAGGAATAAGGAATGATCAAAGTGAATGAAAGAGTGAAAGAGTGATTGGAGAAGAACTCCCAAACAACCCAGATGAGAAATTTATATAATTACATGAAATCAAGAACCACATGGCCTTCCCCCCAAGAAGATCATGTAACCACTTTTCTTAATTAAAGACAAGATGGGTAGATAAAATATAATAAAAATACTTATCCCCTTTATCCCCTTCTCTCGTGGAATAATAAGCCCTATAACTCTTGTCCTTGTTAGTCCAGTAGCCATCGATGTATTTTATTATTAATAATGATCAAAACATTACATTTCCTACGTACTCTAGCCTCTTTTGATTATTTGGGTGATCCAAAATTTCATAAATTAAACAAAATACATTATTTAATATGAGGACTCAAAACTGAGGTTTTACATTACTTCACTCTCTCATTTCTTGGAAGTTGGCCATACTATGAGATATATTTTCATGGAAAATTGAGTTTAACAGAACAAGGAATATGATTAGAGTTAACATTGTGTATCCCATATTTAAGAACATTGAGAACTGCAATTTTTTTACCTAGCATGATAACATCATAATATATGCACATATGCACTTTTATATATATATGAAAGCATCCAAGGTGTCTATGGATTTTGTAGATATGTGTTAACTATTATATTTTAGGGCTATATTAGCACCATGCACTATTATGAGGGAACCCTTGATTGTTCATTTCCTATCCCATTCAACCCACTCTCAAATATATATTACTATCATCCCTTGACAAATAGATATCTATGATGCTATTGAATTCTAGGAGAGATTTAGAATTTGGCCTCTACCTAATGGTCTTAAGTTGCATTGGTTTGATAAGCTTATTTTTGCTTCTTTAGCCATTTATTTTTCATAGTGGATCATGGATCCTGTTATCGCACAAGTTGTAGGTTGGGAAAATCTCGACCCAAACCACAAAATGATGACAACTAAGAGAACACCTACCCACGTGTCAGCTCAAATAGGTATTCTCGTCACTTTAGAGGTGAAGTGATCACTTCAACGGGGAATTTTAGGTGACCCTAGGAGGAAATGAGATGGAAAATGATACTTATGAATGGATATCATAATACAAGTCATCACAAGAGAGTGTAACCAAGAGAGATGAAGAGAATTTCCCAAGTAAAGCACAAATTTCAGCCAAATATCCTCTCACACGAGGGAGAGTTATAATAAAAATGAGATACAAATGATATATATTTATACAAAATGTTCTAAACATAGTTTTTCCACATAACTTAGGGTAAAACACAAAATAAGGGGACAACAACCCTCATTTCCCCCCTTTACAAAAAATAATACTTTTTAATTCATATTTTGCACATAAGTAAAAACCTAAAGTAAGACATCACCCTTCTAGGGTGACATTTTGACACTTTTGCAAGTTTTTGGGGTAGTATATGACTGAGTTAGGCCTCCATATACCAAGTGTATTCTATCCAATCCTCTCCTCCATGATCCAAGGCTTCCTTCCTTCAAAACATGCCAAGTGTCAACCACCACTCCAAACCCTGGCCCTGATGTGACGTCAAGCCCTCAAAGGTGACGTTTTGGCCTCCTTAGGAAAATTGTTTGGGTGGTAGGGGCTAGGTTAGGTCCTCCATGATGTATTCTAGGCCTCCAAAGGCATGCCTTCATCATCTGGCATGTGGTCCCTGGTATCCAATTTGTGGGATTCAAGCCCCATGGAAGCCCAAGCTAGGCTTGTTCCTCCAAAAGTGTCCACCAGCTAGGTCCTGCAAAGAAAAATGGATATGCCCTCCAAGGATATCAAATCAAATGAATCATGATGAGTAAATAAAATATCCATCTAAGCATATACATCCAAACCACCTCATCAAAATAAACCAATGCTCAAATACCCTAAGCAATTTTCCAAGTTTAGGAATGGGAGGGTTGACAAAGCAACCTATTGGGTAAATCATACCTCAATTTTAAGGGTATTTCCTGAGGGGACCTCCTTATAATTCATGTGGATGAGGTGTCATGGATGGGGGGGAGACTTTTGGGCATGAGTTTCATGATATACAAGGGATTGCATTGTCTCATTTATGGGTGCCTTTGTAAAGGGTGTGTTGCACCTTCGTTTTCAATGCAACCTTTTTCCAATCCCATTTATTTCCTTTTATTCTTCTAGGATGTTTATGGGTTAAATACAAGGTGGGGCTTCTACCTAAGCAGGAAAAATGGTGTTGAACTTGACTCTACCCTGGTCACATCATGCTTCCCCAAGTTGAAAACATGTGTGGGGATTCTACCTAAGAGATAAAAACAATGCCCACACGTGCTCCACCCTCGTTGGCATTTTGTTATATTTATTTTTCACGGGTGCCATTAGTTTCTTATGATATAAATTTCATTGTCCTTGGGATCCATGGGAAAGAATCTAGAAGTTTAATGATTTGCTTTTATCTTTTTCCATCTACAAGCCTCTGGGCCTTCAGCCCCTTCTTCCCATGGAATGAGGGACAACCCCTTCTTGGGTAAGTACACATGAAAATCCAAAAAGATGAGGAGATGAGGGGATGACGTGTGGAAAGTGAAAATTATGATCAGGAATGGAATGATGACTCATCAAAAGGACCTCCCAGTAGCAGACCTATCCCTAAGGGTGACCCACTTACTAGGGCACAATGTCAACCACCAAAGTGAAATAGGGAAAATAGCATAATGTCAAAGAAAATGTTACATAATCAAAAGAAGTAATAGATGAAACAAACTCAAATGCCTCAAATATTGAAATGACACTCACCATAGTACCTAACTTGTACCTCATGGAGCAAGACCCAATGTCTTCTGGATGCCAAATGATGTGGTGGATATCATCGTGACGAACCTGGAGCTGTGGTGGTGAGGTGGGTCTCTGTCTGTGCAAGTGGATAATGTTGGTTAGGTTGTCTCTTGGTACTCCATGTATGCAACTTGAGGGCCTTAATACATCATCTCCTTAGTTATCCCTAGGAGTTTGGGATAACATCTGGCTCCTACTTAGGGACGTGTGCTCTCCATAGAGTGCATGAGAACTGCAACATCTCCTAGTGGACGTGTTCCTACACTGAAAAAAAACACTATAAAATCTAGGGTGGTTCTATCACCCTTTGTCCATATATATCAAAATAAAAAAATGAAATCTAATCTAGAAAAGAAAATTTTAGCATTTTTTTTTTATATTTTTTATTTTTTAAGATATGATGTAAATCAATAATGAAAAAATGAAATGAAACTAAACTACCATGAGAAATCAATATGCAATATGTAGGAAATCAAAATGACCCACCTACTTACCTGAGCCTTTGGGGCATTGAAGATTAGGTCTTGAAATGTCAGGTGAATTCATACAACTAGTGCAACCAGCTAATCATCTCATCAAAGTATCTCCCCTTGTGCTTAATTATGTAATACAACAAAGATAGGTCAAGCATGTAATGATCATGAGAATAAATAGACATATAATCAATGATGAAATGAAACTCATGGAGATGGGTGGGAGGGAGGAAATCCTACTAGAAAGAACATCCACAAGCATGATTGATCCATCTCTGAATGAGACTATCGTATGTATATGATGGCTCATGCTCATGACTAAAATTGACCATCTCCTTGTCTTCATGTGTATCAAGAATAGAAGTCAGGGCAACTTCAAGTGGATCTTCAACATGATGTGTTTAGTGGAAGTATTTTTCATCATTGAAACCATATTTCTCTGCGATCATGTCACATAATGAATTTAATCTATGACACATTTCAACAGGATCAAGTGTCAACAAATCAATAAGATCTGCATCTACAAGGGCCTATTCTTCAGCTTCGCTTGAGATGTCACTCTCCCCTGAATGTTGAGAGGAGGTAAAGGATGTCAAGAAAACCTGTTGATTTCCCAAAAAAGGGGAAATTATGTAAGGCAGAGCCTCATGTTTAGATAAAAATGCCTCCCTTAGACTTAGAAAACATTGCTTCTTTATCTACAAATCCCCACCAAAATTATCAATATGGAAGTACTTATGTTTGGTAGTGTGGACCTCTGATTTCCCTGGGCTGGCCACGATATGATGTCTATCAAAATATGAGCACAATGGATGAAAATGCTTGCAGAACAAATCTACATCCCCAAAAGGGTACATATTAAGGGATGACTAAAGATCACCCTGAGTATGCTGCAACAAATCATCCTCGAAGGGGAAGAACAAATATGTAACCATATCATCACTAGGATGCCAAACATCTAAATCATACATGCATGAATGCCAATCCTCTGATGATGACAACTCAAACCCATTTGCTTTAGAGCTACCCTCAATGTCGTAAATGGGGTCTCTATAAAAAATGAAATGACCAAAATCCCATCTACATCTCCCAACCTGTATGAAATCATCAATTTGTAGATCAACCATGTCACATAGGTTCTACACAAGATCATATGCATCATCGAGGCTAATTTTTTCTTCATATTTGTGTGTAGGAGGAAGACAAGATTGAATGACCTCACCCTCATCAAGCGGGAACAAAGATAATGATGTCTTAATGTGTTGCACCTCATCAATATTCTTCTTTCTCTTTATGTACATTCTCTTCCATCACCTCTTCATCATAAGGGGCTTGATCCTTAATAAAGAGTGCTTTGTTTTCATCCTTTCAAAAATATATGTCACATCCAAGGGATCCTTTAATACTTCTTCACTTCCAAAGTCATGGAATAAAGTATTATTAAGATCTTCAAAAGGGTCACAACTCGTCATGTTATCTTCTTGATGTGCAAGAGGAGCATAGGCCTAGATGTATTCATCAAGTGGAAGGGAAGATATGAGCACTTCATCTTCATCAAATGTCTTTTCTAGATATTCGACATGAGAAAATTCATTGAGATCTTCTTCAATATTTTCTTCATCCTCATCTATAGGAAAGCCTTCTCTGCAAAGAGTGTCTTTGAGCTCTTGGAAAGTATCTTGCAATTTCTTGGTAGCTAGTCGATAATGCCTGAGAAATTCTTCAATGATATTTGTAGAATATGGGATACTCTTTGGCTTACATGAGTGTGCAAACCAACTTCTTTGACTTGATTCCAGTGAATATACAAAAAAATTCATCAGCACATCTTCATGTAGCACATTTAAGCTTGAAGCATACTTCATATAATTGATGGCATGGGTAATTGCTATAGTTGGATCACCATTACATTTAGGGAAACATTCCCTCCACTTTAAGGAGAAATGATTTGGATATCTAGGGATATTTTGAATATCCAAAGAAGGATATACTTTATGGAAATCCCATGGTAAGTCCCGTGAGGCCATGGTTCCATTTCTTAGGGTAATACCTCAATGGAGTTTCCAGATGAGATTGGGGCTCATCAAAGGATGGAAAAGGGGGAAACAAGGAAAGATGGTTTGTTGGAAGATGGAGTCTCTAGATGATTCTCAAGAAGAGCTCAACAAGGGTAGAAGGGGAATGTCCTTAAATTGGAGTCATCAGGCAAGCTCGGGAAAGGCTTTGGGATAGATTTCCAAAGTGTCATTAGGGTTCAGAAGAGGATTCAAAATCCTCCTTGGAAATGACACCAAAATGTTATCTCACAAGTTGTAGGTTGGGAAAATATTGACCAAAACAACAAAATGACGACAACTAAGAGAACACCTACCCACTATCACCTCAGAAAGGTATTCTCGTCACTTTAGAGGTGAAGTGATCACTTCAAGGGGGGAATCGCGAGTGACCCTAGGAGGAAATGAGATGGAAAATGATACTTATGAATGGATGCCCCTATAGGTCAATTTTTTATATGGAAATAGGGTTGGAAACGAGTATCAATAGTAGTTAATGGTTTCCAATAAGTTCAAGCACCTTCGGTTGATGGTAGTACCTTCCCGAGACACAAGAAAATACAAATATATGAGATATATGTTAGGTGGAAAAGAAAGTTAAGTTTGTTGTCCCTATTTGTAGCAGTCAACATAGATATATATCATCAAGAAACAATCAATAAAGATACTGTATAATATTCTAAAAGTCACGTAAAAATGCAAGAGAGAAACTAGAAAAATACTAGCACAACTCAAGTAAAATAGCATCAGCCTTTAGCATTGAAACAAGGTTGTTAGAAAAAGGTGTTGCAGAGATAATATTCATCCTTATGTCTATAGAAAACAAGTTGTTACAACAAAAAAACTAACCATAAAATATCGCAAGTAATCTACACAAAAAGTGCGTCAGGATTAGTAGATTGTAGGGGTAGAATATTAACAACTTCTGATAGTTGAATTGTGAGTTATTAAAGAAAGTGTTTAGGGTTTTATGCGGCCCTATTGGATGTAGCATTAAAATTATTACATAATTGAATTTTGTGGCTAAAAGAGGATACCCTTAGGGCACAAAAAAATCTTATAACATGTAGAAGAAATTCCAACTTGAACAATTCCAATATCTCATAGTTCTAAGTATCCCAATGAAATCATTTATTTCTCCAATTTAAGATATTAGTGCCTTTAATTTTTGGGTTATGGAGTCTTTAAAAGAGAAAGAGCTAGTTTTTCTACCTCCATGTGGGTGTAAGCCCTTTTACTCCCCAAGTTTAGCAAAACTAGCTAAGGAAAACCCTAGGAGGGTGTAAACCCTTTTACTTCTGCCAGTATTCCTTTGTGCAACAAATTATTTCAAGACACAATGATGGCCTTGGTGGGGTTGTATTCAATTATAATCCCCTATAAGCTTAGAAAATTATACTTGTAACAAAGAAACGAAACAACATTATGGATTCCTTACCTAGTGCAAGTATGAACAAGATAAACTCCTTCTTTGACCAAGAAATATCCACCATAAAGAAAGAAAAGTTATTCAAGAGAGATAGTGCATTACTTATCCATACAATAGCATAATATAAATCATCACAAGATAGTGTAACCAAGATAAATGAAAATAATTTCCCAAGTAGGGCACAAATTTCAGCCAAGTATCCTCTCACAAGAGAGAGAGTTATGATAAAAATGAGATAAAAATTATCTTTGTTTATACAAAAATGTTCTAAACATACTTTGTCCACATAACCTAGGGTAAACCAAAAAATAAGGGGACAACAACCCTTGTTTTCCCCCTTTACAAAAAATAATACTTTTTAATTCATATTTTTCACATAAGTAAAACCCTAAAGTAAGAAGTCACCCTTCTAGGGTGAGGTTTTGGCACTTTTGCAAGTCGTTGGGGTAGGATATGAGTGATACATGCCTACAAATACCAAGCTTATTCTATCCAAGCCTCTCCTCCATGATCCAAGGCTTCCTTACTTCAAAACGTGCCAGGTTTCCTAAATCACCACCAAAAACCCTAGCCATGATATGACATCAAGCCCTCAAAGGTGACATTTTGGCTTCCTTAGGAAAATCATTTGGGTGGTACAGGATAGGTTAGGTCCTCTATAATTTATTCTAGGCCTCCATAGGCATGTATTCACCATCCGATATGTGGGACCTTGTATCCAACCTGTGGGATTCAAGCCCCATGGAATCCCAAGCTAGACTTGTTCCTAAAAACCTGTCCACCAGCTGGGTTCTGCAAAGAAAAATGGATGCGTCGTCCAAGGATCTCAAGTCAAATCCATGATGATGAGTAAATAAAATAAACAAAATATCCATATAAGCATGTACATTCAAACCACCTCATCAAGATAAACCAATTCTCAAAGACCCTATGCAATTTGCTAAGTTTAGGTATGGGAGGGTTGACAAAGCGACCTATTGGGTGAATCGTACCTCAAGTGTAGGGGTGTTTCTTGAGGGGAACTCCTTCTAAGTCATGTTTATGAGGTGTCATGGATGGGGGAAATAATTTTGGGCATGGGTTTCATGACATACAAGGGGTTTTAGTGTCTCATTTATGGGTGCCTTTGTAGAGGGTGTGTTGCACCTTCATTTTCAATGCAACCTTTTTACAAGCCCATTTATTATCTTTTATTGTTTTAGGATGTTTCCAGGTTGAATCCAAGGTGGGGATTGTACCTAAGCATGAAAAAATGTGCCCGCCTTGACTCTACCCTGGTCACATCATGCTTCCCCAAGTTGAAAACATTTGTGGGGCTTCTATCTAAGCAATAAAAACAATGCCCACACATGCTCCACCCTGGTTGGAATTTCATTATATTTATTTTTCACGGGTCCCATTAATTTATTATGAGAGACATTTCATTTTCCTCAAGATCCCTGTGCAAGAATCTAGAAGGTTAATGATTGGATTTTATCTTTTTCCAACTACACGCATTTGGGCTTTCAACCCCTTCTTCCCATGAAATGAGGGACAAACACTTCTTGGGTTAGTACACTCAAAAATCCAAAAAGGTGAGGAGATGAGGGGATGAAGCATGGAAAGTGACAAGTATGGTCGGGAATGGCACAATGACTCGCCAAAAATACCTCCCAGTAGAATACATATCCCTAAGGGTGAGCCACTTACTAGAGTGCAATGTCAACCACCAAAGTGAAACAAGGCAAATAGCATAATGTCCAAGCAAACATTACATAATCAAAAGAAGTAATAGATGCAACAAACTCAAATGTCTCAAATATTGAAATGACACTCACCATAATACCTAACTTGTAACTCATGGAGCAAGAACTAATGTCTTCAAGAGTCCAATTAATGTGGTGGATACCGTCGTGAAAAACCTGGAGTTGTGGTGGTGAGGTGCGTCTTTGTTTGTGCAAGTGGACACTACTGGTCAAGTTGTCTCTTGGTACTCCATGTCTACAACCGAAGGGCCTCAAGACATCATCTCCTTAGTTATCCCTAGGATTTGGGGATAACAGAGCCAAATAAAATGGTAGATGGTAGCTAATCCATGATGGTCCCAACCCTAAATAAAAATTCCCTTCTATTTATGTAGGCACTATTCCCACAATTTCTTGATATGGCTCTATGTACTATCCAATTGGCCTAGTGATTTTATTTTAGATATTTGGTTTATTAACTTGTACTACCTTGGTCTGTAATGATTAAATTTTCTATTTTTGTCTCTACACTCTGTCCATTTTGAATAGATGATTAATACATATAGTGATTGAATTTATGCTTGTGGAGGATATTGATACAACCCTTTTATTGTATAAAATGGATGTACTTTTCTTTGTATTTTAATATAATTGAGAACTATTTTATTTACAAAAAAATAATATATTTTTGTGTCTTTCATGGCAGATGTGGTATTACAAGTATTAGTCTCCATAATCTATTTTTTTCAAGCCACCTTTTATATTATAAGGTTTTATATGGCTAACATGAAAACACATGGATAACTTCCCCCTGACCCCCTTCAACTCTTGTCACCTTTCACACTATAGGAAGGAATTAGAAATGGTTAACAAGAAATCACATGAACCACTTTCTGCCTTTAACACATTTACATCTCATCACATCATATACCCCATTTTCACCCCATTCAACTCTCATCACATCATATCCCCCCATTTCATCCCTTTCACCTCTTGTCGCCTTTAAAATTATAAGAAAGATTTAGTTACCATTGACATGAAATCACATGAACAACTTCCCCCTTTTCACCCACTTCACCTCTTATACCTTCTAATTATAACAAGGAGTTAGACAATGCATTTCCCCACCTTTCCCTCATTTTATCTCTTCACCTCTCATCGCCTCATAACCCTCTTCTCACCCCCCTTCACCTATCCTCACATCATAAATATTCCCCCCTTTCTCCCCCTTCACCACTTGTCACATTTCATATTAAAGGAATGAGTTAGATATGGTTGACATGAAAGAACATGAATACCATTTCCCATTTCAATCCCTTCAACTCTCATCATATCATATTTCTTTCTCCTTCACCCCCTTCACCTTTTGACACCTTTTAGATTTAATAGAAAGGAGCTAGACATGGTTAAAATGGATGCACGCAAACAATTTTCCTCCTTTCACCCACTTCAAATTTTGATACCTTCTATATTATATTAAGAAGTTAAACATGATTGACATGCAAGAGCATGGACACATTTCCACCATCCACCCCCTCCACTTATCATCACATCAAGTTCCTCAATTTTACCCCCTTCACCTCTCATCACATCATATCCCCCCATTTCACCCCTTTGACATATCATCACACCCTTTCACCCTTTCATCCCCTTCACCATTTGGTGCCTTCAAGAATATAAGAATAAATTAGACATGATTAACATGAAAGCACATGAAAACCTTTACACTTTTCAACACATTTCGAATTATAGGAAGGACTTGGACATGGTTGACATGCAAGCACACAAACAAATTTCCACCTTTCACCCCATTCACATATTGTCTTGTCACATTGTAGGCTCTCTTTTTAGCCACTTCATGTCTTTCCACATCATATCCCCCTCTTTCACCCTCTCCTACCCCCCACCTCTTGTCTCATCATATCATAGCAACCCATTGTATTTTCTCCTATGCACCTCTTGTCACATCATATCCCCCCCTTTCACTACTTTTCACATAGCCCCCATGTTTCACCCACTTCACCTCTAGTCACACCAAAGACCCCTCTTTCAACCAATTCACACAACCCCCAATTTTCACCCACTTCACCTCTCATCATATCATAGTCTCCCCTTTCACCCCCTCAAATACACCCCCCCTTTTCACCTGCTTCATCTCTTTTCACTTGCATAGGCCCCCCTTTCACCTCGCTTTAGCTATCATTACATCACAACCCTCCTTTTCAACTACTTCACCTCTTGTCATATCAAAGACCCCCCCTCTTTCACCTTTCTTAATCTCTCATTACATCATATCCCCCCTTCACATAGCCCCTATTTTAACCCCCTTCACAAACCTCTCCTTCATCCCTTTCACCTCTCATCATATTATATWCCCTACCCCCTCTCRCYACATATTAWACCAAATTCACATCCTAACCATTACCCCCTTCACCCTTCTAATYRCATKCTAGCCTACACCCCCTTCATCCCTCTTATCACATCATAACCCTCACTCCCTTCACCCCTCTCTTTACATTATATAACTCATAAGTTATTTATTTTATAATCATAGACTAGAATCACATGGTAACCCTCACCCCCTTCACCCTTCTCATCACATCACAACTGCCCCTTTCATGCTTCTTCACATTGTGACGTAGGCGCACCCTCAGGCACGTCTTCTCACAAGATATTCTCCTTACTCGGCCCAAAGAACTCAAAGGTTCCCTACTTCCCTATCGGTAATTTTCCACACCCACAGAAATTTTCCTGAGGATCTCTCTTTGTTCTATCGGGAAATCGGACTTCGCTATTTCGCGAGTACTGTGGTCACGCACTTTGTGTCTCTCAATTCCCTGAAACTCGATGTGGGTTACTTCCAGTCCTTTTCCACTCCTGTCAGGGTTTTCCCTATCGGAATTTCGCTACTCATGATATCAAACGTCTTGCCTCTCCGACTCCCGAACCCCGATACGCCGAACCTCCGATGCGCTCGCGGGTTGACTTTTCAATGCTGTCACCTTCGTCGAGATTTCGGAGTTCGCAAGTTCACGAATCCAAATGCAATGAGTTTCGAGACTTACCTTTCCCCGAACTTCGATACGGCATGCCACCTGTCCTCCACCAACTCCTGTGGCCCACACACACTGTCCTTCGACTGTGGGGATATTGTGTATCGTGATATCGCGATTCCTGTTGCAATAATTTGGAGCTTCGACTCACGAAACCTCGATGCCCGATTTATGTGTAGATCCAACGGTCCTGGATGACTTGGATCAATGCTCTATCTTTCTTGAGCTTAAACCCTCAGAAATACACCACTATATCTCCCCTGCACATCCACAAGATCCAACGGCTCACAGTGATTCGCGAATTCTCCTCGGAGAATTCCGACCGTCTGTTCTTTGATTAACGATTCCCGCGAAATGAGCTAAGTACTCCTTCGTGGAACTTGTCCTCCTATGCGTAACTTACAACGCTTCTTGCCAACCTTCAAGGCACAATTCCTCTGCGCTGCCATTTGACAAACTCGAAGGCCTATCCTTCCTGAGCTTTTCCCATGACTTCCAAGTATTCCTGGAAACCTCTTGCACGCACTCCTTGCGGCAACCCTTCAACCTCGACTGAGTGTTGAAGCTCCTTGACTCTGCGCACGTCTGCAGCAGCAGTCTCTCAACTCTCACTCAGGTTCACAACCCTGAACTTCTTTCAGCTTGCGCACTCCTTGCACGGCTTTTGTGCCCAAATGCACCTCTGGGACGAATGAGAACAAAAGCTATCTCTACATGAACCCTCTGTCAACGCACTCCTTGCGGACACTTCAACTGCACTCCTTGCAAGAATCCACTGGCTCAAATAGAGAAACAATTGAAACTCATTCCTTCACCCTTTCAGACTTCAATTCATACATGAAATCACATACACATCATATAAAAGAAAATGTATAGCAGGAAGCAAACATTCATGAGCATATCAACATCATTACACAGAGAACAACACAAACCATGAATTTGAATCGAAGCTTTCTTCTATTAATTCAAATGTTTGTACATGGGTGTTCTTCGCACAGCTCTCTGTATGCTCTTTCTCTTCTCCTGCTCTAGTAATGTTACAATGCACAATGAGGGTGTCTATATCCGTTTTCCCTCCTTCTTCTAAACTGTCTAATCTATGAATTAAAATCCTATCTACCTGCATTAACTATTTTAAATGTCGTCTATATACTAAGGACGAGAGAAATCCACTCAAGGTCCATTACAATATACAAGTGTGCTTCATCTTAAATGACACATTTAAGATCGCGCAATAGCTTCCAAGGTGAAATTCAAAAAGAAATTGTGTTGGCTTGTCCAGCTGTCCTCTGCTTCCGCGCTGGCTTGCTTGACGTGGGAGATGCTCCTGCATCATACTCCCTCGCTTGAAAATTTTCATGGGATCCTGTCCATGAGCTCCTGCACGGTCTATCCATGCTTCTGTATCTCAACTTCAGTCTCCCAGCTGGCATCTTCAACTAGATGGTTCTTCCACTTGATGAGATACTTGAAATATTGCTTCCGCCAGGTCCTCTTGCTCACTCTCTTGTCTAGCATGAATTCCATCTGTGGCTTCTCTGCAACTGGGATCTATTTCGCCCACTAGATCCCTGGTTGTTCACCTTCTATTCCTGCTTCCTCAGATCTATATGGATATAAATCTGCGACATTGAATATCGGAGATATTCCGATCCCATCCGATAACTCGATCTCATAAGCATTCTTCCCCAATTTCTTTAAGACCTTACATGGCCCGATTTTCTTCATTTTCAATTTATTGTATGTCCCCTCGGGAACCTCTCTTTCCTCAAATGTGCCAGAACTAATTCACCAACCTCAAATTGAAGTTGTCTTCTGTGCTGATCTGCTCTGCGCTTGTATTCCTGGCTTGATTTCAGCAGTCGCTCCTTCACCTAGCTCTGAAGTTCTTTCATCGCCTCTGCGAACTCTTCGGCACTTGCGCTCCTAGTCGCCATCTGTTCTGAATCCCTTAATTCAGAAACTCCTCTCGGCTGCATTCCGTATACAATCTAAAATGGACTTCATCCTGTGCTTCTGTTCACTGAGTCATTATATGCGAACTCTGCCTGCGGTAATATGCTATCCCACTGGTTTTGGTGCTCCGCCACCAAGCTTCTCAGCAAGTCTCCCAGACTTCTATTCACCACTTCTGTTTTCCCATCTGTCTGAGGATGATAGGTAGAACTAAACATCAAGTTAGTCCCCATCTTCTTCCACAATGTCCTCCAAAAATTCCCTATGAATTTCGTGTCTCTGTCCGAAACTATACTTTTCAGTAATCCATGAAGTCGAACGAACTCTTTGAAAAACAGGTTAGCAATGTGAGTCGCATCACTGGTTTTCTGGCATGGGATAAAATGTGCCATCTTGGAAAACCTATCCACTACCACCAATACTGAATCAAATCCTCTTTGCATCCTTGGCAATCCCAATACAAAATCCATGTTGATTTCATCCCACGACCTCTTGGGTATGGGTAATGGTTGATAGAATCTTGCATTCTGCTTTCTCCCCTTCGAATGCTGGCAAATTCTACATCTGTCCACAAATCTTTTGACATCCGCTCGTATTCCCAGCCAAAAATATGACTCATTCATCTTTGCGAATGTTTTGTCATGGCCAAGGTGTCCTGCCAATCCTCCACTGTGTTTCTCCTTTAACAAGTTCTCCCTCATGGAGCATTTCGGAATACACAGTTGATTGCCTCTGGACAACAATCCTTCCTGGATCATATACTCTATCCACTGGCTTCTGTCTCTGAGAACTGGATTCTCAGCTGCTTCATACGCTTCTCCAAAATCCTGATCATCTGCGTACATGTCCCTGAGATCATCAAAACCCAATGTTTTGACTCGGAACTCCTGCAACAACAAACACTTCCTGCTCAAAGTATCAACAACTTTGTTAGCAGTACTAGAAATATGTTTGATCACAAAAGTGAAATTCTGCATATACTCAACCCATTTGACATGCTTCTGATTCAACTTCTCATGTTGAGTCACAAACTGCAGTGCATGATTGTCACTGTACAAAACAAATTCTTTCGAGATCAAGTAGTGTCTCCATTTCTTCAATACCTGTATGATAGCATAAAATTCCTTATCATACGTGGAGTATTTCAATTTCGCCTGATTCATCTTCTCGTTGAAGTACGCGATTGGTCTGTCTTCTTGACTTAAGACTGCCCCGATTGCAAATCCGCTTGCGTCACATTTCACCTTAAATGTCTTCAGGAAATCCGGCAACACCAACACTGGTTGTTCCATGATCTTCCATTTCAACAAATTGAAACTCTTTTCAGCCTCAGCCGTCCAGTGAAAAGACTTATGCCGCTTCTTCACTATATCCATCATTGCTGCACTAATTCCACTGAAATTCCTGATGATTTTTTGGTAGAAACTAGCCAAACCATGAAAACTTCTCACCTCGAATACATTCCTCGGTGATGGCCAATTCTTGATCACTTCCACCTTGTCCGGATCCATCCTCAACTCATTCGTCGAAATAACAAAACCCAAATAAATGAGTTATGTCTTCATGAATGAGGACTTCTTCATATTAATCAACAACTTCTCCTACTGTAGATTCTGCATCACTGTAGCCAAATGCTTCAAGTGCTCTGCCACTGATTTACTGTAAATCAATATGTCATCCAAATACACAATGACAAATTTCCCGATGAACTCCCGCAGGACTTCGTTCATCAATCTCATAAAGGTACTCGACGCATTTGTCGAGCCAAACGGCATGACAAGCCATTCATACAAACCTTCGTTTGTCTTGAATGCTGTCTTCCATTCATCACCCTCTCTCATGCGAATCTGGTGATATCTGCTTTTCAAATCAATCTTTGAAAAATACCTTGCTCCGCTCAAGAAATCCATCATATCATCCATTCTTGGAAATGGAAATCTGTACCTGATGGTTATCTTATTGATCGCCCTCGAGTCAGTACACATCCTCCAGCCTCCATCTTTCTTCGGACTGAGTACTGTTGGAACAACACATGGACTCAAGCTTTCTCTGACCAAACCTTTGTCCAACAACTCCTGGACTTGCCTTTTAACCTCCTCATTCTCCTGCGGCGTCAATCTGTACGCGGCTTTATTCAGCAAACTAGCTCCTGGTATGAGGTCAATGTGATGACTCACACTCCTCATTGGTGGCAACGAATGAGGTAGTTCTTCCACAATGATTTCAGCGAACTCTTCCAGCAGTTCCTGAACTTCATCCGGTAAATCATCCATTGTTGTACTAGTCAGAACAATCTGCGGTTTCCTGACCACAAAGAATTGTGGATCTTCTTTCTTCTTCACCTCTGTAAGAAGCTCCTTCCCACTCATGAGAAGTACTATGTTGCTTACTTCCGGCTTCACCTCCTTATCCTTTATCGGAAGCAACATGTGTGTCCTCCCATTCTTCTCCAGGGTGTATGTGTTCATCCTCCCATCATGAATCACATTCCTGTCATATTGCCATGGTCTACTCAGCAATAGATGACAAACATCCATGGGAATGACATCACACAAAATCTTATCATTATATCCACCTATCTTGAATTCAACCAAGCATTGTTTAGTAACAGTTACCTGGTGTCCTTTCTGTAGACATGAAACTTTGTATGGTCTTGGATGATCAGTCGTCTCTAGCTCCAGCTTCTCTACCATCTTTGTGGATACAAGATTATCCATGCTACCACTATCTACAATGACCTTACACACCCTATCCTTGGTCTTGAAAGCAGTCCTAAAGAGTCTGGTCCTTTGGACTGAGCTCTCCACCTCCTTCTCAGGTGTCAAAAGGAATTTTCGCATCATAAGTGATCTTCCTCCTTCAGCATCTTCAGCCTCAACATCCCGCCTCTGCGCTTCGGTGATGTGAGCTTCCCCAACGTCCTTCTTTTTCTCTGGACACTCGTAAGACTTGTGCCCATTCTTTCCGCATGTGAAGCATGTGATTACTCCACCTCTTCCTCTTCCTCTGCCTCTAGTACGAGGAAACATATTGTTATCGGCATACCCTCCGCTCTGCTCTATATGTTGTCCTCTCTGTTAAACATGTTGGCCTCGCTGTGAACTTCCACCTCTCTCTGTACGAGTCTGAGGTTTCTTCCATTCCTCCCTGGGCTTCTGGAATTTTTCCTGGGCAACTACTTTGCCTCTGGGATGACTTCTACCTCGGCCCCTCTGACTCTGTTTTCGGCTCAGCTTCTCCTCAGCTTTCAGAGCCATATGATAAGCATCTTCCACCGTTCGGATGGTTACCATGCTCATCTCATCCTGGATATCATATCTCAGGCCATTCATGTATCTGGCAACTTTTTCATCATCACTCTCTCGATGACCTGCCCTGATGTTCAGTCGATAGAATTCCTCAGTGTATTCTTTCACTATCATCAGCTTCTGTCTCAGGTTCTGCATTCTCCTTAACAGAGTAATTCGATAATCTCTGGGGATGAATTTCGCCTTCATCTTCGCGATCATCCTGTCCCAGCTCTTGATATTCTACTTGCCCTTGCAACGCCTGTCAACTTGTAGCTCGTCCCACCACAATGTTGCATGTCCTTTCAAGCGCGTAACATCATGCTTGACTTTCTTGTCTTCTTCAACGTCTTCGTAGTCGAAGTAAGTATCCAGAGCTCTAATCCAATCTAGAAGCTCCTCTGCATCCAAGTTTCCTTCGTAACCTGGAATGTCCATTTTTTCTCTTGCACCCATCCTAGCAATAGCTTTGATCAAACACTCATTTGATGCATCTTCGGCTGCAACTTCCTCTTCACGTTCAGCCTCAATCTCGCTCTCAGAATCACTGAGATCCCCTGCACTAGTTGTGCGTCTTTGCGCTGTCTCCATGTCTTCAAGTCTCGCTCGGAGATCACGCATCTGTCTCTCCATTTCTGGATTTTCCGTCTACCTGCCTCTTCTCCGCACCTCTCTATCCTCTGGATCGGGTGACTGCCTTTCTCTCCTTGGCGGCATGGTGACTTCTCTTCTCTACTACAGAAAGCAAAGAATCTTTCCGAGCTCTGATACCACTTTGACACAGGCGCACCCTCAGGCACGTCTGCTCACAGGATCTTCTCCTTACTCGGCCCGAAGAACTCAAAGGTTCCTTACTTCCCTATCGAGAATTTTTCACACCCACAGAAATTTTCCTGAGGATCTCCCTTTGTTCTATCGGGAAATCGGACTTTGCGATTTCGCGAGTACTGTGGTCGTGCACTTTGTGTCTCTCAATTCCTCGAAACCCGATGTGGGTCAATGCCAATCCTTTTCCACTCCTGTCGGGGTTTTCCCTGTCGGAATTTTGCTACTCATGATATCGAATGCCTTGCCTCTCCGACTCCCGAACCCCGATATGCCGAACCTCCGATGCACTCACGGGTTGACTTTTCAATGTCGTCACCTCCATCGGGATTTCGGAGTTCGCAAGTTTGCGAATCCAAATGCAATGAGTTTCGGGACTTACCTTTCCCCGAACTCCAATACGGCGTGCCACCTGTCCTCCACCAACTCCTGTGGCCCACACACACTGTCCTTCAACTGTCAAGATATCGCGTATCGCGATTCCTGTTGCAATAATTTGGAGCTTCGACTCACGAAACCTAGATACCCGATTTACGTGTAGATCCAACGGTCCTGGATGAATTGGATCAACGCTCTATCTTTCCTAAGCTTAAACCCTTGGAAATACACCACTGTATCTCCCCTGCACATCCACAAGATCCAACGGCTCACGGTGATTCGTGAATTCTCCTCGGAGAATTCCGACCGTCCGTTCTTTGATTAACGATTCCCGCGAAATGAGCTAAGTACTCCTTCGTGGAACTTTTCCTCCTATGCGTAACTTACGGTGCTTCTTACCAACCTTCAAGGCACAATTCCTCTGCGCTGCCCTTCGACAAACTTGAAGGCCTATCCTTCCTGAGCTTTTCCCACGACTTCCAAGTATTCCTGGAAACATCTTGCATGCACTCCTTGCAGAAACCCTTCAACCTCGACTGAGTGTTGAATCTCCTTGACTCTGCGCACATCTGCAGCAGCAGTCTCTCAACTCTCGCTCAGGTTCGCAACCCTGAACTTCTTTCAGCTTGCGCACTCCTTGCACAGCTTTTGTGCCCAACTGCACCTTTGGGACGAATGAGAACAAAAGCTATCTCTACATGAACCCTCTGTCAACGCACTCCTTGCGGACACTTCAACTACACTCCTTGCAGGAATCCACTGGCTCAAATAGAGAAACAATTGAAACTCATTCCTTCACCCTTTCAGACCTCAATTCATACATGAAATCACATACACAGCATATAAAAGCAAATGTATAGCAGGAAGCAAACATTCATGAGCATATCAACATCATTACACAGAGAACAACACAAACCATGAATTTGAATCAAAGCTTTCTTCTATTAATTCAAATGTCTGTACATGGGTGTTCTTCGCACAACTCTCTGTATGCTCTTTCTCTTCTCCTGCTCCAGTAATGTTACAATGCACAATGAGGGTGTCTATATCCGTTTTCCCTCCTTCTTCTAAACTGTCTACTCTATGAATTAAAATCATATCTACCTGCATTAACTATTTTAAATGTCGTCTATCTACTAAGGACAAGATAAATCTGCTCAAGGTCCATTACAATATACAAGTGTGCTTCATCTTAAATGACACATTTAAGATCGTGCAACAGCTTCCAAGGTGAAATTCAAAAAGAAATTGTGCTGGCTTGTCCAGCTGTCCTCCACTTCCGCGCTGACTTGCTTGACGTGGGAGATGCTCCTGCATCACATTTTTATAATTTTAGAAGTTATAGTTATCTTCTTTAACATTCATTAACAATTGCATGTAATAGGATCACTGAAAGATAAAAAATCACAAAACACAAGATATATCCTGGGAAACCCTCGTGGGGGGAAAAACCCAACAACCAATTCTTTAGTATAGATTCCTTCAACCAATACAATGTCATGTTATAGCTCTCCACAAATAGACCAATACCAAAATACCAAATACCAAGAAACCATGACCTCATGTGCTATACCTCCTTTTCTATGCTCCAAATACACAAGAGAAAGTGAGTTGTGTGTGTATATAAATGAAAGGAACTCGACCTTTATTTATACACATAACTTGACTCTAGAAAAGACACAACCCTAAGAGGGGCCATTTTGACTTTTAAAGTAAGGATAAAAATAAAATAATAATTTTTTTTGAGTCAATTTATACAATAAGATTACAATAACCTTCTCGAGGTTTGACCAATAAAAATATAAAATAATATCTTCCGTAGTTACATAAAAATATCAACACTCCCTCTTAACTAGGAAGGTATTCTTTGTTTCCAAACAAGCTCATGACCATTGACTGTTGAACATATGAATCTATACATCATCGGATATCCATAGTACAACATGACTTCACAACTAATGCATCCAAGGCCTGTGGGTAGCTCTCAAATAGCTTCAACATGTCACCATGACATACACTACCCCGTAATGCATTTGTACCTCATCATGTGCACCCTTGTGAATTTGCAACCAATGCATCCAAGGCCTATGGGTGGCTCTCAAATAGATACAACATGTCCCCAGGACATCCATTACCCTGCAATGCATGTGTACCTCATCACTCCCTATGAAGAGGGATCACACCAAGCTTGTCCCTGAAGTGCTCAAACTTCATCCTCAACAGTGGCTTGGTCAACATGTCAGAAACCTGGTCCTCGATAGTCACATAGTGGAGCCTCACTGGTCCCCCTATGCACTATATCCCTGATATAGTGATATTTGATCTCGATATGCTTCGACCTGTCATGGAACACCAGATTCTCTGACAACTTCATGCAACTATGGTTGTCACACTAAATGTTGGTTGGCTCCAGTTTGATACCAAATAATCCAGACAATAGCTTGTGAAGCTACACTGCTTCTCTACATGCTTCACATGTTGCCACATATTCAGCCTCATCCGTACAGAGTGCTACACATGACTACTTCCTCCTGCTCCATGAAACCATACTAGAGCCTAGAATGAATCAATACGCAAAATTACTCTTCTGATCAGGAATACTTTCGACCCAATATGAATCTGAATATCCATATAACTCGAACTCATGGTCTATCACATACCTAAGGCCATAATCCAATGTACCCTTAAGATACCTTATCACATGTTTTGTTGTGACCAAATGAACCTGCCTGGGATGCTCCATATATTGACTCAGGGTGTTCAAAATAAAACATATATCTGGTCTTGTTTTTGTCAAGTACATCAATGAACCCACCATATTCCTATATAAATTAACATCCACAGTCTATGAAGTCATATCTTGCAACAAATTTAGATTTGATATTGTTTCCGCCCTTATACACACTTGCAAACATGAGCTAAGTCTGGCTCACTTAGTGTGTCCTTGGAGGAACAATGCCTAGGTTCACAGCCCACGCCGTCACTTTGACCGGAACCTTTTCCGTCTAGGCTCACTCCTAGAGAAGCCAAAGGAGGTAGACCTTAGTTACTAAGTGTGTTAGAGTTAGGTTCTAGGAGTTAATTTTAATTTGTTAAGGTTAGAGGGGATTCTAATCCTAAGATGATAAGGCAACCATGCAATATGCAAGGGTTAACATGAAAAACAAGCATTTTCCCTAGGTCAACTAAGACTAGTGCCTAGAAATTGGGCAAGGGGTCAACTATGTTCAAGGGGTGTTTATTACAAAAATTACAAGTTACTTACAGTTGTACAAAAGAATAATTCAATGAAAGAATACCATGTACAATTACTTACAAGATTTACAATTTAAAGAATGATAGATTACAAAAACAATCTAACCAAGTATTTGTTCAATATGTGCAGGATATAGAAGATCAAAGCATCAAGTCACATCATCATTTACACAAGATTATCATCAACAAATTACTTCATCAACAGATTCCAAAGTTTAAGAGAATTAAACACAAGTATTAAGATGAGTATTGGAGACAATCTACACTCTTGATTATTAAACCCCCCAAGTATTCTATTAGATTTGGTCAAAGGTTTAATAGTTGGGCTTTTCTTAAAGATTTACAATTTTTATTAGCTTTCACCAAAGCCTCCTCCTCCTGTTGCCAAATAACTGTTGGACGCTCAAGATAGTATGGAAACGAAGCCAACCCCAGCAGAACCAGTCAGCCCTGACAGTAAGAGTACTTCCCGGAGAGGACACCCACCTGGAGCGCCACGGGACAGTCCCCTGCCACTACCCTCCGTTGTTTTCCTCAAATCCATTTTAGATGGTGAAGATGGTGGTCTAAGGTACCCTAAAATAGTCTATTAAGTATGTATAGTGATTAGGTAGACTTTTAGGTGATTTAAAGAGTGTTTAGAAGGTTTTTAAGTACCTTTTAAGTGCAAAATAATGAGATGGCCGAAACTGTGATTTGCTCAAAAAGTGTGTTTCTTAAGATTTAACAATGAAGTAAATAAACACATAAGAAGCACAATAAAAGTGAGATGGCTGAAAGAAATAGAGATTATAACATGCACATCAATATAAGTTTGATTAGAGACAATAGATCAATGGCAAGAGCAGCTTGCCTTAAGAGATGAAGAAAATTTAAGTGTTTGCCAACTTAACCATTCAACACATTCCAAGCCCAAGACATGGCTACCAATAGATGCAAGCAATGAATCAATAAACCAATTATTTGTTAATCACTTTAAGAGATATAGAGCATTAAGATTAGAATGTGTGCTTAAGAGAGAGATTATGAGCTTGAAAAGAAACTAAGCAAGATCTAGTAGATGTATTTTAAGTGTGTTGCCCAATGCGCTTAAGATGATGAGATTAGATCTATAACATAAGCATTAAGAACATTGAACCATTAGATCCATCACATCACAAGTAAAAGTAAAGCATTAACACTTGTCCTTACCTCCTTGGGGTGTTCCTCTCCCAACTAGGTAGGTTATTAAGTTATCTTGTCTTAGTTAGATTAAGTGTTCTTAGATCTTAGTTATTAGGGCAAACCAATAAGACATGAGCAAGAGGAAAAGTAAACTAATCTACAAGCTAATCTACAAACAACCAAGAAAATACTCACGTCAAGGTTGAGAAGGTGCCCTCACCTTCTAAACCCTACGGCCAAGCTAGAAGAAAACTCAAAAAAACGAAAGAAACGCTAGATCTAGCCTACGTCCTACCTACCCACAAGCTTAAAGAAGAGGGGAGGCTATACTACTTCCCCTCTTACACTTCAAGCTTGAACAATCAAACCAATAAGAAGAAAAAGTGCACTTCCAAGCTAGAAAAAGACAAGAGGGGGTTAGAAATAGCTACCAAACTCCCCCAAGGGGTCTTGAAGTGTTGTGTGTGTCTCTTTGGGGCAGCCAAGAGCCTTCAACCAGATATGATATACCTGTAAAAATAGCAAGCTTTGCTTGCCAGGATGGCTATACACAACCAATAAAAGTTAAGGAAACCCTTGCCCTTTTGGGACAAGAACTTTCCACAATACAAGATATAAAATTTATATGATTTTGACCTATCTAAACCAAGATATGCTAGCTGAAAATGAGATGGATGTACAACAAAATAAGAGAAAAATAATAGATCTAGATAGTTGGAGTGTGAAAAATCTTCAAGTGACCCTTCCCTTCTAGAAGGAGTTCCCAATGAAACTTTGGAGATGAACCTTCAATATCCTTTCAAATCCAAGCATACAAAAGACAATACGTTGATGTAATGATACTAAACGACACTTCAATTTAATTCAAACATCAAGATACATAGACCAATAGGCATACGCTCTACCAAGCCTACTTAGATAACACTTTACCTAAGATCTAGTGTTGCAAGAAATAAAAAAGAACATTAAACAATATTACCTCCCATGCATAAGAACAATAAGCATATGCATTACCCTTCTTGTTGTCCTCCAAAGCTTCCAAAATATTATTACCAAAGAAGTGGCCTTGGAGAGGAATACTCCAAAACCCTAGAGCAAGAATGAAATGAGAATGAATGAAATGACAAGAGAGAGAGAGAGAGAGAGAAATCAAGTAGCATAACAATATCTCAAGATATGGTGAGTTGGGGAAGAGAAAAGGAATCTATTTATACTTGGAGAGGCAAATCTACCTCTCTTGTCTCTAATCCAAGTGTCCACCACCAAGCAATAGAGTACATCTCTAGGCTAGGGTGCACCTCCTAGGGTTTGCACAATAGATCCAGGGTGTAGAAAAATAGAAAAATTAAGTAGATAGATCTAATGGCATGTAGGAAGTGTGGGATTCGTGCTAAGGTAAGTGAAGAGACCCAAATAATTATTAAATAATTAATTTCTGGAGTTTCTAGATGAAAGAGGGCACACTTCTCTTGGAGGGCACACCTCTTGGGATGAGGAGAAGGTGATGAGAGGTAAGGAAAGAGTGTAGGGTGTTGGAATCACACAAAAGCTCAAGGAGAAGCATGGGATCTGTGCTAAGGTGAGGTGAAGAGTCTCTCAAAAATAAAAATAAAACGTAACTTTTATTGGAGAGACAAAAAGGAGGGCGTAACTCTCTTGGAGAGCACTCCCCTTAGTAAAAAATCAACCCAAATGTAAATATGGGTGAGGTGGAGTGATAAGGATCACCACTAGGGGTTAAGACAAGGCTAAATGAAGTGAAAGAATAGGAGAGGGGGCCACACTCAAGTCACAATTAAATTAAAAAGGGAAAAACGCCAATCCCCCTAGGGGGGCGCAACTTTTGAGTGTGGAGGTGGGAAAAGGGGTTAAACAAGGTTGAAAAAGGTTGGGAGGCTAAGGTTATGCTTAGGGGGTCTCTCTCTAACCATCATTTCAACATTTCACATCATCTAACTCATTATTACAATTTTACATTTTGCCATGTTTGGACTTTAGCAATTAAAATTGTTGTTTTAGACTGATTGACACTCTAGGAGGACTAACCCATGGCTAAAGTTGTCTGACTGAGCTGAAACTTGGTCCATGGATGTAGGGGGTGCTATTCTATTTCTTTTGAGCACAAATACCCCTATCAAAAATCCAAGGATCTAGTTTTTACAATTATTGCTCAAAAACAATTAATTAATTAAATAATTAAACCTTCAAACTTAGGGAAATTTAATTAAAAATTAATTAATTAAAAAAAAATAACCTAGACTCGACGAAATTCCGCAAAACTTTCTATGATGTCTTGCAAGGTCATTTACGATGAATTCCCTATATAGTTACCAAAACATAAGTCCACTAGAACGTCGTTCACCACTTTGGAGGACATATGTAAAGTGTGAGGGAAAAACTTAAGGGAAATCAGTAAGGTTGAAAATCCCAATTGATAACCTGAGGATAAAAAACCCTTGGTGAAAGGAACTCTCCTAGTGAACCGATCCCAAGGTAACTGACCTAGACATGACTCATGCAGACCTATTACATTATTAACCCACGCAGGGGTGCAGAAATTCTAATTACAAAAATAAGTGTTGGGGCCAAACACTCCCCTATAGGACCAAAAGTCTTCGACAACATGGCATCTGACGATGCATCTCTTCATGGCACATGATTTGACCACCGGTGCTAAATGGGCGGTCAACAGATACCATAGGTGTAGTCATTTCCTTGCAATCCAACATCCTGAACCTATTCAAGATTTTCATTGCATACTTCCCTTGATTTAGAAAGATCTCATCTTGTCTTTGTCATACCTCGAGACCCAAAAATTAATGCATCATCTCGAGATATTTCATCTCAAACTCAACAACTAGTTTTCTCTTACAATCCGAGATGAGTTTTTCCACACATACAACAATAGTATTACAAGACCATTATCCATAACCTTAAAGTAAAGGTTAGGATCTTCACTGCTCTTTGTAAATCCTAAGCTCGTCATAAAACTATTGATCCTTCCATACCATGCTCTGGGTGCCTACTTTAATCCATATAAATCCTTCTTCAATCTGCACACATGTGTCTCCCTGTCATGTACATCGAACCCTTGTGGTTGCTCCACATATACTTCCTCTTTTATTTCACCATTCAGGAAGGTTGTCTTCACATCCATTTGATGCACCTTCCATTTCATTACTACGACCAACGAAACTATACTCCTGATCGAGTTATATCTCTCCACGAGAGAAAATTTCTCCTGATAGTCAATGCCCTCCTTCTGAGAGAATCCTCGAGCCAAAATCTAGCCTTATACTTTTCAATACTTCCATTAGCTGCATGTTTTTTTTTGTAGATCCATTTTGAACTTACTACTAATTTCTACTTCAGTCTGGGGACCACATTCCAGACATCATTCTTTACTATGGACTGATATTCCTCCCCCATGGCATCCTTCCATACCCTCTTTTCTGCAGCCTCTTCATAAATGGATGATTCTGCATCCATGATATCACACAAACATGCCACATAGATGGAATATGGTTTTGTCTTCTTACTTTCCCTGAGATATTTTTTTGGGGAACCATATCTTTTTGCATCTTTGATGAGCGCCTGTGCCCAAGATGGTCTTATCTTGCAAGATGGCATCTTTGCTGACGTTTGGGGTTATTCCATGTCATTATCCTCATGAATGACTTCCTCTAGTTCAACTGCTTCTGCCTTTGGAACTCTAGTAACTTCATTCTCCTCCTCATGAACCTCTTTTGCACAATCCTATTTTTATTTGATGAAAGCTACACTCTCATCAAAGGTGACATCTCGGCTAATATCAACTTTCCGGTGACCGAGAACATATATCCTGTATGTCTTCGATGTGTCACTGTAACCAAAAAATATGCCATTCTTTCTGGATGGATCTAATTCTGTCCTATTTTCCTTGGGGACATGCACAAATAGGAGGCAACCAAATATCCTTAGATGGATGACTTCCAACTTCTCTCCTAAAAACCTCTCCTCTGGTGTCTTGTTTTCAAGTACTTTGTGGGGACTTTTGTTCTGCATGTACATTGTAGCCTTTGCTGCTTCTGCCCACAAATGCATAGGTAGATCTTGATCATGGATCATAGCTTTTACTCTTCCATGATCATCTAATTCTTCCCTTCTGCTACTCCATTCTATTGAGGATTGTAGGGAATAGAAATCTCCCTCTTAATCCTATCTTCCTTGCAATATTCTTTAAATTCCTCTAAAGTGAATTCTCCTCCATTATTTGATCGAAAGGTCTTTATCTTTCGCTCTATCATGTTTTCTACAAGGGCCTTAAATTCTTTGAATTTTCCAAGCACTTCATTCTTTTCCTTCAACAAATAAATCCAAGTTTTACGTGAGTAATCATCAATAAAAGACACATAATATACATACCTACTTATTGAAGTTGCTTACATCATTCCACACACATCTAAGTGCACGATGTCCAATATTCTTTTGGCTCTACTATCGCTGTTGGGAAAGGAGTGCTTCACATTCTTTCCTTGTGTGCAACCTTTGCACACGCTGTCTATTTTTTCTTGGATCTCTGGTAGTCCCGTCACCATAATTAACTGGGATTCATAGTGTCATGAATTAATGTTGAATATGATTTCCCTTTCAATTTGTAGATTCCACTCTCTTGAACTCCAATCACCATAACATCATCAAAATTCTTCCCTCTAGGCCACATAAGAACTTTTCCATCAACAAATGCAACTCAGTAACCCTTCTCATCCAATGCTCAAATCGAGAGAAGGTTCTTCTTCAATATAGGAACATAGAGAACTTCCTTCATCTTAATTGGCTTTCCTGAGTCTAACTTGTAGGATACTTCTTCTACTCCTTTGATCGGATATTGATAGTCATCTCCCAATTTCACCTTGTGCAGTGAATCCTTATGAGTAAGGTTAGACAAGGAGTCTTTATAACCTGTCATGTGCTTGGAAGCACCACTGTTCACCAGCCTAATGTCACTTCCATGAGTGCAATTCTTGTAAGGGTTGAGATAAGAAAATACTCCTCATCACTTGATTCATATTCCTTTGAAACCTTCTTGGGTGGCACATCATCTTCAGATGTATGAAAATGATTCCTTTTACCTCCTTTCTTTTCCCTTGGTCTCTAAATGAGGGAACAATTCCTAGAAATGTGCCCCATTTTGTGACAATAGAAACATCTGATATTTGGGTTATTTCTTGGCCCTTATGAAACTTCTTGGGTGAGGAGGGTTCTTTCTTTCTCTTTCCTTTCTTGGTGTGGGCGCCTAGGGATTGATCATCATCTATCATCTTCTCTTTTCTTGTTGTCCTCCTTTCTTCTTCTTGATTGCAATCTTCCCATAGCCTACTAAACTTGGGTAGCTTCCTTCCTGAGCATATCCCTTGAATAAATGCATCCCATGACCTTGGGAGGCCATTCAAGGTGTTCATCACCGTTTATTCTCCATTCATTGTATCACCAATGGATTCTATCTTCTCCTTGATCTGGTTCACTCTTGAGAAGTAAGAGTGGAAGGTTTTTGAATTCTGCATTCTCACGTTCTTTAACTGAGTTCTCAAGGTCATTCTCTTCGGTTGATGTTTTTTCCCTCAAACATCCAGGTTAAAGAATCCATCATTTCTTTTGGAGTGGATAATGAAGATATGTGATGAATAAGATGGTCCATAATGGTGTCTGCAATAATCCTCTTTGCTTTGACCATATCCTTCTTGTGCTTTTCTTTAGCCTCATTTCCCTCTGGTTCTGAAACCTCTTCTTTAGTGAAATTCTCTAGATCATGTTCTTCTAGGAGGAGGGATACTCTATACCTCCATGATCTTAAGTTGTCATCTCCCTCCAACTTCTCATCATTCTTGGTTCCAGTAGTCATCCTACCCCTAAATCACAAATTATAAATTCTGAATATTTGATCCAGGGAAAAGATGTTCTCCACTAGGGCGCACTTGTTGGTGGTATTTTCTTGTACGAAAACCACTCCTATCAAGAAAAATGGTTCCTTTTGTCTTCTAGATCTGTGAATTGTCTTCTATTTAGGCTTGCTCTAATACCATGTTATAATTTTAGAAGTTACAGTTATCTTCTTTAACATTCATCAACAATTGCATGTAATAGGATCATTGAAAGATAAACAATCAAAGAACACAAGATATATCATGGGAAACCCTAGTGGGGAAGAAAACCCAACAACCAATTCTTCAGTATAGATTCCTTCAACGAATACAATGCCACGTTATAGCTCTCCACAAATAGACCAAGACCAAAATACCAAAGACCAAGAAACCAAGACCTCCTGCGCTAGACCTCCTTTGCTATGCTCCAAATACACAACAGAAGGCGAGTTGTGTGTGTATACAAATGGGAGGAATTTGACCTCTATTTATACACATAACTTGACTCCCAAAAAGACACAACCCTAAGAGTGGTCGTTTTGACTTTTACAATAAGGATAACAATAAAATAATAATTTCTTTTGAGTCGATTTATACGATAAAATTACAATAAACTTCTCGAGGTTTGACCAATACAAATACAAAATAATATCTTCTGTAGTTAGATCAAAATATCAACACACATAGCACCCCTTTTTCACCTACTTCACCTCTTGTCATATCATATATTCCCTTTCACCTTATTCATCACTCATCACATCTTATCTCCCCTTCCCACACTCTTCACTCCACCCCACCCCCCTTCACATAGACCCTCTTTTCACCACCTATGCATAAGCTACTCCCTACCCTTGCTTCACCTCTTATCACATTATAGCTCACCTTTTCACCCCCTTCACCTATTGTCACATCATAGCCCTGATCCCCTCTCATCACATCATATGCCAAAGTCACTTCACAACCCTCATCCCCTCTTGTCACATTATATAACAAGTTCATATCACAAGCCTCACCCCTTTCATTGACCCTTTCATCACATCATAGTCATATCATAGCCCTTAGCCTCCTCACTCTCGTCATCACATTATGTGTGCTTTTATTGTTACATCATAGCCCTCACACCTTTTACCCTTATCATCACATCATATCCTTCATACCTTTTATCCTTATAATCACATAATAGCTCTCATGGGATGGGTGCATTGTTATCACATCATGGCCCTCACTCCTATCATCAACCCTCATGGAATAGGTGTTTTTTGTAAAAGCCACATAGAAGGTTTAAACCAAATGAGTTATCACATGATCAAATAAGAGGGTCCCAAATCCAACATATCAACTTAACTTAAGGACTTTACTCCATAGCCAAATTTCAAATTGACAAATCTTTTGGTGTGAGTAATGTCTTCAATAAATAATTTTTTTTTAGGGTCCGAAAGCCAACATATCAACTTAAGGACTTCACTTCGTAGCCAAATTTCAAATTGGTAAATCTTTTGGTGTGAGCAATGTCTTCAATAAACAATTTTTTTTTCACAATTCTAATGTGAAACCTAATCCCAAAACAACTTTATCCACTTAACAAAACCTACATATCTATATTTCATCATTGAAGAGATAAATTATATTTTCTACACATTAATACAACCGATACACTCTAAAGATAACTTTAAATAAACAATATGATAAATCCATTTTAACTCTATATTTATTGAGATCTCCATTTTAATTTCTTTATTAAAAATAAAGAAATAATTTTTTTATAAATAATAAATATAATTTTTTTATTTAATTTAATTTTTAAAATAAATTATATCATATCACCCTTATGTTTTTTTAAACCTATCATCCATACTAAAGTATAAAAAGTATTTCTTCTCTTAATGGATCAAATTTAATTAAATATTATATAAAATCTTAAACAATAATAATAATTCTACAAAGAATAAAATACATCAATATATCACATAACCTAGTTTTAATTTCAGGAAAAATAATGATATTTATGAAACAAATATTCCAACAAAAAATCATTTTGGAATAAAGTTTGCAAATTAAACAGTGTACAATGTTCATTTATATAAGAGAGAAGTCACTAATATCCACCTTGTTAAACAACATTGAATACAACATTGAATGTGTATACTCACACTCACACATTATCATTGGATGTTATTGATAAAGATTATCCTGTATACATATCTTACTCTACCCTCCATCTAAATTTAAACTTGTAATTTCTTAAGAAGAAACACATATTCTTAACCATTAGATAAATCAACATCATCACAAATATTCAACCAATAAAAATATTCAACACATAAATTTTTTATAAAAACCAACCAAAAAAAAGATTTCATACCAATTTCTTGAATTGACCATTGATTTGATAAGAATAATGTCATAAAATCTAACTATAACTATTTAGAGAGGGGAATCACTTACGTCCTGTCTGCCATGCCTTTAGCAGCATATGAGAATCATATCATAAAATCAAACTACTTAGAGGAGGGAATCCCTTACGTCCTGTCTGTCATGTCTTTGGCAGCATTAAAGTCAGGTGGAGTTGCCCCATGAGGAAATTCCATGAAAGGAACTGTCACAACTGAGCTGGCAGTCCATGGCAAAAGTAATATTTCTTTCATACAGATCCAAAAGCTTCTACCTGGCACTCCGATAATCACAAGAAGTAAATGCAAAAACAGAGCTCAGATGCCCATTATAATATAAATGACAGTTTTGTATCACAAGAAGTCAATGCAAAAACAGAGCTCAGGAGCCCAAAATACTATATTCTTGAATCTCCATGTGATTGAGTTAGCCACTTATTTTTTCAAGCCTCAGATTGCAAGCCTCAGATTCCTTTTCCTTTTTATTATGCATGCAATTTGTTTGGATATATAATAGAAATGAAATGTTACAGAGAATCTCTTTTCATTATTTCATTGCTACTTTGACAGTGGTAGTCACAGTCTGAGATAAACAGAGCCAGAGAGGAATCAAGTAGCAAAGTATAATATTATGTTGACTGGGGCTATATATATATATATATATATATGTATATATATATATATAACTTCTTTTAGGTTCGAGATATGGTGGATTATTTGTTCAAAGTGAACAAAGAAAATAATAAAATTTCAATTTTATCTTAAACAAAATATTATATTAATATTTCAATGTTAAAGGATAAAACCCCCTCTATATATGGTTTGCACTTTAATAGATTTGTTTATTCAATACATTTGATTATTTGATTCTTGATTATTTAGAGCATTTTATTTTTATTGACACTCCATATATTATAATTAAAATTAAAATGAATTTATAATAATAAATGTTTTAATTATGTTTAACCGATTCAATACCATATATTATAATTAAAATTAAGATGAATTTATAATAATAAATGTTTTAATTATGTTTAACTGATTCAATACTATGGTTAAGGACTAAAAAAATTAAAAAATTATCAAAATATTTAAAAAAAAATAAAATTGAATTATGGTTAACATAATTTTTCAATTGAAGGATCTTGCCTTATGAAACAAAAAAATGAAAAAATTATCAAAAAATATTTTGAAAATAAAAATAAAAAATCAAATAATTAAAGAAAATATAAACGTTAAATTATTAATTCTTCAAAAATCATAATAAAAAATCACAATAATTTTTAAATTCATAACATGTAAAACAAATAAAAATAAATATATTCAAAAGGAAATAAAAGTTAAACTTCTAAATTTAGGGATCTAACTTCCCTAATTTCTCATAGGCAGAATAATATATTTTCCATGTAATAAAGATCAATATTAATAAGACCTAATAATAAGGAATAATAAGTCAAATCTAAGAAGACCTAATACAAGCTTCTGCTTCTAGAAGATCTTCCTCTAGATTGTTCTTTTGGTAGATAGATTTAGTATAAATAGGAGGAGGGCATGCAAAGTTCTCGTCTTGAGAATTATTGTAATAGAGCGTTTCTCTGCTGGAGGTTGCCCCCTCGAAGAGGCAAGTGAACATTGTTTCCTATCAATAAATATATTATTTTGGTGTTGTGGTTTCATCTATTCTGTTGTTCCACTGTTATTCTATGCAATATTTCCGTTTTCAGCTATTATAACAGATTTGGTACCTTACAAGTGGTATCAGAGAACTTCCCTTGGTAGAAAATTGTGGGTTATTTTTTTTCAAGGTAGAGACGTATTCCGGCATCTTAAAGCTACATAGATATGTCATTCAATGCATAAATCAATGGTTAGGGAAGCATACACACAAGAACTACAAGTGGTACTCAAGCACACATTGTTGGCCACCGTTATAACCCTTGTTGGTACCCCTTCGAGTGGTAGCGCATCAGACAACACATGTATATATATCGACCTAGATATCCTGAAGCCCTTTGTAGATAAACCAATCGGTCACCTGACTGTTATAGTGCCACTGAGAATAGCATTGGGGAAGATACTCTCCAGTACCTCGGTAGTCGAGTAGTGCGGCTAAGGGAACGATTTAGCCTCCTTAGTTGGTTCCCTAAGATATTGGGTCGAGTACTACTGTTGGACCACATACGTATATCAGAGAGCTATAACACAAGGAAAACCCTTTTTTGTTGAAACCTTGAATACTCTAACCCTTGGGATGGAAACATAAACAAAATAGAAAAGATCTATTGTCATGCAACTTTACCTCCTGCATTCTGGTTGCAAAATTACTACACATTTTTTCTATTAAGAATTTGGTCCTTTCAACTCTGCAATATTCTTCAGATTGGAGTATAACTCCACAGGAGTAAAAAAAAATTGGATCTTTCTTGCACCATTATTTGAGCCCTATCCCATTGGATTCCTCTCTTCACCCTGATCGCAACCATACCTATCATTTTTCATCATTTTCTTTTCGTGGACCCAACCCCCTTTCGACCCTCTTATTTGAGACTTACCCCATTAGATTCCCCTCGTCGCCCTGATTGTCATGATACCCTTGACCTATAACCCATTTTTTGTGTGGTCCCACCAGCCCCTTTCCAGTTCCCCCCTTCATCATGGCCCACACCCATAGCCAAGACCTTGAAGCCCGCCTCAATACCCTGTCCTCTGATTTCGTAAAGGCCTAGTAGGAAGTGCGGTAGATCAATGCCAATATTACCACCATCAATAAAAAAATGCATTCCACCATAGACACAAAAATGGAAACCCTGAAACATGACCTCTCTACCCATCTTGAATCCTTCGCTGGCTAGATTCGTGCTAAACTGAATATCACTATAGACCTTACCTCATCTGACCCACTTTTTCACCCCAAAGGTGAAACTTCCTCCAATTCCTATACTTTTCAGCCCCATCACTTTCAGCGTGACCTACGCCTTCTATGAGTGGATGTGAACAAATTTGATGGCTCAGATCCCACCGGCTGGGTAACTCAAATGGAACACTATTTCTCTTTGTAGGACATTACATATGAGTTGGAAAAACTATGGTATGGTGCTCTCCATATAGATCAATAATGTTAAAAATGGTGGAAATGGAGAAAAAAATTCCGCCAAGGGTATGTGGCTTGGACACAATTTGTTGCAAAGATTTATGAATACTTTAACACTGACACCCACCATTTAGGACGTTTGAAAAAGTTGAAAAAATATGGCATAGTGGAATACTTTATAGCTGCTTTTGAGCGATTAGATTTCCGCACAGAGGGTATGTCTGATGCTTTTTTCCAAGAATGCTTTATCAGTGGCCTCAAGGATGATATATGTGCCCATGTCCTCATGGATCGCCCCCAAAGTTTGGTGGAAGCTACTAAAAGAGATAAGGAAGCACAACATGTTGTCTCTTCTCAAACCAAAAAACCCTCCTTTATTCATCTCCCTAAACCATTCACTCCCACTCCTCCTTCCACTCCACTAAAGATCCAAAAATTGACTCGGGAAGAAATGGTTGAATGTCAATCAAGGGCCTTTTTTATAATTGTGATGAAAAATGTTTTCCTGGGCACAAGTGTAAGGAACAAAATATTTTTATGGCTATCTCCGAGGATGTTTCTGAAGAAGAGGTCGAGACTCTACATGTGGTCAAGTCATTTTATCAACCCACTGACCTAACTCCACCCTCAGACCCCCTAGAAGTTGAACCGTTCATTTCCCTGAATTATCTCACTGGCTTCTTTACTCCCCAAACCCTCAAGCTAATTGATTACATTAAGAATCAAAGGTCATAATCCTCATTGACAGTGTTATCACCAATAATTTTATTCATCACCGCATTTCCTAAGAAACTAATTTCTATATCCGAGCAGTCAACAACTTTCAAATCATGATTGCCAATGGCAGGTCCATGAAATGTGGGGGGTTTTGTGAAGAATGTTAGTCTCCAAATTGGTCAATACCACATGAAATCTTATATGTTTGTTATCGACATGGGTGGTTGTGACATTGTGCTGGGTAACAAATGGTTAAGGACTTTGGGCCACATTCTCATGGATTTTTAGGAATTAACCATGCAATTCAACTAGAAGGGCCAACAATATAAGTTCCAAGGAATCACAATAGGTTCCCTTGAGCTCATCAGTTCCCATCGCATGGAAAAGCTTCTCAAAAAAGGTCATTTCAACATTATTGCACAACTCCATTCCATTCACGCCACTGAGACACCCTCCGTGCCTCCTGACCTCGAATCCATCCTCTCCAAACATCAAGTTTTTTTTCCAGTCCCAAGGGAATTCCTCCTTCCCATGGTATTCATAATCATTCCATTCCCCTCGTCCCCAGTATCCTTCCTCCCAATGTTCATCCCTATCATCATCCCTTTGCCCAAAAAAATGAAATTAAGAAAATTGTTCAAGAATTTCTCTCCACAGGCGTTATCCATCCTAGTATTAGCCCCTATTCTTCTCATGCGGTCATGGTACTTAAGAAATAAGGCTCTTGGAGCATGTGTCCTGAATTTCGTGCCCTCAACAAACTCACCACCAAAGAAAAATTTCCCATTCCTGTCATTGATGATCTCTTGGATGAATTAAGTGGTTCCCGGTTCTTTACTAAAATTGATCTTCATTCTGGATACCACCAAATACGTATGAAAGCGGCAGACATTCCTAAGACTACATTTCAAACTTGTGGGGGCCACTATGATTACTTGGTCATGCCCTTTGGCTTGTGTAATGCTCCCTCCACTTTCCAAAGCCTCTTGAATCATGTCTTTTGTCGTTTTCTCCATCATTTTGTCTTAGTTTTCTTTGATGATATTCTCATCTATAGTAAAACTTGGACAACCCATCTTTCTCATGTGGATCGAGTTCTTCATCTCATTTCTCAACACCAACTTTTCCTCAAACAATCTAAATGTGCTTTTGGAGCCTTGAAAGTCAAGTACTTGGGTCATATTGTTGGAAAGGTGGGTGTCGGGGTGGATCCTAAGAAGATTGAAGCTATGCAGGATTGGCTTCTCCCTAAGACTCTCAAAATACTGTGTGGTTTTCTGGGTTTAACAGGCCATTGTCGCAAGTTTTTTAAGAATTATGGAAATATTGCAGCGCCTCTCATTGCTCTCCTTAAAAAGAATTCTTTCACTTGGAATCTAGCAATTGATCATTCCTTTCAAGCCTTGAAGGTCGGTATGTGCACCACTCCTGTCTTGGCCCTTCCCGACTTCGCAAAGACCTTTGTTCTGGAATGTGATGCTTCCGGGAGAGGAATTGGAGTAGTCCTTATGCAAGATGGCCGACCCTTGGCCTTTACCAATAAACAACTGTCAGAGTGACATTTAGGTCAACCAATCTACGAAAAGGAAATGTTGGCTATTCTGCATGTAACGGATCTATGACGCTCTTATCTTTGGGGAAACACTTCCAAATTAAGACAGATCATCAGAGCCTTAAGTATTTTCTAGAGAAACATCTTTCATCCCTGAAGCAACACAAATGGGTGACTAAGCTATTTGGATATGATTATGAGATCATTTACAAGAAAGGAAAAGGCAATATGGTTGCTTACGCTCTTTCAAGAAAATATGACGATGAAGGGTACTTTTTTCCCCTCTCCTTCATTGTACATGATTGGCTCCAAGTTGTTCGCCAGGAATGGAAGAAAGATCCCAAAATTTCGCATTTGATCCAACAATTACAATACAATTATCCAATTTCCCCAGGGTACTCTTGGCACAATTATGAGCTTCGCTACAAAGGTCATTTGTATTTAAGTAAACAATCACAACTTAAATCCACAGTGCTTTCTGAGCTTCATGCTACACCCACAACTAGGCACTCAGGGTTTACCAAAACCTATGCTAGGGTCAAACGTTCTTTTTTCTAGGATGGTATGAAATAGGATGTTCACACTTTTGTGGCAGAATGTGATGTCTATCAATGCAACAATGGAGAAATACTCAAATCCCTGGGCACAATACAACCGCTTCCGATTCCACCTGTTATTTGGAGGGATATCTCTATGGATTTCATTATTGGCTTACTTAAATCAAGAAATAAGTCAGTCATCATGGTGGTGGTTCATCATCTTTCCAAGCATGCTCATTTATTTTCTCTTCAACATCCATTTACCGCCTCCACTGTGGCTCAACATTTCATGGATCATATCTTCAAGCTTCATGACATGCCTCATTCTATTGTTTATGACATAGATCCCACTTTCACCAGCAATTTTTAGCAAGAACTCTTCAGGATACAGGGCACTCAATTGCATCTCAGCACCACCTATCATCCCCATATTGATGGTCAAACTGAAGTTGTCAACAAGTGTTGGGAAACATATTTGAGGTGTTTTGCATCTGAAAGGAAAAATTAGTGGGCTCAATGGCTACCCTTAGTTGAATGGTGGTACAACACTTTTTACCATACAACTACTCGCATGACTCCTTTTAAAGCAGTATATGGCAAAAGCCACCTTAATTTCTCTCATACATGCCTGACATCTCAAAGGTCCAGGCGGTTGATCAAACTCCTACAGTTCAAGAGGCTATTCTCCGTACCCTCAAAGAGAATTTGTTCATGGCCCAGAATCACATGAAGCAACAAGCAGATCAAGGTTGCTCATAACGTTAATTTGTTGAAGGGGACCAGGTGTTTCTTCGACTGCAACCTTATAAGTAGACTTCACTCAAGTCTGATCATTGTCAGAAATTGGTGCCCAAATGTTATGGTCCTTATATATTTCTCAAGCGTGTGGGATAGGTGGCCTATCAGTTAGCTTTACCCAGTCATTCTAAGCTCCATCTTATTTTTCATGTCTCCTGCTTAAAGAAGGTCATTGGAACTAAGTGCCAAACTCAAGCCAGTCTTCCCAAGTTAGATGAAGAAGGATCCATCTAGTTGCAGCCACAAGCAGTCTTGGACCAGCGTGAGCGTCGTCTCCATTAGTGCACCATCAAGGAAGTGTTAGTACAGTGGAAATATACAACTCTAGAAGATGCCACCTAGGAGCCAACTACCATTCTGCAACAATTTTCTCATAGCAAGCCTTGAAGACAAGGTTGTTTTTTAAAGGGAAGGGCATGTTAGGGACCTAACCTACCTAACCCCTCACGTAGGTAGAATAATATATTTTCCATGTAATAAAGACTAATATTAATAAGGCCTATAAATAAGGAAGAAAAAGTTAAATGTAAGAAGACTTAATAGAAGCTTTTGTTTCTAGAAGATCTTCCTCTAGATTGTTCATTTGATAGATAGATTTAGTATAAATAGGAGTCGAGGGAATGGGACGTTTTTTTTCTTGAGATTTATTGTAATAGAATGTTGCTCTGGTGGAGGTTTCCCCCTTGAAGAGGAAAATGAACATTATTTCCTATCAATAAATAAATTATTTTGGTGTTGTGATTTCATTTATTGTGTTGTTCCACTTTTATTCTCTGCAATATTTCTCTTTTCATCTATTATAATATATCTAGTACCTTACACGTTTCTCATGAAACAAACAAAAACTAAAAAGTTATCTAAAAATATTTTAAAAATAAAAACAAAAAATCAAATAATTAAAAAATATATAAATGTTAAATTCTTCCATTAAACCATAATAAGAAACCACAATGCAAAATTCATAACGTGTAAAACAAATAAAAAACATTAAATTCAAAAAGAAATAAAAGTTAATCTTGTAAATTACTACAATCATCTTGTGTCATAGACTCGAGTATGGAATGCAAAAACACCATGAAAACATACTAAATTCCCAGAAGGAAATAGAAATTGGACTTCTTAATTCCTATAATCGGCTCCTATGGTCATAACTTTAAATGGAATCTATAAAACAAATATAGTAACACATCCCCCAAAAAACAAAAAAGTTACATAAAATAAGATATTTCAAATATATTTCAAATTGGATAAAACCACCCTGAAGACATACTAAATTCCAAAATATATATATAAATTGGACTTCTTAATTGCTATAATTGTCTCCTAAGTTCATAACTTGAAATGGAATCTATAAAACAAATATAATCACACATCCAAACAAAAACAAAAAAATCTACATGAACTAAGATATTTCAAATACATGAACTAAGATATTTCAAATTGGATTTGACTGATTTGAAGTAATAAAACAATTATGGTCACACATCCCCCACATTGTTTAAAAAACCAAAAAAAAACACAAGACCATACCAATATGTATAACAAAGAACAAACATTTCAAACAATTACAAACTTGGCAAAGGGAAAAACCAGAGATCTCAAAGGATTCTAAATAGATTTCATCATGACATTTGTACAAAGAATAAACATTTCAAACAATTACAAACTTGGCAAAGGGAAAAAACAGAGATCTGAAAGGATTCTCAATAGATTTCATCATGACATTTGTACAAATAGTTAGATATGATAAAGGGAAAACCATAAATCTGAAAGGAATCTCAGTTGATTTCTTCAGAGCATTTGGACAGAAATAATTCTAAGTTGATTTCTTCACAGCATTTGGACAAATAGTTAGAGATAACACTTAGTTGATTTCTTCACAGCATTTGGACAAATAGTTAGATATAACACTTTTGAAAGCCAACCAGTCTTAACATATGTTTCCCACAGCCTTTAATTTTCAACATTTCCAATATATGAACACGTCTTTTCGAGCTTTTCCACGCATCCAAGAAGAGAATTTCATTTAGTTATGGTTTGTATTTATGGTTGCAACTTAATAAAATATTATAATGCACAAAATACCAAGGTTCTGCTCTATAATTTTTTGGGTAGCCTCTTGATGTTTTTTCAGCTTTGTATTACTTTGTAAAGAGTTATAATTTTTTGGGTAGCCTCTTGATGTTTTTTCAGCTTTGTATTACTTTATAAAGAGTTCTTAAGATAGATTTAAGAAATTATCACTTGTTAATGTTGTCACTTAAATAGTTATTTATTTTTTATTTAAATTTTTTTGTTGTCATAACTAATGTGTAAAAATAATAACAAGTGGGGTTTTATCAAACAACATTTATAACAGGGATATTCATGAGTGGACAAATATATGTGAACATTCAACAATAATTACATTACTTTTTATTCAAGTGGGTTAGCTAGAGTATTTGAGTTCTTTGAGCTTCATGCAAAAGGTGTTTGGATTGATTTTCTGAGTTGACTATCTGACTCATTGTCATTGCTAAATTAAATGTTATAATCAAGAATTACGGTTCATGTGATACTTCTTGGTGTGCATAGAAAGATAAAGTTTGCAATAATGCCTTTATTTGAAAGAGAGAGTAATAATTTAGTGAAATAAATGATAATTTTTCAAGGTATTTCTTTATATCATTAGCATAATGTTGTAATACTTTATAGTGTGTGATAATTCAAAATTTTACATTATTTTATTATGTATGATTTTTATTATTTGAAAATATAATGATATGTTTATATGTGCTTTTATTTGAAGGATATTGGTTTAAATTTGGAGGGTGTAGGGTATGTACATCTCTATAAACTTAAGTAGTCAAATGGTTTGATGGAGAGGCTCTCTTGTCCCACAAACAAGGAAATCTCATATATGAATTAGATGTTTAGCAAGTCATTCCCTTAAAGTGAAATTATGAATAAGATAAATCCGTCTTAATTTTAAATCCATTAAAAACCAAGATTAATCAAATTTAATGAAATGTAAATTTTTTAACCATTTAAAATGGATATAAATTTAGGTTAGTTATAATCTTTCTAAACTCTATAAAACATAAAATTCACACCTTATGAAATATTCTTATGAAATATAAATATGTAAAACACAATTATTACTTAAAATTCATAAATATGTAAAACACAAATATTGAAATATAAATATGTAAAACATAATTTGGATGGTTTTTATATATTTATATTTGCATGACCTATCTTTGTTTGCTTTGTATTAGATTGTTAAATTAGTCTTTAGGTTAAATTTGCCATATTATTAGATATGGCGAGCTTAATTGTTTCTGGACACGTTAAAAACTGAATGGGTTTGATGACATAGGAGAAGGAGACACATGTCTGAGAGACGCTTTACATTTTATGCTTGGCTCTGATGTACACTTAGGTCATATTGAAATTAAGTCTCTTATATCTCCTCCTAAGTATCTCAAGAAACATACATCTCCTCCTAAGTATCTCAAGAAACAGGTTGGCTACATTGTGCCTTGATCGGTTATCTACACAATCCCACTAATATTATTGGGTGGAATGAGTTGTTTCCGTGTTTGACATTCAAACATCAAGATAAGGATGCATGTCGATTGTTTGACTGGACATTCAATATGTTAATTGTTGCATACTAAGTGTTTGATAAAATGATTTTTGTTAAATGCATACAAGTTAAGTGTTATATAAAATCTCTTCAATATAAGTGTCTTATGTAATGGTGTTATACAAAATCTCTACAATATAAGTGTCTTATGTAATGTGAGTTGTCATTCATTCTGTTGTGTTGAGAGATGGACTTATATGGAGACAGTTTTTGTCTCAAACAATTTTCAAAAAATCATGGTAAGTCACTTAAAAAAACTTTAACTTTGTTGGTTCACACACAAATTAGCATTGAAGCAAGAGATTTAGTGGATGATTAATGACTTCTTTATGAAAGTAAACAACTTTTTGATTCTTATTTGTTGTCTCACTATGAAATTGACAAAGCTTCCACTCTTACTTTGCTTTCTGCTTGCATGGTGAAGTTGTGGACAATGGGGGATATTCATCATTAAACCCTTTTTCATTTAAGAATTGTGGTTTAGAATAAACCATTTAATTCAACTACTTCAAACCCTCCTATGCCTAATGCATATATTGTGGAAGGACCAAATGTTATAAACTTTGTTTCATTTTACTAATCCTCTTTAGAAATATGTAGATTAAATGGTTTATATCCTTCTACTTCACATTTGTGTTAATGGATTTATTTGACATGGACATAACATTGTAAGGTTTATCACTTGGGTTTCTTTATTACTCACTTTGAAAACCTTGTTGATTATTAAAGATTTTTCTTTGAGGACCCTTGGGTTTAGGGTAGAGTAGGTATTTTTGTTACCTATGGGTTTTCTAATCCTTCCATTATATCTATAACAAAAATGCAAGTTTGGGTTCATCTCCCAAATATGTCCCTACATTTTTGACATTTATCACTTCTTAAAGATATTGACAATGAGTTGGGAAGTTACATCAAAATAGTTTTAAAGATGATTAAACTAAACCTTTTTACATATGTTAGAATGTGTTGAGATTGACATAAGTACATGGGAAAAAATTTTATGGCTTCAATTTTTGGATTATGAGAACATTTCTTTTTATGGGTTCAAGTTTTGGATGATGAGAATAATTCAATGTCATCTCTAGCAATAACTAAGGCATCTTGCCCAACAATGAAGAAATCTCTTTCCAAGATAAACTCCATCACAAATGAAGCACAATGAAAATATCTGAATGATCTTCTCTCCACGACCATTTAGGGTGGATGGTCTCACCATCGAAACCAATCTTTTCCCTCTAGGGTTTCTTTTCCCAAGAGCCAAAGCTACCAGATCTCTCTCAATTTTGTTTTTAGAAAACAACAAAATGCCTAATGAGAGAGGTCATCATAATTCCTCTTTTATGTCATTGTTGACCCTTTTATATTTTTGTGACCCTTTTAACTTAAAAGATTAAAGTGACTTTCTAACTTTTAATTTACTATTAATCACAATGTCACTTTGCAACACCTTTTCCCTCCTAATGTCACTTTAGAAATATAACATTTTAGGCCCAAGTGACATCAAATAACCACCTTGACCCCCTTTTCTTTGTTGTTTATATCCTATGAGAGTCTATAAGGATACTACATCATCAACCTGAAGTGATCACTTGAAAAAGGGCATCACATTCCTCCCTTCCCGAGATTTCTTGCACTCAAGCAACTACAAACTAGAATGTTGCAAAATCTACTCTCTCTCACATGGCATCCCCTACTAACAAATATCTCCACCTAATACAATACTCTCTGATCACTTTGCTCCTCAATCTCCTCTCTAGGACATCCAAAACCTCATCGGGCGTTAGTATCATATGTTCCCTCTCATATAGTGTCAATAACTCTATGGAAGTGGTAACCCGTGGTCCCAACTACTTCTCAAGGAATGATACATATAGAATACTATGAATATGGATACCCTCTGGAAATTCAATCTCATAAGCTATATCTCCAACTCTCAGGATCACCTTGTAGGGACAACAGAGGTGCAACCTCATCCTCTCAGCACCACCTGTCCTCAATGGAAACGGTCTATGTGGCTTCACACTCAAGAAAACCACATCCTCAATCTCAAATCTATTCTCCACCCTGTGCCTATCTGCATACATCCTCTGTTGAATCTGGGTGGTTTGTAAACTATCATGAGTGGTGTCGCAACAATGCTCACCTAAATGTAACCACTCTATCCATGGCCTCACATAGTCATGTAAATACCTATCAACCTGTTGGTTCACCATCTCTTCTTGACCATCCATCTGAGGGTAGAAACTAGTACTAGAAGGAAAACATGTGCTTGCGAATCTGAAAAGCTCCTGCCAACATGCACTAAGAAACTTGTTGTCTCAATCAATGATAATGAATTTGGGCTTCTCATGAACTCTAAACATCTCCCCAAGAGATAGCTCTATCACCCATGTCACCCCATACTCTAAATAATCACCAGGAAGTGCGTGAAATCTGATAATTTCTCAATCGTTGCACACATAGTATCTACTCCCTACACCCTCAGTAAACTTGTGATGCAATCTATAAACATTCTCTCATACTCTCACTCAGAAATGGGAAAATGTTGCATCAACCTTGCTAGATGAGTGTTCCTCGTCCCACTCTGTTGAAAATCCGTACACTCCCCCATATCTCCCAGCACATCATCCATAAAGTCCCTCCATGCGAACCTCTCTCGGACTTTCCTTTAAGTGGTAAAGTCACCAAGGTCCCAAACTAGCCTATATGATGTGAAGCACCCTCTACTCATAGCATTTACATACAAGGTGCTAACACAAGAATCCACCTGACTACCCGAGATAAGCCAGGAAATCATAAGCTACATAAACTCAGTCAACTCCTCAAAAGACCATTCCTCCAAGAAACCAATCCTAAGAATCCCAATAGTAAACTATGGAAAGGAAAAAATACCCATCTCATCTGTATCTGTTGCCAAGTTGTCAAACAATGTAGTCCTAGGATCCCAAGGTAATATACGTGAGGAGCCATCATGTTGTCACTGCACCCATTTGAGCATAATTGTTTGTTCACCATGCTCTGACCTCTCCTCTCGTGGAACCTCAAGATGAAATCCTTGAAAGGACTAAACTCACTATCCTGGATCATGTATCGCCAAGGCATCTCAGTGAAGGAAAAGTATACTAACCTGTAGATAGACTCAATCTTGGGTATTTTGAGGGAAAATATACCTCTTCATATAGAACAAATCTCAACAAAACCTCTCACAACATTCCCATAATAACACAGACCAATCACAGACACGACCCTGTCGATCATCCTCATCATCTGAAGCAGTCTAGCACTCCGATGAATTCCAGGATCCCACCACCAAATTAGAATTCCACCACTCCTAATGCCTACTGAAATCTCTATGAATCAATCTAACAGAGTTTGGATCTCCTTCTATGCTCTCTACACACTAATCCCATGGCCCAAATAAAAGACCTTTTTCATGGCCACAATCCCACCTATCTCATCCAACTGACTCTGGTGAACCTCCCATGTGTTGCATATAATGATGGCATCAAATAACAACAATAGACACCTCTACCACTGCCTACAAGACTGGAAAGTGACTAGTGCATTGTTCAACCCCAAGGGCATGACCAAGAAATCACAATGAAGTCTGGAAGCATACCTGTGACTATCCTTCTCCATTACCCTCATCTGATGATATCCCATATGAAGATCAATCATCAAGGGATATTGTGCTCCTTTAGGCTCACCCATCCACTCACTAATGCTAGGTATGCTCAACTCAATGGTATGCTCTAGGACTCTGTTAGGAGGTCTCCCTAGAGGAAACGTTCCAAAACTCCACTATACACTATTGTGTGCCAATGAATACCCCTGCATACTAATGCTTATCATTGAATCCTCATGTACCATTTTGTATCATGTAGGCACTACTATATCCATCACTCTATTGATGTCACATGAACATGTATCCCAAGACATGCCCATGTCTGTCATATACCTTTCCACCTAATCCATGGATGCATATACTTCCTTGCGATCTAGTCCACAAGGAATGTACTCAAATATCTCCTTTGTAGAAAATCCTTGAGCATTTAGTGGGCTATCCAAAATAAACGACTCATGATCCCCACAATGCAAAACAAGAGCATAGTCACAAGAGGCTCCTCCCTCAAATCATGAGTGCCACTCATGCCCTCATGTATCAAAAATGCCAAATATTATGGATTCTTTTTTGTAAGTGATGAAAAACATGTCAAACGCAATTCATAACAAAGATCTTCAACCTCCCTTTCCTTGTCTTCAACGAACTTGAGAGCAAGATCCCTATCCACGAACAACTGAAAAATAATTTTATTTCATCTACTCTAGTGCTTATTTGATTATGTGCAATTGAACACTAATGACTCCACCTACAACTCCTTTTTGTCTCTCCTCCATCTAGGTTTTCCAAATAATCTTCAATGAACTTATGAGCACCATCTTCCCTTTTCAACACTTGTACAATTTGCTCCTCTGTGACCAATAATTGGTCCTTCAAGTCCTGCATTGTTGAAGACCTTTCTTCATATTCATCATAATGGCATGGGATATCTCACCATTGATTTTATGTTTTGTTTTCCACTGTAATAACACTAGCCTCATCAAAATCAATTGGCTCACTAGATGATACCATGCAACCCCCAAAAGGTGGGATAACACCATGATCAAGCACCGCTTCATCAAGGAATTTTTTCACTCCACAAGGCCTATACAATATGGTCTCTAAGTTAACATCAAAGAGACTTGTGTCCCCCATACTATCAACACCAATTGCTTCTTCTTCATCCCAAATCATAGTGCCATTAATTAGTTCTTCTTCATCTCAAATCACAGTGTCATTCTGTTGGAATAAAATTGCATCAGTGATATGTTTTTCCTTGTCTTTCCAAATCTCCTTTTTGGTCTTAGGTTCTAAGGCCTCATGAGCATCCATGTGCTCATTTGAGGGAGAAGAAACATATGAAGAGTCAACATTTTCCTCAATTTTAGAAGTGCCATAATCTTCAAAAACTAGTACATTTTTCCTTGGCACCTTCAACTTCTTGTCCACTAATACTTGGGGTTCATACCCCTCAAAATGTTTGATGGTGCAAAAATCCTTGAATGACATGGTTGTGTGAAATTCCGCACCAAGCTCTTGATACTCCCTCAAACATTCAACAAACTACTCATCTTGTCCTTTTTATCCTATTTGTTTCCCCTTTGAACCACTATCTCCATTGTTCCCTGCATTTCTTTGATTGTTTTCCATAGCCAAGCTTGTATACCCTCATAGGCTAGGAGGATCACAAGTTGTGATACCACTGTAAAATCTCCACTAATTGTTTTTGTATTTTTCTTATTTTTATGGTGTAGACATTTGTCAAACACTTTAATGACTAACTCCCACTTCACCGTTGTAACTATTTAAGTGCATTTCTTCTATTGTTGTAGTATTGTAAGGGTTTCCTGGCTTAGGCTTTTCGCCAAATAGTTTTGTCTTCATGCCCAGTTTCACTACAAAATATCCTTGACTTGCACAATTTAGTTTATGATGTTTGTTGGTGGATTATCTTAAAGTGTTTTCAAATGGACAATGAGAATATAATTTCGAGAAACGTTTTCACAGTGCATATAATACTATAACAACAAATGGCTAATAGAAATAACTCACAAAAACATCTATAACTATAGATGAATATCATTAAATTGATCTGGATTTTATCATTTCTAAAATCTGTTACAAGATGGCAATTATTTTGGGTCTGAGATCGACCTCTCCTGAATGAAAATAACTTCCACAAAGGCCAAATTGGTCACACAGAAGATACAACTCTGCTCAACAAAAAAAATCAACTCCCACTACTAAGAAACAAATCCTTCTGACGAGATTGGTTGCCCCAACAAGGAAGAATGGACTCTTTTCTCAATAATCTCAATCCAATCATGCAAAGACTCGGCCCCAACCAACATAATTCCTCCAACAACAAAGAATTGGTCCAATATGGTAAAACTCAACCCAACAAGTAAGGGTTTGTTCCAGCAATGAGTAACTCATCCCACATCAGTAAAATCGACCCTTCGAAAAACAAGAAACACAACCACCAATTAGTTCGACCCTTCCTCCATAAGACTTGGCATCTCTCAAGATATAGATTTCTCCCAACAAGAGAAAATTTTCCCTAGAAGACAATCAACTCAACCAGCAAGTGAAGCTCATATTCTAATCAACCAAAGACTCACCCAGTAGTGAAGAAATCATTTCCCCAACCAAAAAATCACTCCACAATAAGAAACTTGGCCTCCTCATTCAAAAAATTAACCTATTCAAAAGATCTTGACCCTCACACTAGTAAAACTCAACCATAGATGATAAAACTTAGCTACATACAAAAAACTCAACAACCAGGATAAACTTCATCACAAATGAAGCACAGTGAAAATATTTGAATGATCTTCTCTCCACGACCAGCTAGGGTGGATGGTCTCACCACCGAAACCAATCTCTTCCCTCTAGGATTTTTGTCCCAGCAACCAAAGCTACGAGAGCTCTCTCAATTTCATTTTTAGAAAATAACAAAATACCTAATGAGAAATGACGTCATAATTCCTCTTTTATGTCATCGTTGACCTTTTCTGACCCTTTTACCTTTTTGTGACCCTTTTAACTTAAAAGATTAAAGTGACATTCTAATGTTTAATTGACTATCAATCACAATGTCACTTTATAACTCTTTTTCCCTTTTTCTTAATGTCACTTTAGAAATATAACATTTTAGGCCTAAGTGACATCAAATAACCACCTTGACCTCATTTTATATAATGTATATAGCCTAGGAGAGTCTATAAGGGGCTACTACATCATCCACGTGGAGAAATCATTTGAAAAGGGACATCACACCCTCTGAATCCTAGCCTCACAACTTCTAACATTACATGTCACTATGGACCCTTCTTCAAGGGAGAGGAGTGAGGTTAAAAATAAGAAAGGAAAAAATGGTTCCATAAAAGATAAATTTTCAAATGGTATATAGATTATTTATATAACATTACTCTTGTAAATTTGTAAGTGTAGAGGAGAAGTGTAATTTCCATTCAATTTTTAAATAAAATGGTGATTTTTTGGGGGTAAATAAATATTATATTTGCATTGTAACAATATTTTTGTGTAATTATGATATACATCCTATTTCTATTTATGTGTATTTTCATGTCTATTTGTATATCTCTCTTTTTATTTGGGGGAAATTAACATATGATACTATTATTATTTAATATGTATTTATAATATACAAATTGTATAATAAAAATAGAAATAAATAAAAATACACAAAAATAAAAACACTATAAATATAATATTTACATAAAAATATTGTTATAATGTAATTATAAGTATTACTAACAAATAATTATAAGTATTCTTATAATTTTTTTGTTAGTAATACTTATGAAGATATGAATATGTAAAACTATTAAAATTCTTTGATTATATATGTAAAACTTTGCTGCATCATTATTACCCCACACATCATCTAAGCATTATATTGTCAAACATATCTATGTTACCATATAAAACTGGCAAGTATGACATGATGGAGTTGGTTCCCGGTGGAAGAACACCTCAATATTCACCTGTAGATCCGAAATTGGCGGTATATACAGTTAATTTATTGCTTGAACGTTATGAATTTTACGTACAAATACTGTGTTAAAAGTGTCAATTCTGTAATATATACAACATATTTTGTGAAGTGAGAATCTCCATAAGACGTGTTTTACTGACTCACAATTACTTTAAAAATCTCCAGACACAGAATTGATCGGAAAATATAACTAGAAATGGTCAAAACCGTTTAGACTACGTACAAAAATAATGATGATACCTAATTCAACAGTAGTGCCCAAGTGTAATCCATGAAAAAATATGTAAATGCAAAATCCCAAAAAAAAAAAAAAAAAAACAAGAAAGACTTTGTAGAAGGGTTGCCCAATACAAATCTTGTACCATTACCTTCGTCATAACATAACCATCTGTGCTATATATCCTTGTAGCTTGCAGAGGAAAGTCAAAAAGTTTGTACCCAATGTTGTATAAGTTCCAAGACCAGTCTGTTCAAAGGCTACATTATTTTCATTGGGATCGGATTTTCTTTTCATAGTATCAATGTGAGCATATGCTGTATGTTACCTATGTATGATCACCATCTCTTTTTTTTTTTCGTTGCAGAGAATCTACATTGACAATGTCAATGAGGTAGGCATGAAAAGTGGTATATTTTTTTGTTTTTTAACTCATCCATTACTCTGACAATTTTATAGAAACTGAGAGCACTGTTTAGAGATCTACTACAGGCTAAACCCAGTTTTGTCAAACCCAGTTTTGTTAGATCAAATCCGGGTTTGTTATCATGTTGTTAGGTAAAATATTTCTTCTAGCTGTACCAAACTATATAACACATTTATGCACAGAATTTTATAACACTTTTGTAATCAAAATGTAATTTTTTTAAGTATTGCATATCATAATAAATTCATTTTAATTTTAGATTCAATAAATATTTACATAATTTTTTAAATGTCGGGTAAAGAATGAACTATGCAAATTTATTTTTATTTTATTATCAGTTTTTATAAATATCCTTATAAGTTTTATAAATATCCTCACATCTTTTTTCGAGGCAAGATAAGTTTTTATTTTTAAAATTTGAATGTTTAAACAAATTGTAAAGGTAAATTTCTATTAATTCAAGCTAGGATTCTGTACCAAGACAAAAATTAAACCCCAACTTTATTTCTATACTGGGCAGATTTATGATATTTGACTAGTGATTTCACTATGTTCCAAAAGGTTTAGAAAATATGTGAATCGAACCCAAAACAGATTGAAATCAAAACTATCCAAATTTGTTTTACCTTAAAAACAATAACACTCAAAATTAAATCATGTTTTCATATGAAATAAAACCTAATATGATGTGGAGGATAATGCTAAATGTTAGACATGCAAAAAATCAG